>JACDJE010000047.1:176740-237261 GCA_016647715.1 Pavo muticus
GCAGCGCTGGGCGGGCGGGCCGTGCTGCCGGGCGCGCGGAGCGCGGCGCCGCTGGCCGACCTGCGCTCGCAGATCTCGGGCGTGGAGTCCCTGCTGGAGGAGTTCCGCCGGCAGCTACAGCAGGAGGAGCCGGGACCGCCGGAGGCGGCAGCGGGGGGCGGCGGAGAGCGGTGCGGCGGCAGCGGCGGCTTCTCGGCCAGGCCCGACTCCATCATCCGCACCAAGGACTCCATCGCGGCCGGCGCCACGTTCCTGCGGGCCCCGGGCGGCGCGGCGGGCTGGCGGCAGTGCCTGGACGCCTGCTGCGCCGACCCGCGCTGCACGCTGGCCGTGGTGCAGGGGTCCGGGCGGCCGCGGGCGGCGGCGGAGCTGGGCTGCTTCCTCTTCAACTGCACGCACCGCGGCCGGCCCGTCTGCCGCTTCGCCCCGCACCGCGGCTACAGCACCTACAGCCGCCTCGCCCCGCCGCCGCCCGCCGTCGACGACGCCGCTTCGTCCCGCGGGGCGGCCCTCGTCCCGCCCGTCCTGCCGCCGGGTAAGGGCCGCCGCGCGGAGGGGACGCGGGGAGCGCGGGCGGGGGGCCTCGCCAAGATGGCTTCGTGCGGAGAGAGCGGCGCCCCGCGCGTTGAAATGGCGGCGGCCGCCGGCAGCGCATCCTGCCCCGCCGGGAGGGCCGCGCCGTACGGGGCGGGGGGAGGGGAGCGGCGCAGGGGTACCCCGCGCGTGAGGGCAGGGCCGTGCCGCGGGGCTGGGGCAGCCCGGCAGGGCGCTCCAAGAGGGGTCTGCCCGTCTGCCTGTGTGCCGCCCTGAGCAGGTTTCCTGTGCCCTCGACTTGAGATTGAGCCTTCTTAAGAGGGTCAGGTTGATGAAAGGGAGGTGGTTACGCAGATAGATCGGAGGTAGCGTGGAAGCTCTGTGTAAATGCCAGAGTGCAAGTCACGTGAAAAGCAGCGGTTCGATCAGCCCTGAAGGATATTTAAGCACAATACAATCCAGAGCAAAGTCAGTGAAAGCAGTTCTGTATCTGGAAGCATGAAGTCGATTTCCTAACATCTGATCAATAGAGCCTGCACTCTCTCCCACCTCCTGCAAATACCTTCTGTTGTTGAATGGTTGCATCTTAACTCTTGCCTTAATTTAATTACCTTCTGTTGACGATATTTCCTAAATGTCTTCCTTCATAAATGCCCTCTTCAACGTTCACCTTGGGTACAGACCCAGATCGCTGCATCCATCTCCCCACCCAAGTAACCAATCACTGCATGCAGCCTGGAGGAAACTGGTAGTGTTGTGAACAAAGACTGTGTGCACTGGAGGCCTCTGGTATTGCTCCATTGGCTGCGGGGACCTCAAAGTCGACTACCAGTTCTGCCCGTGTTATGAGAACGCCAGTGGAGGCTCCTGGATATGAGGGAGAATGGGAGCTGGCTTTCTGGAAGAGTTCTGATGCCAAAATATTTTTTTCTGAAGGGCCTAGATAGGTAAACTAGAAAACTAAAGGGGGGTATCTGTGGAATTGAGAAGAGCATAATATGCTGGAGAGACCCAAGGTATGACTTTGACATTTACAGCTGGGCAAGTTCTAGACCCACACTACTGTTAATGAAGCAGCTTCTGGTAATTGTGTTTTATAACCCTTTATGTATGCAGTTGTGAGATGGAAGACTTAACACTGAAGTTTAAGTCAAAGTCACAGAGAATTTGGCACCTTTGAAAACCTTCAAAAATATCTTCAGATGTCCTTTATCATTTTGAACTGCCTTAATTCCACCAAAATGTGGCCCTAGTGGGGAGTGCAGTTCTGTCACTGTCGTTGAAGCAATAATCTGCTTATTAGAAATCTTGAATTCCGAAGCCTTGCCTCTTCGGCTGCTTTTGTGACTATAAGCACTGGGCTAGCAAAGCCATTTCTGTTCCTAATCTGCAAATTGCTCCATGTCCTGTTGGGTTTATTTAGGACTCTGCCCTGCAGGCGATATCAGAAGCAGGAGATTATGACTCCTTCATGCAATTACGTCGGAGCTGAAGCAGAGCCACAAAGGAGAATGAGCTTCTACTCAAACATCTGCCAGCTGTGACATAAACCAGGAAAGATAAATAAAATTAAGATGAAATTATTTAGCTGTCTGATATCATGTTACCACTGCATTCTTGAATTACATTGAAAATTAATCTGGACACTGTGATGAGGATGGATCTCTTTTCCCTTATGTCACCACATGGTTGGTTGAATTTGGGAAACTGGGGAAATATCTTTGGTTTCAAGATTTAATGTCACCAAGGAATCCTGCTTTACCTGTTCTTTTCTTTCGGAGTGCTGTGGTGTTAGGTTTTCTGTTTCTCTTTGATAGTCCCAAACCAACACCTGTCCATAAATATGGTGTGCCTGTAATTCGAAAGTATTTCTGAGCAGTAGTGTACAGCAATCACTATGGCAGTTTGTTTTTGTTTGTGTTAAGGACCTTCAGTAATCCGAAACAAATTGCAGTGATGGATATGTATTCTTCAGATCACATGGACCCCTGTGTACTTCCAGGAGGGTCCATGGTGGGGTGAGCTTTGGAGACTGAACTTCCCAGTTTAAATCAGCCTTGATTTTTCCCTGAGTTTACACCCAATTTAGCAGTTTGTGCTGTGTTAACACTGAAAACCCACTGAAAGAAGAGGAAAACCTTTTTGCCCTTGTTAGACAAATTCTTTAATTCTGGACAAAGAAAGAGTGCTTGAATGCTTCAACAGAGATGTGCAACTTCCATCTCTGATACTCAGCACTGCTGCGCAGTGGGAGATGCAGCATTAGGGTAAAACGATATCATGGGAATCTGAATTAGGCCTTTACTGCAAAGCCCTCACTCAGGCAACTAGCTGGCAGCTCCGTTACTGGTGGGCCACGTCTGTGTGAAGGAGGAAGGAGAACAAATCAAGCCTGCTATGTTCCCCCTGCTTATGAAAAAGGAGTTGCATATAAAGTTACAGCTCCTTTCAGTTCACAGGGCTGCCCCATCCGATGCTACAGTCTCTCTCAGGTCAGTTTTTTCTTTAGAAGAGCAAGAGATGAGTTGATTTGATGTTGATTAACCTTTCTGAAAACATTCTGGCAGTGTACAAGCAGGTGTTGTACTTTCATCCTGCATTTTGACAGGAAGGAATCTCTGTGCCATGCCCCAGCATGAAGTGGCCCAGCACAGCTCCTGCCAGTAGGAGCTGCTTCAGGGTAGCATTCATCTGGAAAGGGAAAACATATCAGGTTGGATATTAGGAAATATTTCTTCTCTGAAAGAGTGATGAGGCAGTGGCACAGGATATCCGGGGAGGTGGTGGAGTCACCATCCCTGGAGGGATGGGAACCATGTGGATATGGCACTGAGGGACATGGTTGTTGGGCATAGTGGTGATGGGCTGGTGGTTGGGCTGGGTAACCCTAGAGGTCTCTTCCAACCTTTATGATTCTATGACCCTTATTGCTTATGGTCCAAGGGAGCTGGGGCTTGCCTCTTTCTCAGAGTTAGCAGGGAAACCATAAAGTCATGTAAAGCAGACAGATGGCACACAAACATTTCCCAAGTAGGAAGCGGAGGAATGAACCGTGCCATTTCAGACCCAGGTCAGTCAGGTTCATTATCCTCTTTTGACAATGATAACTAAAGTGAATAATTTTTAAAAACTGCAAATAATTCATAGATACCAAGTAGGAGTTACCCTGGCACCATACTGTTGGTGTTTAGTAACAGTATTTTTTTGCACCTAAATGATGCTTTTTAAACATCCTTGGTTCTGAAAACTGTGTGTGTAAACATTAGGCAAAGCTTCATGCACCAGCTGGATCAGTAAGAACTGTTTCATACTTTCTTATATCAGATTCTATTTTAAGTTATTTGTACATTTTCCTATGTTAAGGCACTTGCATTGGAATTTGCTGTCTTTGATTTCATCTGTTTTTCTTTGAAGGCTTCATTAGAGTGTCTTAGAGAAAAGCAACAGAGAGAGGGTCTGCTCTTCTGTCAGTGGCAGTAATGTGTGCCACTGCTCTGTGAGCTCTGTGCCTTCAGACAAGTTCTTGAGACTGGACAGGAGTGCATGCCAGGCAGATTCCCACACTGGTAGCAAGCACCTTGTCTTTCCTCATGCAGCTCTACACAAAGAGAGGATTTACAGGCATAGGCTTAGGAGGTGCTTTTCAGAGCTGAACATCAGTGTTCTTTGCATCTAACTTCTTCATTCAACTTGCTGTTTACCCCGACTGTTGTGTGTTCATCCTCCTGGAAATGGAAGGAAGATGTCTCCTGCAGATAATTAGGCCTGAAAGCTATATTTTCAGCAAATCTAGTGCAGTTTGAAGAAGTGAGCTGTTGTGGATTGCATGCATGGGGTCAGAGGGAAAGCAGAGAGCAAAGAACAGAAAGCACCGTGCCACTTCAGAGTGCCAGGAATACACTGTGCTCAGAGAATGAATGAAAGCTGGTCAGAGAGCTACAAAAAGATAAGATCTTGTGGCTAGAGTAGTCGAATGCTGACGTGTAGAACTAGATTTTATCCCTCTCTTCCCTGAACCTTCTGAATGCTGCAGACAAATTACTTAAGCCACATCTCACAGGCTGTTCCCTTAAGGTACCATGTGCTTTCTTAGAATCATAGAATGGCTTGGGTTGGAAGGGACCTCAAGGATCATTGATTTCCAACTCCTGTGCCACAGGCCGGGTTGCCAGCTGCTAGATCAAATACTAGATCAGATTGCCCAGGGCCCCATCCAACCTGGCCTTAAACACCTCCAGTGATGGGGCATCCACAGCCTCTCTGGGCAACCTGTTCCAGAACCTCACCACTCTCTCGGCAAAAAACTTCCCCCTGACATCTTATCTAAATCTCTCCTCCTTTCATTTAAAACCATTCCCCCTTGTCCTACCACTATTTACCCTTGTAAAAAGCTGATTTCCCTTGTGTTTATAAACTCCTTTTAAATACTGGAAGGCTGCAACGAGGTCTGCCCACAGCCTTCTCTTCTCCAGACTGAACAAGCCCAGTTCCTTCATCCTGTCTTCATAGAAGAGGTGCTCCAGCCCTTGGATCATCTTCGTGGGCCTGCTCTGGACTCTCTCCAAAAGCCTCATATCTTTCCTGTATTGGGGGCCCCAGACCTGGACACAGTACTCCAGCTGGGGCCTCAGGAGGGCAGAAAAGAGGGGGACAATCACCTCCCTGTCCCTGCTGGCCACCCCTCTTTTGATGGAACTCGGGATACCATTGGCCTTCCAGGCTGCAAGCTTTCTTAGCCTAACCTGAAAAGCTTTTGCTCTGATTGGCAAAAGTATTTAATACACACAGGTTTAATCAATGAGTATCATATTTAGGGTATAACAAAATGCCACAGTCCCTAAATAGTCTGAAAATTGAGTGTCTTACATCAGACACTTAAAAATGGTGCTCATTTCTGATCACTGTTATAATTATGTTGTGCACCGTTTCACTAGGATGTCAGTTTACATTGAATAACCATCAATCCTGTGAGGACATATCATAAAAAGAGACTAAAAGAGTATTAAGTTATGCAGAATACTGTAAAAGGTGTGCAGCAACTGACATCTGAATATCTAGGTGGTTTACATTGAAATCAATTTTCTGTAGTTCAGATCAAAAATGCGTTGATGCTGGCAGTCCCCTTGTATTAGTGAAACATCCACATAGGGAGGATTTCCATGCCACGTGCTTGCAAGGTAGCAGTTATTTCCTGAAGATGTGAACCAAAATGTATACACATGTTTCAATGAGAAAACAAAAGTTTGTTTCCTTAGTTGAAGCTTAGCTTTTGAAGAGCTTTTCTTTTTCAACCTGCACTAAGCTTGGAGGGCAGCACCGGAGCACCATCTAACAGCACACTCAGTTGGCAGATGCAGACATGCTGAGGCAGTTTAACTGCACGGTCTTCCCATGAGACTTGGGAAGATTGCTGCTGAGTGCTGAGTAGTGTTTGTCCTCTTTTTCAGGAAGTTGCACAGTGGCGAATCAATAACTTAACCAAGAAAAATATGTTTTATATAAATAATTACTGAATTCCCTTTGATGAATGACCAAGCCTCTCTCTTTTTTTCTTTTAATTTGAAGAAGAAGAATTTGATGAGCCTCCAGTGTGCAAGGCAGGACAAGATCTTGTGCTGCAGTCACCTATCGACTGGGTGATTTTGGATGGTCGCGAAAGTTCAGACGACCATGGAATTGTGCAGTATGAATGGACGTTGCTGCAAGGTGATTCATCTGTTGAAATGAAGGTACACATGGATCCGCACATGTAGCCAGTTATTTGCAGGTTGTTGTATTCGGTGTAGCTCAGGTTTAAATGTAGGGCTAAAAATATTACATGTGTTTGAACAAGCCACATAATTAGGAAGACTGCACAGCCTGAGCTTTTATTTCTCGTGGGTTTTGTAGTTCATCTGTACCCAATGTGGCATGTAACAATCAGCAGCAAATGTGTAGGTTCTAATGCTTTATTGTATTTCAGCTATGCTTTCCTTGCTGTTTGTTCTGACTGAACTTGGTGTTCAGCCTATGTGATCCACATTCGAGACACTTAAATAATTCAGTTACTGAAAGTAATAAGGTATTTTCACCAGCAGTCTTCTGTCAATGTGTGTGGAGAAACTGCAAGGAAATGTGTGATGTAGACCTTGTAAGATATCATGAGATCCTATTTTATTATACCTGTAATTGGGTTTCAGCTTAAAATTAACCATCAGGAGAGGGATTCTCCATTCTACCGTTGTTTACAGCTCTTATAGGAGCAGCAGAAAAGGAAAGGAAAAATGCTTCAAACCCAGAGTGCCAACTCATAGCCTGTACACAGGCCGTGGTGTTCAGGGCACACCGTTAAAAGGGTGTGTACCATAGACATCACTGTTGCTGAGATGCTGCTGATGGATAGGAAGAGTTTAAACGGGACAGGACCAGAAACAGGAACAGTCCAATATCCAGGAGCCACTGTGAGTCTCCTTCCTGTTTGTAAGGTTCTTAATCGGAGACCAGTTTTTTATTTATTTAAACCTGCAAAATTCTCACATTCATCTTGGTGATTTCTTCGTATTTAATAAATGAAAACAACTTTGAGAGGCTTCTGCTTAAACAGATGCTTTTCCGTTGTGTTCAAACTGTTGTGTTCAAATGAGCAGGGATTTCTCCCACAGGTATGTACCCTGATGGTTATCCTCTGCAGTTTTATTTTTAGAGATGAATTGATAGTTGTGATCATTCATGCACATTCAGTTTGCTATCCTCAGTACTTTCGTTGTCATCTTGATGCCAGTGGATTTCTTGTGATCTATTCTTAGTAAACTGTACATGAAACCACAGCTGCCAGGGAAAATGGGGTTGTGTTTATTTATGATAACTGGCACCTGTTGCTTTGTAGTTAGGTAACAAAAGTAAATAGAAAGTACCGGACATGGAAAGACTGCTATAAAGAGCTCTTATCGTATTGTAGAGAAAAGACAGTGTGTTTTTGTTTTTTGTATTGTGACTGCTTAGCTTAAGGATATTGTGCTTCTCAGAATGCTATCCACATGCTGTAGCTGAGAAATTCTGTGGCAGTTGTGGGTGATTGTTGTTTTTTTAATGCTGATTATCTGGAAAGTTCTCTAGTTTGAGCCAGAGTTTGGAACAAAGCAGGTACAGTCAGGCATCCTTCAGGGCAGAATGGAGATAAAAAACAAAGCACAGGGATGGTGTGTTCTGAAGTCAGCTGTGCTTCTTTGGAACTGCACTGAGAAGAGAGCTGTACTTTGCAGTTCATGAGTTTTAAAAATCACACTTGCTCTCCCAGCAGTCATGGTGAAGGACAGCAGATGCCTTTTTGAGTATATTTAGTTCTGGAATACAATAAACAATAATCTGCAGTGTCATATCCATCCTAAGGAGGTAATCAATAGAAGGCTGAGATAACAGTACATTTCGGTAAACACAAATGGAAAGAAATTTCGTGTTAGGAAATTAACTTCCTGGAAGAAAAAAATGAATTTATCAATATACGTCTTTATAAAGGTGGGCCTAGGACTCTTTTAACATATTTATGGAAATTCCAATTCTCTTTGTGTGAAAAGCATTGCATAGAAATAATGTACCTGGTCCTAGAAGGTGTAGGCAGATCCTTTATTGTAGAGAGCAATGAGGTCATTGCTGCCTACAAATTACTGAGGAGGAGAAGCAGAGAGAGAGGTGCTGGTCTCTTCTCCCTGGTCACCAGTGATAAAACATGAGGGAATGGCATAAAATTGCACCAAGGTAGGTTCAGACTGCACATTAAGAAAAATGTATTTACTGTGTGGTCAAACACTGGAACAGGCTTCTGAGCGGGGTGACTGATGACTTGTGGCTGTCAGTGTTCAAAAGGCATTTGGATGATGTCCTCAATAATATACTTTAAGTTGGCCCTGAAGTGGTCAGACAGCTGGAACAGATCTCTGAACGTCCCTTCCAACTGAGCTATTGCACTGTATTGTATTGTACTGTATTGTGTTTTACTCTACTTTGCTCTGCTCTGCTCTACTCTACTCTACTCCAATCCCATTTTTTTTTCACTATTTCTTTTGCCAGGTACCACAGCCAGGAACGCTGAAGCTGTCTCATCTTCAGGAAGGCACATACATTTTCCAGCTCACCGTGACAGACACTGCTGGTCAGCGGAGCATGGATAACATCTCTGTGACTGTTCTTCCCATGGCTCATTCTGCAGTAGGTGAGAAACTGACTGCAGCCATTGCCCATATGACACCCACTTTATACTGCTCAGAGAAAGGGTCTTGATGGAGGCAGAAATCTTCTCCATTTCTATCTCATATTATTTCACTCCTATTTGTTGTATAATACCATCTCTTTCCATTTTGAGTTGCTGTTTCAAATTGAAGAAGCAAACATCACGTTTGTTAGTGCAATACTTCAAGCTTTTAAAAATTCATGCCTATACTGCTAATAAGCAGGTAGGGTTGGAAATACTGCCATATGCATCAGACACACTGTAACTCTTCATTGTGTGGTCAAGAGGGGTATGGAACAGGACAGGGCTTGTGCTATAGGAAAGACCCAATGCACTTCAGCTTTACTCTGTAATGTTTGTTAAACAGTGAAGCCTTTGATCATGGGGCGGTCTACTCGGCACCTAGCCTGGGGTCTGCAGATGGGTCTCACCTGTCTCGAAGGGGGAAACGGATCCTTGCCCAGGAGCTGGCAGGACTTGTAGAGAGGGCTTTAAACTAGATATGAAGGGGGTAGGGGATAAAACCAGGCCTGCTAGAGATGAGCCTGGGGGAGCGGCAATGGGATTAGGGATGAGGCGAGGGGCTCGGCTGAAGTGCATCTACACCAATGCACGCAGCATGGGCAACAAACAAGAAGAGTTGGAAGCCATGGTGCGGCAGGCAAGCTATGACCTAGTCGCCATTACGGAAACATGGTGGGACTGCTCCCATGACTGGAGTGCTGCAATGGATGGCTACAAGCTCTTCAGGAAGGATAGGCAAGGAAGAAGGGGTGGCGGTGTGGCTCTGTATGTTAGAGAGTGCTTTGATGCTACTGAGCTTGTGGCTGGGGATGATAAGGTTGAATCCCTATGGGTAAAGATCAGGGGAAGGGCTGACAAGGCAGACATATTGGTGGGCGTCTGCTATAGACCGCCGAACCAGGATGAAGAGACAGATGAGGTGTTCTATGAGCAGCTGGCAGAAGCTGCGAGATCGCCGGCCCTTGTCCTCATGGGGGACTTCAACTTCCCTGACATATGCTGGGAATACAACGCAGCGCAGAAGAAGCAGTCTAGGAGGTTTCTGGAGTGTATGGAAGATAACTTTCTGATGCAGCTGGTGAGAGAGCCTACGAGAGGAGCTGCCCCGCTAGACCTGCTGTTCACAAACAGAGAAGGTCTGGTGGAAGATGTGGAGGTCGGGGGCTGTCTTGGACAGAGTGACCATGAGATGGTAGAGTTCTCGATTCTTGGTGGAGCCAGGAGGAAGAACAGCAAAACTGCTACCTTGGACTTCCGGAGGGCGGACTTTGAATTGTTTAGAAGACTAGTAGGGGGAGTCCCCTGGGATTCAGTCTTAGAGGGTAAAGGGGTCCAAGACAACTGGTTGCTCTTCAAGAAGGTAGTCTTACAGGCGCAGGAGCAGGCTGTCCCCCTGAGCTGCAAAATGAGCCGGCGGGGAAGGAGACCGGCGTGGATGAATAGGGAACTATTCTTGAGGCTCCGGGAGAAAAAGAGAATCTACATCCTGTGGAAGAAGGGACGGGCAACTCAGAAAGAGTACAGAGAAGTTGTTAAGATGTGCAGGGAGAAAATCAGAAAGGCGAAAGCCCAGCTCGAACTCAACCTGGCCGCTGGGATAAAAAGAAACAAGAAACCCTTTTACAAATATATCAACAGTAAGAGGAGGACTAAGGAGAATCTCCATTCTTTACTGGATGAGGCTGGGAATATGACTACTGGGGATAAGGAAAAGGCAGAGGTCCTGAATGCCTTCTTTACGTCTGTCTTTAAAGGTCAGACCAGTTATCCTCAGGGTACTCCACTTTTTGACCTGGTAGTCTCGGCTGGGGAGCAGACTAAACCACCCACGATTCAGGAGGAAACAGTCAGAGACCTGCTACTCCAACTGGACTGTCACAAGTCCATGGGGCCGGATGAGATTCACCCGAGAGTGCTGAGGGAACTGGCGGAGGTGATAGCCGAGCCGCTTTCCATCATCTATCAGCGCTCCTTGTTGACTGGTGAAGTACCGGAAGACTGGAGGCTTGCCAATGTGACTCCCATCTACAAGAAGGGCTGTAAGGAGGACCCGGGGAACTACAGGCCTGTTAGCCTGACCTCGGTGCCAGGGAAGGTTATGGAACAGATTGTCTTGAGGGAGATCACGCGGCAAGTGCGGGACAACCGGGGGATCAGGCCTAGCCAGCATGGGTTCACGAAGGGCAGGTCCTGCTTGACCAACCTGATCTCCTTCTATGATCTAGTGACCCGCCTGGTGGATGAGGGAAAGGCTGTTGATGTAGTCTACCTAGACTTCAGCAAAGCCTTTGACACTGTCTCCCACACTATTCTCCTGCAGAAGCTGGCAGTCCGTGGCTTGGACAGGTACACTCTTGGCTGGGTAAGGAACTGGCTGGAGGGCCGGGCCCAGAGAGTGGTGGTCAATGGAGCTAAATCCAGCTGGCGACCGGTCACGAGTGGTGTTCCCCAGGGGTCGGTGCTGGGGCCTGTCCTCTTCAATATCTTTATTGATGACCTGGATGAGGGCATTGAGTGCACCCTCAGTAAGTTTGCAGATGACACCAAGTTGGCTGGAAGTGTCGATCTGCCTGGGGGTAGCGAGGCCCTACAGAGGGATCTGGACAGGCTGGATAGCTGGGCTGAAGCCAATGGGATGAGGTTTAATAAGACCAAATGTCGGGTCCTACACTTTGGCCACAGCAACCCCAAGCAACGCTACAGGCTTGGGGCGGAGTGGCTAGAAGACTGTGTAGAGGAAATGGACCTGGGGGTGTTGGTTGACGCTCGGCTGAACATGAGCCAGCAGTGTGCCTGGGTGGCCAAGAAGGCCAATGGCATCCTGGCTTGTATCAGAAGTAGTGTGACCAGCAGGAGCAGGGAAGTAATTGTCCCCCTGTACTCAGCTCTGGTGAGGCCGCACCTTGAGTACTGTGTCCAGTTCTGGGCCCCTCACTGCAAGAAAGACATCGAGGCCCTGGAGCGTGTTCAAAGAAGGGCAACAAAGCTGGTGAGGGGTCTGGAGCACAGGCCTTATGAGGAGCGGCTGAGGGAGCTGGGATTGTTCAGTCTGGAGAAGAGGAGGCTCAGGGGAGACCTTATTGCTCTCTATAACTACCTGAAGGGAGGTTGTAGTGAGCTGGGGGTCGGCCTCTTCTCTCGTGTAACTGGTGATAGGACTAGAGGGAATGGTTTCAAGCTGTGCCAGGGAAGATTCAGGCTGGATATTAGGAAATACTACTTCTCTGAAAGAGTGGTCAGGCACTGGAATGGGCTGCCCAGGGAGGTGGTGGAATCACTGACCCTGGAGGTGTTCAAGGAACGTTTGGATGTTGTGACGAGGGATATGGTTTAGCAAGAACCATTGGTGATAGGTGGATGGTTGGACTAGATGATCTTATAGGTCCTTTCCAACCTTAGTGATTCTGTGATTCTGTGATTCTGTGATTGTGAAAACCAAAACTAGAACTTGCCCATCATTTTTTAAACTCTGAGCTTGAGAAACCTAAAAACTTAAAAGGTAGAAAGGAAGACAGATTTCAGTGGCTGTCAGTTTGGGGCTCTTTAATGTAATAACTTCTAATTATTTTGTAATTAGCAGGATGCTAATACATATCTGCTGCTATGGCACAAAGTAAAGGGTAAACTAGCATCATTAATGTGTCCATCTGAGCCAGTGAAAGCTCTGCACCACTGGAATATCACTACATGAAAGGGTTGTCCCAGTGGCAATAAATAGGTATTATGAAAAACTGCTTACGAATCTGTTTAATAATATCTGTGCTCCATTAATGGGCAATAGAATCCTATTCATTAATGCTTAATTCAGCGAAAGCAGCCAGAGAAGTTTGCTGATTTCTTTATTTTTTTGCTTTGAGCATCTGTGGCATCTCTTGAGTGGAACATGTAGAGGATTTGCTTTTTTTTTTTTTCTAGTCCCCCAGTTATGTTTGCACTTCAAGCACTACTGCCACAGTTAAACCAGTGCACAATGCCCCAATGCACACAGGACCTGTACTGTTATTAGGACTGAAGTTAACGAGATGCATTTCCAGAGTATGATTTGGGGATTTAAAACATGTTCATGTGTTCCTGCCGTACTTTCATTAGCAGTGCTGAGGCTTAGTGTTGTTGCTGTGGTGCACAGCAGTATGACAACTAAAGGCTGTCAGTTGCTTATGCAGATTAGTTTGCTGTTAGAACCAAAATCCAACACTGAATTTAGTGATAGTGCTTTACAAAGCTATGAAATGCACTGCTGTTGGAAGGACAAAAACACATATATAAAACACCCGATAATTACAAGGGTCAGGATGGGTTTGAGGAAAACTTTTAGTATGCAGCTGCAATTATGAAATGTCAAGGGACATTCTCAGTTTCTTGAGGAATCTAAATACTAAAGCAGGCAGCAGGCAGTTCTCTTGGTGAAGGTCACTTCTAAGACCTTGTGCTCGGACCTGTTCTGGCAAGTGCTTTATAGGAGTCAGTGGACTGTTCACGTGGATAAATGATGAACACTCTACTAGCATTTTAATTACTTTAAGAAAACATTCCACCCCATAAAGTCCATAGGTGTGCCTGTAAGATAACTTACTGTCAGTGATACAGAATGGGTATGTGATAAGAATTACATGTTGGAGAAATGCAGTTCCAGCCACCAAAATTTCATTTATTTTCAGGACTGTTCTTGGTCCTCTAAGTCTGGGAAGATCTCCTTTCAGCATAGGCTGGCAGAATTTAAATTGCAGTGGAGCTGCTGCATAGATTGTAGGGTGCTACAGCCTCCAGGTTGAGTGAGTTTGTAGTAAGACATTTCCAGAAGAGCGATGAGGGTGCCAGGAACAGCTATCAGCTGTATTACCTTTTCTGTCAATATAATATCATGTAGCTGAGCCTGGCCTTTCTTCAGCTTTTTCTGTGGTTCTCACCATAGTGTGGTTTGGGGTTTTCCTGCATGCTGCAGATTTTAGTCATTGACTCAGTACTTACTATTTGGATTTGTCTTTTGGTAATTTGAAAATTGTTTCTCAACAGCCTGTGTCGGGGTTTGCTCTCGCTACCAGTTTATCTGTGATGATGGTTGCTGCATCGACATCACATTTGCTTGCGATGGAGTGAAACAGTGCCCCGATGGCTCCGATGAAACTTTCTGCCAGAACCGTAAGTGCCACATGGGATAACACTGACTGTGAAAGTAACTGCAGATTGTACAACCAAAGGGAAATTATATCCCCTTTCATGGTTTCTCCTCTCATGAACAAGCAGCTTGCTACCAGCGTGGAACCACTCCATGGATATAATATGTGAGAAAGATTTAGGTCCACATAGAGCAGATGCTCAGAAATCAATTCCATTTTCTTTCGGTGTATATAAAAATGATCAGAGGTCTCCAAATGACAGATCTTGAGTTAGTTTTCAGAACTGAAAAGATCGGTTCTTTCTGTCTTAATCTGAATGAGCATCTCAGAGGTACACTTCAAAGTGCAGCTAAGTACCTCACCAGAATGTGAAATGCTGGATATTTGAGCATGCAGGGGAACCAGATGTGTCACTGTTGTTCTGTTAGTTTTCATTATTTGCCCATATCATCTGCCTGTGCTCAGCAGAGTGAACAAAAATCATCAGAGGGTGAACTGTCATGATGGCTAACCACTCTCATTGATATTACAGTTGCAGATATACAGATATTACAGTCACTTTAGAGTCCATGAGTATATTCTTGCTCTATAGCTGACTTTGGGCAACTGGTAACCTGCTAAATACATGGAATTCATGTTTCATCATATGTCTGAACCTAATGAAGTTGTTTAGTCTATCTTTTGAGGTAGACTTGCAGAGTTCTCCATCAGAATATAAAAATTTTGATTCTTGATTCTATTAACATAGTCAGCCCAGGACGGAAGACAGTGACTCACTCAGCTCTCGGCACTACTCAGCAAAGGACTGTAGGACTGACAGAAAAAACAGACGAGAACTTATCTGCAGAAAACACCCTGAAAGCCACTGTCAGAAATCAGCTGCTTCTTTCACTGGATGCAGACAT
The DNA here is from genome assembly GCA_016647715.1 of Pavo muticus. NCBI lineage: Eukaryota > Metazoa > Chordata > Aves > Galliformes > Phasianidae > Pavo > Pavo muticus. The sequence goes on from JACDJE010000047.1 coordinate 191,527, forward strand.
GTCTAACCAATCGCTTTCTCAGGGACCAAAAAAACAAAACAGTGGATTTGTGCCAGGTAAGAACTGAAAAGCATCAGTTTCAATAAATCACCCTATCTTGAGGAAGAAAATATCTTTTACCCTAATCTAAATTAAACTGGCTTCAGGTGTCTGGTTGAAAGAAAAAAAAAAAGGAAAAAGAAGCTTGCAATAGGGAAGTTACCAGTGGGTACTGCTTTATAATTTTCAAGTCTGCTTCTTACTGGATGCAAAATGCAAAGAGAAAGTTAAAATGCAGAAACACCACAAAAAAAAAAAAAAATACAGGCTAAGGAGCAAAGCATGCAGGGAGCTAAATACAAGCTCTGTCTTCCACAGGTTCATCTGTGTAAGCTGATGTTTTTATTTGTAGCATGGTACCTTCAGCAGAACGTAACAAAGTACTATTCAACTTGAGTGAAAGTAATTGTGTCTCTTCTGGTGCTAATTGATGGTTGGTTTTTTATTATTTTTGTTTGTTTGATTGATTTTTCATTGAAGTAGTATCTTGATTATTATAGGCACTTTTTTACTGAATTGTACCTCCGGGGCAGGAGAAATCTTTCATCACTACAGAGTAGGTTTGGTCTTTGGTAACAAACAACCCCAGGTCCCCAGTAGTATTCTCCGTGCTGGCTGCAAGCCTACTGTGAGTCACTGTGTAGTGATATTACAGGCACCAGTCATCAAACACTGCCTTGGTATAGCTCCAGAAACTGCAATGAAATTGGTGTGCCTTTTAAGACAGCCAAAATACAGGTGATTCCTGCTGGTAAATTAAAATGACCTGAAATGGCAATTGAATGAAAGCAGATCTGTGCACAGAGCCTTAAATGAGTGCAAGACCTCCCACTTTTATTTCTTCAGAGTTTGGACAGATCCTTGCTCCCCAGGATGCAGCTAATTATTTTCTTCTTACAACAAAGCAGTGCTTAGTGCCCTCTGCTGCTGGCTCTCACAAAGGGCACTTCCTCGGTTCACACTTGTATCTTCAAGTTCTTTAATTTCATCTGTGGAGTCTGCAAAGGGAGTGAAAATAATGATCAACAAGAACTTGACTGCTTTAGAGAATATTTAGAAACTTACGGCAGTACATTCTTCAAATGTTTCCACCTTTTCTGTCAGTGTAAAAAAAACCTCATTGTTTCTTATCAGAGTGAGTTTAAACTGCAGTCTGCCCCTAACCTGTTTGGTTCTCGTAGTTCTGAGCAACACCTGATACAAGCCTACCTAAAATAGAGGTCAAGTTGCCAAAGGGCATTGCAAACTCTAGTGGAAAGCTAGCTGCTGTCTTAAAAGCCACTGGGCTTGTGAATCCGGAAGTAAAACCAAATTGAGGTCACTAAGCTTAGCAACCTATAATCAAATATTACAATCGAACATTATAATCAGAAGTTCATGTAAGAGTGATACCTCTATGCCGTCATTTCAGTGTCTGACCTTTGTACGGTAACTTGCACAGTTCTTGCTCTGAAGGTAGCCTTGTACACAGCAGCAAACAATAAAAAACACTATTATAAAACTAAAAAAAACATGATGGGGTTTCAGTGGTTATTGTAGTACCAGAAACTGCTGTAATCTAATATTTTAAACGGGCGAGATTTCCAGCTGACCATGTCTGTCTTTAATTCTTTCAGCATCAGTCAGAATTTCAGTTGAATTTTATGTAGGGATTTCCTTGTAGAACGGAAGGACCCAGTGCTTAGTGAGCCAGTAGCCCAATACTTTTAACCAAAAAAGCAGCAGCAGTGAGCTTTTAAATAGCTATGGCTCAGTGCCAACGGGGGTGCATGAGGTAGGAAGGGAAGAGGAGCTAGGTACCCAGCTTCGAAGGGCAACTGACAAAATCTCCTCTGAGTTGCTGGACTCTCTTGCAGACATTTAAACTTGATAGGAGTCGTACACTGTACATTAATGATTCCCCAGGGTCCACAGAAGTTCAAGTCCTGCCCCACGAGAAACCATCACAGTTGTTATGGACTTGAGCTGACAGACGTAACACATTTCTAAAAATACACCCAAATCCACTGAATTAAGTTTCTTCCCACCACTCTCATCTCCTTGAGATGACAGACCAAATTTAATAACTAGGTGCTACAAAAATGCAGTGACACTTACTCTGTGTGCATGTGTGGATGTGTTTTATGTTAGATAACTGGCCCAGACAGAGGGAGAACTGGATCTGGTTCCCAAAGGTGCATCATGTCTCAATTCCCCACCTCTCAAGGAAGTTTCCATGCTGCTGTCAACGGGACTTGCCGGCTCCCTGCAAGGATGGTTGACTTGGTTTAGAATAATGAGAGTAGAAAGTGGAGGTCAAAGCCCTTTCTTAGTGGTGAGCGCACTCCCCTGGGCATCCTGACTGCTTGTCCTTTCTCTAGGCATGTATGTGTGTTTTAGCCAGTGATTACTGAAAGTTAGATAGCCACTATGCTTATATGCTGTAGGGAACTTGCTTTAGCAGGGGGTTGGACTGGATGACCTCCAGAGATCTCTTCCAACCCATAAATTAAGTGATTCTGCACAGGAGAATAGTATCTAGGGAAATTTATTCCAGAACGCCTTACCCTCCTAATAATTTCACTGTTCCCAATTTCCCTTAACCTGCTTTCTTTACTCTGGTAGACCCTCAAATTTGGCTCTGATTTGGTACAATTTTTTGGTAAAGATTTACACTTCGATATAAAATGTGAAAATGTGCAACTGCAAGGTAAGGACTATCTAAAACTTCTACCTGACCTAGCAAGGGATTTAGTAACAGTAGAGTTATAAAAGTAAAAGGTCATTCACTGTTGACAATGGATGACCCCTAGTCTGCATGCCTGCATTTCCAGTGAGGTTCCTCTACAGCAATGTGACTCCAGGGGAATGCCAAGTCCAACATAGAGCCTACCTTGGGAGCCAAGTGCACAGTCTTTTGTAACAGACTCATGATTTACTTTCATCCAAGCTAGAAGACCAAATATTTTATTCCATAGTTGGAGTGGATGCAGGAAGAGGAATTTGATGTCAATTGAGGAGTCCTTTCCCTTTGCAGACATACCTCCAGAGTGAGGTAACCCTGACTGCATCTCCTCCAAAGGCCAGCACAGCAGTTCTGCATGGCTGCCTCCAAAGTGCCCTGGCATTAATTTCCAGGGAAGCTCTCAAGCCAAAATGAGTGTTTGGCACTACTGCACTTGTAAATGAATTCAACAAAAATTTAGTTGCAGCAATGGATCAGGTTCTAAGCATCAACAGCCATTCTAGCAACCATGCTCATTGTAGACAGGTTGAATTCATAGGAAGCCTGAAGATTTTCACTTCCCAGCATAGCAAACTCAAGTGTATAAATCATCGTAACAGCTTTGCATTCCCCTGGCACAGGGTCTATGCATCACTCCAGGCTGCCCACACCAGCTGTTCTGCAGTACTGTTCAGGGGTGGGATTACAACACTTGACTGAGTGCCCAAGCATTAGTCATGTTTTCACTGTAGAGGCATGAACAGCAGTAGCTGTTACTTAGAGCTGAAATTTAGGGCACCTGCAATGGGCTATAAACTGCAATTTCCTAGGCACAGAATAGAAAATAAAGAGAAAGTAAAAATAAAATCAAACTCATATAACATGCTTTAGCAGGCAGGCAAGAAGCCCAAATATGTAAAAGTTATATCACTTTTTATCACTTATTTTCTCCAACTCCCTAGACAAAATCTCACAAGTTAGTTTCATACTTCTTCCTTTTCACTTGTTCCCCAATGGGTGCAGACACACACAGTGTCAGGCTCCCAAACCTGTTTGGGGAAATCCATTTTCTAGTTGATTAACAGATAAGATGTTGAGTGGTATTGCCCTCAATAGCCTCCAGTCCTGTAGGAATAGCCCTAAATCCTAACAAAACTTACTGCTGCAAGATTTGCTGAAAGGATTCTATTTTTCTGCTCTTTCAATTTCTTCCCACTTCTTTTCCATTTAGGTATATTTGCCAAATGTCCTTACCAGCAGTTGACTTAAATATTCCCCTTGCTCAAATGGAAGAGAAATAAATTTATAAAACAGGCATTCAGACCTGGCCTTGTTATACTAACAGGAGCAGCTCTAAAAAGGAGCTGATACCTTCTGAGAATTTCCAAAATAAAGAAAAATATTCATGTAATTCATTTAGGGAAACAGAACAGCTGCTGGTTTTGGTCTCAGTTACATTTGATTTACTTTATGCAGCTCTGGTACCTTAAAGCCAACACAATTTACACTTACATTCCCTTCACATGCCCAAAGAACTCAAAGAAACCTTCATGTGAGGAGGAAGAAGAGGACTGTAGCTTATTTCTGAGGCATTTCCTGGCATGTGATGTTGGTGCTCATACATGCTTAGCCCTAATGACAGCCCAACAAAACCCAGAGCCTGTAAGGCTGTGTTGTGTCTTAGTGTGGGGACATGAGTACTAACCTCACGCCTGCAGCAATGGAATAACTTAGGCTTGAGTTGAAAGGTTTTTGTATTTCCTCCTTACCTTGATGAGACAGCTTTCTGCTTTCTTGTTGGGTAGGAGGTAGATGAGTTGTCTGTTCAAGCTAATTGACTAAACACTTCCTTTTTAACACCCACCTTTGAATGGAATACCAGTTACAATACTTCATATTTTTCTGACGATGCAGCATAATGTTTCCACTTTTATCACTGCAGAGGAAACATATTTCCAAGAAATATTCACATCGCAGCCAAAGTGCCCAAACACAATCATTACATTAAAAAAAAAAAAAAGACATTTTTGATTTTTGTGAAGGCATTGAATTAAGCTGTCACTCTTGCATTAAGCAGCCCTATAGCTATCAGCTCAGGCCTCCAGTGTGAAAGTAAGAAGAAATTCTGTCTGCATTGCTTTTTGTACTCATGAAGCAAGGCTGCAGTTGTCCCTGCTCCCAGGGTGAGCACTTCTTGGCAGCAAAGTGTCTGCTCTCCTCTTGCGTTGTTACAAACAATGTTCTGTTGCACCCTCTCTTCCATGCACAGCTGTGACTAAGTCATCATCTTTGAAATGTTTTCCCAACATACTTTTGTGTCTTCCAAGAACTTAAGTTCTGCTTCTCTGAGTGGCAGATAGCAGGCAAAATTAAGGTAGTTTGAGCAGCCTATATATTTCCTGCTTTATAAGCTAAAAGGATGAGAGTAACGTAACTTGGAACAGCCTCATTTTCAGCTGTATGCAAGTGCTTTTAGTATGCTTTAGCTCATATTGATTGGTCCATACCCTGTTATGAAAATTCTATAAAAGGAGAATTTGCATCCTTTTTTTCAGTGTAAAGTGACCCTACTTGGGTTTGGTTGAAATGCACTGTGGTTTGTGATGCTAAAAATGAATTTACATTTTAGCATCAATTTCACATTATTTCAAAAATTCACATCAGTATTCACTTGTCTTGCTTGATTTTATGCAGATAACAGTTCCTCAGGGAAAAAAACAGATGATAAAAATGGAAATGGCGTAATGGTGCCAAAGAGAGATCAGCTCGGAGATGGTCGTCCAGTCCCAGAAACAGGTAAGTCTGACCACATGAAGTCATTTTGAATTACTTTAAAATTTTTCAGTCAAGTAGCACAGACCCAGACACTACAGTCAAGAGTTGAACAGTGTGCTTCCATACTCTGAACCACTCTCAGCACATGTGATCACACATTCTAGTTTCTCAGTGTGAGTTGCACCAAATATTATCACCAAGCTGATAGGCCAGCTGTATTTTTATAGAAAAATTTGAGTTCTTCCTCTACTGTTTCTTCACTGTATTAAGCATAATCTCTCTTACCCTTTCTGTAGGTGCTGTACTACCTTTGGCCTTAGGTTTGGCCATCACCGCTTTACTGCTGCTTATGGTTGCTTGCAGACTGCGTTTAGTGAGACAGAAGCTTAAAAAAGCTCGACCCATTACATCTGAAGAGTCTGATTACCTCATCAACGGGATGTATCTCTAAAAATCAGATTTAGGTCTGTTGTTTTCTCCCCTTTCTCTTGTGTCCATGAACCTCTGCCTCTACAAAAGGACCAAAATCTTTAGTTAAGTTTCAAATGTAGAAGAAGCTTCCATGATAAGGAAACATGTTCTCCCCCTTCAGTGATGAATACAGATGTGGGTGGGTGCCTGCGTTCAGAAGCTCAGAAGCATTCAGGCTCCAGAGGGTAGCTCCAGCTGGCTGTAGAAGATGCCACAAGGTGGAGAATTCCCTGAGGGACTTGGGATGCCTTTGTCCTCCCCATGGCTACCGGGGCCCTAGGGCCAGAGCGCTGGGGCAGCCAAGGCCAGCAGGTCCCCGTAGCATTAGCAGGGACGGAGGGCAGCTTGTCACCACCCTGCTGCCACCAGCATGCTCTGCACTGGGTACTGGGATGCTGTAGACCAACGTGAGTGTACCATCCAGCAGAGATGGATTCATGCACTTTCCACCTCAGACACTTGGAATGTTATAATAAAAAAAAATTGTTTTGCTTTGTTAACTAAAAGCAATTGCCATCTAAGCACCAGCATTTGTATTAACATTTGGGATTTAAGGAACGGAACACATTTTTCATTCATAGTTTAAACCTCTGAGCAGCTAACAAAGTCATGCTTACTAAATGCTAAAATGAAAAAAGCAAGTACTCAAAGTTGGGACTTACCAGTGCCTGACAGCCATTGTATGTGATCCCAGAGCTACATCTCTCCCCATATGGCAGGCTTCAGCCTTTAGCACCCACAGCTCAATATGCTCCACCCTGTGAAAGAGCACTGGGCAGTGGCAGTTCTTCAAGGCACCAGCCCCAGCCTTGCTACACAGACTGGTTAGCAGTGTTGGTATTCTGCTGGGTAAAAACCAAAGTTAATTCTAGGCAGGCAGGCACAGTCAGTGAGACTGATGCTTCTGGCGGAGTGATTAAAACCCAGCCATGCTTCCCCCACAGCAAGGGATTAGTGCTGGTTAATTCTTAGCTCCTTGAAAAGCTCGAAGGCTTCAGCAGCGTGTCCCCATCCCAGCAAAATTCTCATAGAATTAGAGCAAGTAATCGATATGTGTGAGTGAACTTCCGATGTGTTAACAGTAAATCGTGTACAGTACATGTTATATATACATATATATATATAGACACCGTGCTGTCTACTTTGTTTGACTGTCCAAGGATGTCGCATTCATCATGGGTCCCAATAGAAATGGAGGCAAGACGAGGCATGCATCTTTTTGTATGTCGTCTTTTTACTTCAGTATCTTCAAGTCTACAAGAATATTGCCATGGTATACCGATAGTTCTTTGAGTTGCTCAGTCCTGATTACTTTATGGAAAATAGCTCTAATAAACCTATTTTATTCATACATTTCTTGCACTGCATTTATCTTCAGCTACCAGCTAAATGTTCTTACCTTCCTCTCAGCAGGTAGGATAGCCCATAGTATGATACTGTGGGCAGACAGACGGGGGTAGAACAGCCTCTATAAAATGGCCTTAGAAGAAGCCAGGATGTGTTGTGGGGGGAACCCTAGGGACACTCTGTTGCAGGAATGCTGAGAAGAAGAGAGACAGAGCTCCCCTCTTTATCCATTGCTGGCATCAAGAGCAAGGCTTGAGCCATGCAGCACAGCAGCTGTCGAGTTGGGCTGCCAGCACTGCTTCCCAAGGCCCTCCTGCTGAGTGAGGAAGAGTCTGATTGTTCAGACTGCAGCCGTTTATGGCATCCAGGAGTCTCTCTGCTGCTATCATCCATTTCTAACCTGGGAGCACAGCTCCTCTTCCTACAGCAGGCATGGCAAATTGTGCAAGACCCAAAAGATCGCATTATAAATACAGCCTTCCAGAAAAGATGCACTGCCCACCTGCTTAGGGAGCATTTCCCATCACTGAAATTTTGTTTGCAGCTTAGTGAAACAGCAAATCCTTCTTCACCATCTCTCCACAGCAGCAAGAAAAGCAGAGCAGCACAGGGCAGCAGCTACCACTGTGTCACAGCTGTCGCCCAGACTTCTAAGAGGTAGAGGCGGGATTTGCTGCTATGCAGACCAACACACTAAGGTAACTAGAAACTCCCCAGCTAGTCTGAAATTAAGAAAAAACTTGTGCTTCACCAGAAAGCGTGGGCATCCTCAGCCAGATTAAGAGCAAGACAAAGCCAGCTCTGCTCCTGGAATTTGTACAAAACTCAGTAACTGTTGTATTAGGCGACAGCGAGGCTACGGGATGTCACGGGATAGTGCCCCCCCGAGCTCAGTAATTGGACAATACACCTTTAGGGGTGTAGACGAAGTACAGCAAGAAAGTATTTAAACGAATGCCACGTGTGATTAAACGCCATTTTTCTGCACATCATATTGGTGTCTTATGCAGTTCTTGGCCCTGATCAGGTAATTGATCAGTCTCGCAAAGGGTTAATACAGCCTGAACAGATCGATAACGACAGCATATGGTGCCCTCTCTGAGGCAATTCTGTGTTTTTTGCCCTTTGCGAGAACGTTATACTGCTATTTGCTATACTATCTGCTATACTGAACGCTTTGCTTATTTAGAACTGCACTTTTATCCTGCCGTTGAGCGGCAGAAGACCAGGTATTGGTAAGATTTATCCTGCAACGGGAAGAGTTGCAGAAGGCCGGGGTTCGGCGCTTGCTTATCCTGCAGTTTACGAAGTTTGTGGGGCAACAAATTCGTCTGCAGATGACTGGGGAATTGGTGCGAGCTTACAGCTGTTAGCCAGCAGCCTGTAGAAGATCGGGATTCGATGCAATTACCTGCAGCTGCAGGAAGAATCAGGTTTTGATTTGCTTACCCTACAACACGCTGAGACTTTAAAGCGTTTTGTAGATGACCGAGGTGATTCGGTGCAGCTTCTCCTAGGCAACGGCATCTTTACTATGGAATCGCTACTTAAGGTAGTATTTCAGCTTTCTAACGATTATTGCGGCAGGTCTGTGCCTTCTAAGAAGGATATTCACGCTGTTATATCCCGATTAAAGTGGGAGGGGGAGGTTAAATTCCCCCAGGGGATTCTCGACTACCGGAGATGGGATGACCTCATCTCCGTGCTCGCACAACATATTATGAGCGCTCAGAAGGGTGCCTCTGAGTTAAAAACTTTTAGTCTGATACTAGCGGCATTAAAAGCAGCCCGGGAGGAGGGTAAGATATCAACAGAGGCTCGACAGATCCTGGGACTTACTGGTGGAGGCGAGCCGCCGGACCCGGGGGGGTCTGAAGGGGGTTTGGGAGCTGTTGTCTGCAGGAGCCGAGAGGAGACGGAGCATAACAGCAAAATGGCGCCGGCCGAGCCGACCGCTCCTAGCTCGAAAGAAGAAAAACAACAAGATCAAGGCCATTCGGAGTCTCATCCACATTCCTTGCAGACGCATCCCCCGTTCACATCAAGCAGTTCACTGTATCCTTATCTAAATTTCGTCAGTACACTTGGATTCCAGGGGGCGGAGATCCACATGAGTAAGATCAGCCCTTCTGCCCACCCAGGGAGGGGCCAGGCAAAAGATCTGTCCAATACGGACAGGGGGTGGAACCCACCGCCCCTGGCCACTCCCAGGGACGATAATGAGAGCGATTGCGCAAGGGAGAAGGAATGGGCTGGCCCTAGAGGAGGGGGGCCAGTAAGTAGAGGGGGAGGGATCAAATGACGGACTGGAATCGGATTAGATCGGAAACTTTGGGGAGGGACATGGTTCCGGAAGCATTGCCGGTGATTGTGAGTGATCGTGGTCCCGAATGGGTACCCCTCGACCCTAAAGGCGTCACGCGCCTGATGGAATTTATGGATAAGAGAGGCCTGAAATCGCCTCTGACACTAAACACACTACAGGCTTTGACCGCACCGAGACCTTTCCTCCTACTCGACATCGTAAATCTAATGCGTATGGTGCTCAAGCTCAAAGCTTTGCAGATAGGCTTTTAGCTGCTGAGATCTGTGCAGCAGCAAGGGCTGTGTTTCTTATTTAGGGAAGCTAACGATGCTTGCTCCAAATCATACTGGCTGGCTTAATATCTCTCTAGCTTATATCTCTATAGGCGCCCGTGCACTAGCCAGGACATGCTCTATTCCTTTATCTGTAGCACGTGATGTCGTCCAGGCATGTCCCCACTGCAATTCTGCACCAGTAATACCGGCTGGAGTTAATCCTCGTGGCCTTGGACCACTACAGATTTGGCAAACGGACTTTACGTGGGAACCACGTCTATCCCCTCGTCCTTGGCTTGCAGTTACAGTGGACACTTCCTCTACTGTCATCGTAGCTACGCAGCATGCCAAGACTAACTCGTCCGCTGCACAATACCATTGGACTGCTGCCATTGCGGTAATGGGCTTACCTAAACAAATTAAAACCGATAATGGGTCCTGTTTCATCTCACGCTCAACCCAAGAGTGGCTAGCATTATGGGGTATATCTCACATCTCAGGTATCCCAGGCAACTCTCAGGGGCAAGCAATCATAGAGCGTGCCAATCGCCTCCTCAAGGACAAGATACGCGTCCTTGGGGAAGGAGAGGGTTACAGGGACAGGATCCCTGTGGCTAGACAGGCGGAGATACTAGCAAAAGCTCTGTACGCTTTGAATCATTTTGAACGCGGAGATTGCATTCGAACTCCCGTGCAGAAACACTGGCAACCCAAAATCTTAAGCGAGGGTCCTCCGGTTAAGGTTAGAGTGGACACTGGTACATGGGAGACAGGCTGGAGGATATTAGTATGGGGAAGAGGATACGCCGCAGTGAAACATGAAGAGACAGGCAAAATTGTATGGGTCCCATCACGAAAAGTTAAGCCAGATCTCAAAAACAACACTCTCTCTACAGAATTCACTGCTGGGAAAACCAAAGCCGAAGCTGGAACATAAACACCAAGAGACCTATTCAGTGACTGGCTTCTGGTACTATTCGGTGAAATTACATCATTGTTCACACAGATACTTAAAACTATAGTTCTGGTACTTTTAGTCTTTACCTGCCTTATATTATGTATTTTGTGCCTTACTGAATGTATTTAGCAATACTTAAGCCATTATAGATTTTCTTTTGTTAGTTTAAGGCCATGGGTGTTAGGATGTTAAAGGGATGTGCTGCTTCAGCCTGAGTGACCACAGTGAATCTGTACACAGGAGGCTGCGATGGATGCAAGAACATACGCAGAAGATAAGAAAAGTCTGATCCTTTTAAGAAGTGGCTGGACGGACTGTTTGAGGGAATAGGCTCATGGCTAAAATAATTACTTAAGTTTCTTTAATAGGGTTTGCAATCTTTGTGTGCTTTTGGTTTGCCTTCCATGCTCTATAAGATATTTGTAGAATTGTAGAATTGTTTGCAATGCACGATATACACTGCTTTTGATAGACATTTAGGGTATCATAGAATTCACAAAATATTGTAACTAGTATAGCGTTTAGATAGATAGATTTAGGTGTGTGTAAAATTGCGTTTGCGCTGTTACGGGACAATGCTTTATTGAGCTTGGGGGAGAGGGAAATGTTGTATTAGGCGACAGCAAGGCTACGGGATGTCACGGGATAGTGCCTCCTCCGAGCTCAGTAATTGGACAATGCACCTTTAGGGGTGTAGACAAAGTACAGCAAGAAAGTATTTAAACGAATGCCACGTGTGATTAAACGCCATTTTTCTGCACATCATATTGGTGTCTTATGCAGTTCTTGGCCCTGATCAGGTAATTGATCAGTCTCGCAAAGGGTTAATACAGCCTGAACAGATCGATAACGACAACAAGTAACGTTCACTTTCTACAAGATATTTGCCTTCAAATGAGTGACACCAAATCACTGAGCAGAAGCATACTGAGCATGTCAGGAAGCCATGCTCTGCACTGCCCACAGGCTCCTGCAGCCCTCCTTGCAGCTCCCAGGGCTGGCTGCAGACTGCCCAGCTGCCTTTCAGCACCAGTGTCCCCTTAGCCAGAGAAGCAGAGAACACAGATTGCTCTGATGGCATACACCTATGGATGTTACTTCTCTGAGTATTAGGAGAGGTCATCAAAATGTTTCATCAGTGTGTTTTAATGCTGATCAAGGTACACATTTTAGTTAGGCTGCTTTTCTCTATTTTGAATTGTTTTGCCTTTCAGACAAACTTACGTACACGTAAGCGTACAATCCATTTCCAAGTACCAGGCAGTGCCTACCTGAATTGTATCTGCAATTCAGAATCCCGTTTTTCTACATGGTCCCATTCTACACAGTCTTGGCCTGAAGGCCCCAAGTGTTCCATGGTCCTGCAGCATTAGGGAGGGACAGTTCCAGAAGCATATTTGCAAAACAAAAGTGCTGAGACAGGTCAGCGTGATGCTCCACGTTTTTTAAACCCTAAATAAAGCATAAAGTTCCAGTCTAAACTGCACATGGTGGGCGGGGAACAGGACAGCACAAACAGCACAACACAAAGGCATCCCCATGTCGGGAACTGATTGTTTTGCTTTCTAGTGGCAAAAGCTGAAATAGTACAAGCAATGGGAAAAAACTAGAAAAGATTCAAAGAGAGCTGACAGATCACAGAGGTAATTAATACATTGTGATTACTATGAAAGAAAAAAGGAGCCCACAAAACAATCAGTTTGACCAGAGTAAGAAAACACAAAAGTATTTGTAAACAGGGAATATTTGGGGGAGGGGGAGATGTGCAGAATTACCTTTACCGTACATTTTTCAACTACTCGTTAGTTCAGGTAGGATGCAAGAACACAGAGCTATGTGTGCATGTGCAATACAACAGAAACACCCGCAGGGCACCGAATGCTGCTCTGGACCTCTGGAGCACAGAGAAGCCTGCAAGCACTGAGCCACCACAGAAAGCCATGGCAGAAATAAGCTTTGACAGGTTTCAAAACATGTAAACCCATTTTAAAGATGATAGAGCAGGAAATTTTAACATAGTTTTTCATATCTTCCCATTCCTAATGCACAAAGGAGATGCACTGACAATATTTAAATTCAGAACAACTTTCTTCAGCCATTTTGTTCCCTACAACTGCATTGGATCAGTGATGTCCATAACCACCCAGCAGCCCTGTAGTTAGAAAGAAAAGACCAGAACCCTACAACTGGGAGACCCAGGCAGCTGCCCTCAGCCACAGAGGGCAGGTGGAAACAACACTGCACACACACAGAACTCACAGGCCCCGTGAGAACCCACTCACGTGCTCTCCAAACACGCTGGTGTCCGCTGCAAGAAACTCCAATGAGCACCATACAACTGCACTTACACACCAGACTTGGGAACTTCTGCCAGGTGCTGCAGCACATTAGCTAACTAAAAATGGACACATTTCTGGTCATTTAGCATTTCTTATATAGGCTTGCTTTCTTTTTGGATGTGCAAAGTCCTGTGAAGGCAAAGATTTTTAGAAATAAAGAAATAAACCCAGACATCTAAATACAGCTTCCTCTCAATTTATTTGGCAAAGTAGCAATTCAGACATTTCACACAGCATTTATTCAAGCTCTTCAACTCTTCTGCACATCAACTTGTCCTCTTCTCCAAGAAGCTCGTACTTCAGAACCATTGCTCCACCACAGAGGGGTCTTCATTTCCCCAGTTCCTAAATGCTGCCCCTGCATGCTCCGCCCTGCCCAAGCACCCCGACTGCCACCAATTCCTTCTGCAGAACAGGTGCCTCGTCGCAGCCTTGGTCCCTGAAGTGTTCTCCCACAGAGCTGTTGCCAGGTCTCAGCTCTGTCACCTCTCCTGCCTTAGGCTAGCTTGTTACACTGTGTCCAGAGACAAGAATTCGGAGACAGTTGAGCTCTTATCTTTCCTTTGATTGATTAAATTAGTGAGATGATGTAAATAAAGCTGAACTCAAACTGAATGATACAGTGACCAAAAGGCTGAACATTAGCATGCATCATTTAAGATAGTTCACTTCAACACCAACAACTAGATTCACAGTTGATCGTGGGTTAGTACAAATTCGTCAGACGCAGATGGGTTTTTCTGAACTGTGTTTTCTAGAATACACGCTGTAGCAATTCCTTTATAAGACTAATCCTCGCGTGTGTGCTCCCAGGCTGCAGTCAGATCATTGACTTCCAAACATCTACGTGAATTGATACATCGCTTTCACACAGGAACGGGACTGTGCCGACCTTCAAAGGGAAGGTTATTTAAAATGTTACCTCTTTCAGATCCAGAGGCCTTTGAATTTTTTAACCTTTGTGCTTTCAGTGATTAATCCTATCACAAAGTATCGCTGTTCTGCCACAGACATCCAAATGCATTTTGCAGTGATCACGATGGCTGTGTTTATACTGGTTATGTTATTCTATAATCCTTTTTATCATTAAAAAGAAAATAATAACATGCTGCCTACAATATTTCCCAGTTGCTCTGATCTGAGCAAGAAGAATAAGACATGCTTCTCCACTTTTCCAAAGCAGCTCAATTTGCTGTACTGCTTTGCATTTTTCCTATACCAAAACAGAAAACTTGGGGCAGAAAAAAAGATTTATAGCCTTCCAACTATTCTTCTATACGAAAATTGAACAACTGTAGCTAAGAGTCCAGGATTCACTACTCATTCTATGTGTATCGAGTTTCCCTTGTATAACAATAGTTCACTTTTCATAAGAATGGAATTTTTCCAGAGTGCCCAGAGTCAGGAAAAAAAGAGAACATTAATTCAGCACGTGGCCTTGTCAAAAGCAACTTTCGCTTTGAACCAGACTCGACATTGATCTGTCTCCTATTTTTAAATAATGCAAAGATCCGTATGTCTGCCACATGCTGATCGTAGTCCTCCACACAAGCACAATCTCCCTCCTGCTTTTAGCTTTATTATCCCAGTGACTGGGATGCAGCTCGCATCGTATTTTTGGAGGTAAATCTATGTTTACCATAACAGCAGTGAGCTGTAAACCAAAACAGAGTTTCAAGTCTTCATTAACTAATTTTAGAAGGAGTGGGAAAACCACGTCTTTTATGACCAACTCAAACAGCAATGTTTAGTAAGAGCAGCCAACTTTGATGTTTTGAAATTCAATATATACAAATGCCTGGTTTTAAGGTAATAAAGCAGCTGATTGTATCTACTACATGCTAGTCTATGACACCATGTCAAAAGCTTAAAAAAGAAGTTCATCTCCTTTTAGTAGCATCTAGCAGACATTGGAACACAGAAAACCTGGTATTGCCTATGTAGTGTCATAAGGTGCACAGAAGCAGTTTTACCAAGGGACACAGGAGCCAAGAGAAGTGAGTGTTCAAGTACCCCCATCAAAATTAGAGTTCACAAGCTATAGATCTTCATCCGCAGTTCATCTGCAGAAATTCACTTTGAACAGATGAAAGTGAAATAAAGGCATGTTAAATAAAACAGTGCCCACATAAAACTTTCCACCATGTCTTTATCAGGTTTGCCTTGAGCATCTAAAAAAATAAAACAAACACCACGCTTTTCCATGCTGATAACAACGGTATAACAAAGTCCAGAACAAGCTGCAATGCTGTTGGTTTTCAAAAAGCTTTTAGAACTGGAGATGAGCAGTCCACTGTAACACTATGTTTGGGTCAAGATGATGTAGCTTTTACAGTTCATCCCTGCAGAAAGAAAACACACGCAGTTATGCTTCTACTCCCTCTAGAAAAGACATTTGAAAAGTCTTGTTACTGTATCAGAACACACTTAAGGGCTCAAACAAATGGGCAACATTTCAAAAATCTCTTCAAGCATTTAATCAAAAAGGAAAGGCAACAGCAATCCCATATTGTCTCAATTATGCGACCTATTGTGAAGTACAAGTCCCTCCTCTACTTCAAATGGATCGTTTACTTAAGCGAATGTCTCCCACACCACCAAAATCAGTAACTTTTTAAAGTTACACAGCCGCCTGTCATCTAACCTCCACTGGCTCCATGCTGGCAAGAAACTGAGCCAGCTTACTAGACAGAGTATTGGCAAAAACCACTCATGGTAGATGCCAAAAAGACAAGTTTAACTGCAGTTACAGCCTCTCAAAAAAGCTGGAAATTCAGAATGTCAGGGATTGGAAGGGACCTCGAAAGATCATCCAGTCCATCTACCTCACATCAACATCATAAAGTCTGCATCAACTATTTTATTTCTTTCTCAGAGGAATTCTATTAGCTCCTGAAGGACTTACACACTAAATCATAGTGTACGATTTGGAAAGGGAGTTGTTACATCAGAAGGAAATTCAAGTAGGAGAAAGGATGCATCAAGAAGTCTCTTAAATCACTGCGAGGACACAGGAAAATGCAGGCTTTTGTTCCTACAAATCCTATAAAACACACTGAAACAGGG
The DNA here is from genome assembly GCA_016647715.1 of Pavo muticus. Lineage (NCBI taxonomy): Eukaryota > Metazoa > Chordata > Aves > Galliformes > Phasianidae > Pavo > Pavo muticus. The sequence continues at coordinate 207,806 of JACDJE010000047.1, forward strand.
AACCCACGGAACTCATATTCCAACAGTGAAATTATATCAGTAATTTGTTTAAGTATTTCCAAAGCATTAACTTTAATGCCAGATGTTAATCAAATCTGAAAGCTGTGCACTGACACTATGAATGTTGGAAAATTTAATCAGGAGTGCTTGATTTTTTCCCCCCTCACTCACCCACAACGCACAAGCAATCTATAAACTGAGTTTACTGCACTTTTTCTTTTAGTAGGCTCATCGCTCTTATTAGCCAAAGCTAATGTTTGGGTTAAGAAAAACTTCACTAATGAGATTGCTGGCTCAGTACACACCAGTATTTCCAGCCATCATGCAAACTAACCCACAAAAAATATAGTGCTACGTGCACACAAGCAAAAGCTTTGAAATTACAAAGGCGTTACTGTTCACAAATCATAGAGCGTGGAATGGCAACATGCACATCATTTTAAAAGCAACTGATAAGGCTTCTGCAACCAGTTCTATCTAAAGCAGCTGGAATACAAATCTTATGATTTGTTAGAAAAATATTTGCATTCTTTGCACTTTGCACTGCCTTCTATAGTGCAGGTACTGATAACGCAGCTTCAGAGTGTCACGGGAATTGAAAAGGCAGAAAAAAGCAAAAGGGAGGACAAATCTTGGCAGCAGTAAGATAAAATCTATTTACAGCCAAGAGTTTGGAAGGTCTCTGCATTTGCACGTTTCATGGAGTAGGTATTTGTTTGCTTTAAACAGATGAAATAAATGAACCTCTGATACAGAGTTTAAAATGCAGTGCAGGTGACTCAGCTAATTACTCCATTCTTCCTTAATGCTTCCAGGAGCTGTGCCACCTGTTGATATTTACATCAAAAAATATGTAAATAATGACTACTGTTACCTCTGGTTTAATCTCAATATGCCTCATAGCTGATGTGATTTGCATCCTGAATCCTACCACATAACTCTCACAGCTTTGCAAAAGCCTGGTCTTTTACTGTGACAAACACTTCTGGATCCTTCACACCCAAGCTCGACCCTCAAAAAATTGAAAGCCTAAGAGAAACTCTATACTTGCTCTGGAAGTATTAAAGATGGCACATTACTCATCTACAAATTTTAGCAAAGTTTTTGCCAGCTAACTTAACTTATTTGAAGGTTTTTTTATTTTACAAAATGGTATTTGTACTTAGAATCCAAATGAGCTATATTGACATGCCAGTGTGTCAACTGTTGGTATCTCCCATTGCTTTAAGCTGTTCCTGACAAAAATGGCTAAGTACATCTTAGATATCACATTCAAAACAGAGATTTTCATATCCCGTTTGTTCAAACATACACTGATAGTAAGGGGATCGGCCTCCCTCAAGACATTTCACCCAGGCTTCATTATTTCTGAATCCAACAACAGCGTGCCAGCACAAAACAATCCATCATCCGTGTGTTAAAATTACACAGTGCTTATTTTCTATAGTTATAAGAAACTGAGCTCATACGTGCACTATTATATATGTGTGTATGCGTGTACATAGATGTTAAAGAAAACCATTCTCAGCTTTTCACCTAATGCAAATAGCTAGCAGACTGAAATACACACTGCAAAACAGCATCAATTGATCTTGGCCTCAACTGTATGAATCAGAAGCTATCAAGCTATGACTGTTTTGTGAAAGAACACCAATTCTGAACATGATGAAACAGTTCCCTGCTTTAGAAACGAAACCACTTGATGCGATGTTAACTAAGAGAACCGAGCTAAGCATAATGGATTCTTGAGGTCCTCTTAAAAATATAAATACACCATTCAAATCCAATTAATTTGGGATTTGCAGCCACAGGAGCCTCTCTTATACTACAGCTCTTTATTACAGAGAGATCTAAATAAGCTCTTTCAGAAGAGTAAATGAGTCTTTCACTGATCTCCAGTCACAGGTCTTCAACAATTTAGGAAAGAAACTGAAATCTAAGAAGCCCAGAAAAAAAACACACACCTCTTTTTTCTTTGATGGTAGCATAGATAGCAAATACTGGAATATTATTAGGAGGTTCCCTAGCCGCAGTTGGCTGACCAACACTTTGATCTAACTGGTCAGGAAAAGCAGCAAGAAAAAGAAAACACAGGTAACCATCTCCTTTAAAGTCTACAATACAATGGCAGTTATCCTCAGGAAGGGAATGGGAGTTTTCTTCAGACCAAAGGACAATTTAAGAACAGAGATATTATAATAACTGGACTTCAGAGATGTCTTTTCACAGAGATTTCCAAGTCTGAAGCAAATTAAACATACATCAGAAGAAAAAGCCTCTATGCCACTGTAAGGTCACACTTCAGGCTAAGCTTATCTATTCGTATTATACCAATATATTTTTAACACTTAAAATAAATAATGAAGTATTTCAGAACAGATCAAAGACTTTAAAAAATCTGGGGAAAAAAATTGAAATCAAACAAACGAACAACAAAACAATCAGTACCCAGGACTGAATAAAGTCCAAAAAAACTCATTACCTCTTCCCTGCACTAGTAGAGAAAACAGAGTACAGAACTGCACACATGAGATATGAAGACTTTAGAACTCTAAGGTCCTAATACACTGCGCCATCACTAGCAACATGGGATAGCCATGCATTCCAGAAATCCTTCAAGAAACACTATTTATAAAAACACCCATCGGTGCTATGAAAAACAACTGCTACTATAATTAGGTCAGATGGAAAAGCAGAAAAATGCTTTAAAACTCCCTGGAAAAAAGATAGCTCAAGAAGAATATTCTCCTTTTTCAAAGCCTAAACTCCAGATTTGAATAAAGTCCATCACATTTGTCAGAGGAGGAAAGCAATCACAAAATGAGACTTCCAAATCCTTATACTGTGGCAAGAAATCCCTGAGTACCATGCTGATAGAATGCTGCTAAGATTCAAGGATAAAGTATTGATTTGCATAACATACAGAAAATCTGAATAACACTCATGCTTCACAATAGCTGTTCTAAGCAGTAACTCATTTAGAACTCATGTTCTAACACTAATTTGTAGATGGCCACTATACAGCAATCCAACAAACACTAAAATGAGGTTTCAGCGAGCAGCAGTAATACAAACTGCTTTATTTGTGCTTTTTTATGGACACTTTGATAACTTGAAGTGTTCGTGTATCCAAACCATAAGCTATACTACAGAATATCTAGAAAAAAATAATCAATATGTAAGAGATACAAAGCCCAAAAGCAGTTTTCAGAGCTCAGTACAGATCTGTGCACTTCATTAAAACAGATGACACATTCACAAGTGTTTTCTGGCAGGAAGCAAAAGAGGACTGCTGCTTTGTTCACTGCCATACAAATACCCAGTGTAGTTTAAGCTGACAGCTGTGCTATGCCTGTGTTTCTGCTCATTCAGCTCAACTCGCTGGAAGGTCTACTATCTCTAGAAAGGCCTTCAGAGCTTGCTGCGTTGTAGAACTCAAACATATCCCCAGAGACAGGTGACAGACTTGTTAATAAGTCTGAGAAAACGTTCTGAACACTACTAGAATACATTCATACTTCACAAAAGAAGGGATTAGCTTCTTCGCTTTCTGCTACTTAGAGGCTGAGGAAAAGGTGCTAAGAAGATAATCTATATTGCCCCCTAAGGATTTTAGGCAGCTTTCTCTTAACTTGTGACATTTCAGAAAAATAAAAACTGAACAGCTAATTACCACTAACTTACACTATATTTATTCTTAAGTAGTATTTTACGCTTTACCCTATTAACTATTCGGCAAGTTGCTTATAAAGAGTTCATTAAAAGAAGTTTAAATGTAGAAAATAGTCTATTTTAAAAAACTAAAAAGAAAAAAAGTAACTTCAACACACCAAAACTAAAGAAAACGTGAGTTCAAAAGAGACAAAGTGCAACCCATGCAATATTTTTTTCTGCTTTTAATTTAACTTAAACTTAGCATAACCTCCTCTCGGTGACGTAGTAATGCAAACTGAGTCACTTTTCATGGAATGGAGCAGCAGAAAGCAATGACAGCAGCAAACGCAGGCCTTGCAGTCTATCTGCTTAAAATTCACACCCTTTCACCTTGTGTACGTGTGTGGAAGAAGTAAGTGGAACAGAAAATCACTTCCACCTGGACCACTGCTTCTCTTTATCTGTTAAAGGCACATATATCACTCCCATCAGAGGCTTCATTTTGACACTGCCATCTTCTAGTTTGTCATACTGTTCAAGCATCTGGTTTCCCCCTGCAGGACCAACTGGTAATATCAATCTTCCGCCAGGTTTTAACTGATCTATAAGCTAGAACACAACACAGGAATTAGAATGTAACCAGCCACTTAGAGAAGCTGGATCCAACATTGGTTACGTTACATGAACAGCTTTGCCACATTTTGTTTATCTGCTATTATGCAGTAGATAACTACTTCAATTAATAAAAAACACTGAAAACGAGCACAACATGATAACATGGCAAAATTAATGTTATAAAAAACATTCACAGTAATTTCATATAATTCCAAAATAAGGTAAAACAGTTGGGTTGTGTCGGATGCAGTTTTAGTTTCTACACAGGATGGGAAAAAACACCAAAATCATGAATTGTTATTATATATATTTTTCTACAGTAAATTCTTTTTAAACTGCCAGTTGGAACAGTTTGATACTTTTTATGGATTGGTACGGGCCCACTGCCTAACATTTTGTGGGGTAAATGACTCTCATGCCCTCGGGATACAATTTGACATTTGTGACATAATCTTTCTTGAATAATTTCAAATTGGGTTACCTAAAAGCTTTTCTTTTATTCTGTTAATGGAACAACATTTAATGAAACTATTCTATATGAATGTGAGTAAGGTAAGTGATAAGAAACACAGTATGTGAGAGAATTGCCTGGAAACTTTTTTTGTTTTTATAATTAGGAAGGTGGTTAATTACGGTTGTTCAGTAGTTCTCAGAGGCTGGTTAAAAAGAAAAAGCAGTGCTCTGTATTTCCAGCTGAGCACATTATTTTTTCCAACAGGCCCAATGTCTCAGAACCCAGGAAACAAATATTTAAATTCTGTCATTCAATTATGACAAAAACAAATGATTAAGAAAAATATTCCGTTGTTGTAGCACTGATTTACGCACCAGCCAATTTAAAATGTCTACAGGAGAATTATTAAAACATGCATCTTTTTGCAAACCAACCAGAAATCCAACATAGACCACACGCTAACAGCATCCTACCCACTGATATTCCCAGCAGTGCAACTCTCTGAAGTATTTTACATACTTAAGTACATAAAATGTTTTTTACAGCTAAGAGATTAATGAATAACACACACAAAACATAAATGGCTTACTGCTTGAGGCACAACTGGTGCTGCAGCTCCTACATGAATTGCATCATAGGGAGCTTCTTCTGCATATCCCATTCTTCCATCTCCCACTGCAAGAAAACACTTATTTTTTTAACCTTCTCAAAGGTTTTTCAACTCAAATTCTGCTTAGTCAAAGTAATATGAAGTCCACATAAAAATATTAACATAGCTATAAAGTAGATGCAACAAAAACCACATACACACACAATAAGTAGCATAGCACATGAAATCAGAAAGCACTGATTTATACTGAAAGCTCTTGGAGACACGTTGTCCATCCAGAAAAGATAGCTAAGCATTTATGTGCCCCATCATTCCAATGGATGTGACTTTCCCTTCATTTACCTTCATAGAAAATATGCTTTGCCTTGTTTTTGCTTATGCTGTCCCTAAGTATAAAGCAGATCACAAGCCTCAGCCATTAAATCTCAAAAGTACATACAAGGCTCCTAAGATGAGGAAAGGACAAACTAAGTATTCACACGGACTATACACTTACAACTGCTCTACCAGCTGGAAGACTAAATTACTCAACAAGCTACAGAAGCAGCTTCAGCTCATGGAGAAGCACCCTAGTACAGATGTTTCATACCACCCCACTGAGCGCTCTGCAATAATTAAGCTGGAAGGAAACGGGACACAGAAGAGCACCCCTTTGTCTGTGCTGGACAGACACACACACTACAACAGACGAGTATCTCACTTCTGAAGACACCCACTTACATGCACAGGACAAAGTTGTGTTTGGAAGCACCATAACAGAATGTCTTCATAGTGCCACAAAACAAGTGGTCTGCATGGACCAAACGAGTTAGTCTCGATCTTTTCATTAGTCTGTAAACCAAATATGGAAATAGGGAAACCTTTTCACCCACTTTCTACTGCTGCAGCTGACAACCTCATCTAAAGTAAAGACCTGTATGAAAATAACCATTCTGAAGGTGGAAAGATACAAGTTTCTAGATGATCTAGGCCAGAGTTACACCTGAGCTCAAACTGAAAAAATAAACTCAATGTTTACAGTCCAATGACCTCTGCTTTGGTCACATTAAGTACCTGCCATAAAAATATAAAGCAGAAAACCACACAGAATCTGCTTATGTGCTGTATGTACTAATTCTCACAGTAAGCCTATTGCTTCTTTCAGCATGCCATCACAGAAGGCCCACACCAGAGAAAAGACCAAGAGGCCTATGATGGATTGGATAAAACATTAAAATCAGTGGAATAAAACTAATCATTGCATTTGAAATTCACAAAATAAATATAAATATCATTATTGACAGTTACTCATGTGCGAGACAAATATCAGTGCCTATACAGATAAAGCAGCTCGCCATTCTCTCAGTATGCTCAAAAGAGGAGAATGGAGGAGACTATTTAGGAGAAAAAACAATTCAGAGCCCAAGACTGTTTAAAATAATTGTAACCTCTGGCAAGTTCTGCAGAAATCTGCTTGTCAGAAGTAAGCCCAGAACAGACAGAATCGGGCAAAAGAAGTCACCTTCATTCTTCAGCTATGAAATTTCGAATGCTGAAACTGTAGGCTCCTTTGAAATACAGCCAATAAAACTTCCAAAGACCTTAGTTATGTTAATCTGGTATAAATCTGTGTATTGGGCTTACATGCCAACATTTTGGAAGCAAATGCTGGGAAGGGAAAGGTGTTATAGCTTACTTATCACTGTCCTGTTCTATTTTTAATTGGCAGTACAATACTTTTCCCCAAGTAGTTTGCTTTACCTGTCACAGCAATCAGTAAATGATCTGTCTTTAGCTTGATCTGTGAGATTTTTCATCTTATTTTTTTCCACCTGTCCTGCTGAGGAGAGGGAGTGGAAGAGCAGGTGAGTGGCATAGTCAGCCAAGTGATAGTCAGTAACTACAATGTGATATCCCAAACAGAATTCAAAGGAAAATGAAGTTAAAAGGAATGTCTTTAATCACCAACTGTGTGTTACAAGACAGCCTAGAATCTGAATTAAGATTTGAAAAATTAAGTGAGTACGGTATCCACAGTATTTAGACCAAACCAAAAGAAAGTTCAGTTCACACTAAGCTTTACACAGTGTTCTCTCTGGAGTTCTTTAGGAACAAAAGAAGCAAATTATACTAAACCATTCATAAATTCATATTCAGTGAGTGCAAGTTTTAGTTATCAGTCAAGAAGAAAAAGCAAGGAGGATAATGAAGATACTCCTCTGCTCAGCACAAGCAGCTGTTTGCAGTTCCCTGTCTTAATACTGAGCTTTGACTTCTAAAGGGCAGCTACTATCATTAGAGCTTAATAAAAAGGCTGAATGAACCGAAAGAAGTTCTGCACCTCTGCCAGAACCTTGACTTTTTGCCTTCTATCAAATCACAAGCAAAAAATAATGTGGTGACCGTGGCAGGAAGATCTGGACAGCACTTTGAAACAGTTAAAACCAGAGGTTTGTTATCTTCCATATTAGGTCCTGAAGCAAGACCCTGCATGTACATTTTACATCCAAAGCTTACAGACAATAAGACTGCACATTTCCCCAGTAGCTGAGGTGCCTCTTGAAGTGCCTTCTTTCCTCACATCACAAATTCTGAGCAGCACAAGCCCCTCCTTCACAATTTGGAGGCTGCCAAGCACAAACCAGCAATGATTCAAGAGAACTCATGGCTATCACTGCTTTCACTAAGTTTCTATTACTGTTACTAGTAACGAAGATGAAAGTTCCAGTAATTCCAGGACCTAATCTCTCTGACCCTGCCAAAGTGGCTTATACCAAAACAACAACCTCAGTGCAGCCAAGAGTACCAATTACATTCACTTATATCCTAGTAGCATTCTATGCCTCCTCTAAAGAGAGACTAGTGACGTGTTACGTGTTGACTCTCTGTTCCAATCAGAGAATGCAAAGGAGAAAGTCTTCTTCATCTCAGACAAGCAGATACTGGTTTGAAGGATGCTAGATAAGCAGGGAGACCTGCATTCCCTTAGATTCATCAGCAGGCACTACATAGAAGCCCTGGTCTCCAGTACTGCCTGCAATTAAAGTCACCACTGGCTAAGTTGTCTTCTGAAGAAGAACGTACATACTCTGAGACTTAAACGCGCTTTGTGTCCTGCCTAGAAAAGTCTGTGAAAGTGATCTTTGCACACTGCATCACTGACAGCAGTAGAAAGAAGAACATCTAAAGCATTTCGTCTTAGAATCAATAGCCCAAACCAAAATTATCATCTTCAGTCACTTCTCTACTCGCAATCACAGAATACTCCAAGTTCGAAGGGACCCATAAGGATCACCAAGTCCAACTCCTACGTGAACACACTTTCAGATATTCAAAGGACAACTAATTTTTTTTTCTCAAGTCAGCATTCACATATTCACTGTGACCCAAATTGTTACTTTATTCAATTTCCAATGGGAAATGGTTCAAACTATGAACTTGCACTCACAGCTTGAAAAACGTCACCCATCCTACTCAAATTTCCCCCTACATGCAGCTTGTTAATGAACTAAAATAATCACCGGGGCAGGGCAGAGGGGAAATCATTACTTTCTGACATGAAAGGGTTTTGTACCTTCTTTCTGAACCTAGATCTGATCTGCTTGTAACAGTACTCAAGCTGTCAGCGTCTCTATACAGACCTGTTTCACAGAGAACTGCAACATGAGTACAGAACAGAAGAAAATTACTCCACTGTGCTTAGAGGAATCTCACGTCTGCATCAGCAAACAGTGAAGCACAATAGCAGTAAATCCATACAGCAAAACAGTTTGTGCTCAGGACTTAATGTCTGTGCAACATATGCATTTCAGAATGACTGCTCTGGTCTAGTTCTAGTCTTACTTGTTATCTTTATGTGACCACATTCCCAGAGCACATCATCCAGTATAGTTTCATCCAAAAAGAATCAAAGTTTGTGTATGCTTTCACGGGAACACAAGGTGGTAAGTGGGAACAGTTGAAAGATTCATGTCAAAAGGCAACCTCCTGACTCAAAACAAAACCCAACCTACACTCCACAAACTAACACAGACATAGCCTAAGGATACCTATTACCCAGTTTACAGTGCAGTTGAGTTGAAAAATAACACTGATGCTTCTGAAATGTCATTATAGTAACTCTGAGGTGCAACAAAACAACGGAGAATGTTTCAAACATACCTATCAAAGACTAACCACTGACTTCATTTGTTTTAATTCATACAGTTCCTACCACCAAAAAACTCTTGCCTTTTCAAGTGTTTTGTTTGTCAGTTTTAAACAGCTCTATCTTGATTCTAGCTCCACATCGTAATACCCCTGAGAGTCCAGCACCGCTGAAGTGTTATTATTCTCCATCAAGTTCACACACCTGCTACTCCTCCCCCTGTATTTAATGCACCTCACAACAGAACTATTCAGAAGTCTCTTAGTTATGCTGCTACACAGTCAAACACAACATTGGTGATGACATTTACTTAGAACTCCAGATTCCAGAGAGCATCAGAGTTTGTCTCAGGTATCACTAGAAACTTAAGTCAATTTGCTCTTGTACAGCACCAATAGAAGTTATCCCCTTATGTCCTCTCTCAATCCTCAGTCTCAGTTACGCCTTAAGTTTCTTCAAAAAGAAGTCAGAAGTGTTCTCAGTGATGTAAAATTGTATAAAATAGTGTCCAAGAACATGTGATGATGTGCTTATTCCAATAAGATTTAGAAAGTCCATCATTTATGGAAAAAAATAAAAAAGAAGAAATCCGGGAACCAAAATGGAAGAAACTAAGGTAAGAGCTGAACATCATAAACAATAATATTTCCAAGCACTTTTGAATGAACAGCCCCAAAATAACCCAGACCTTCAACTTTTTTAAACTTAACCAAAGAAATGATAATAACAAAGGAAATGTTTTCCTCCTGCCAGCTTCGTCTCTACTGAGAAGAACAGGTATCTTTCTCCCCTTGGTCATGTAACACAAATAACAACTCTCTCCTTGCATAATTTCAGCATCATTTCTCCTAGTAACTCTGATTTAAACTAGTTTGCATCCATTAATTACTTCCCTAAAACAGAAACATTGGCACTTTTAAAAACAACTGAGAAGCTTCAGCGATGCATATTACCAATCTAGTATTTTTTCCGCTCAACTCTTTGCTTGCAGCTTTCTCAATTACTACGTCAGAAGTATGAATGCTCTGTTAAAGTGCTCAAATTTAGATGACAGCACATTTAAAGTTGCGCACTGAAGCCCAATTTTAAAAAGCAAACTAACATGACAGTGCTTCAGCATGAGAAGCATTTTCATCAGAAAACACTTGCATGTTGAGCTGCCATAATAGAACGAGTACATACTCCTTAAGATTACCAGAAGCCATATTCTCAAAAGGGCGCAAAGACGATATTTTTCAAAGGCCAAAAGAATAGGCTCTTCCTTCTTTAGTTAATTGGCCCTTCTTTCTTTGCTTTAACTTCTTATATCAGAATTTTTACTCACATTCAAATTCTAGGCACTTTCAACCAGCTGTTAGAAAGAATACCAGTTTAATTAATAAGTATATCAGAGTCTGATGCTCACCAATCAGTTTCACTCTTCCTGAAGACAGCAATGTGGGATCGTCTTTTTTGACATTATTTATTGAGTCATCTACTAGTTCTTTGATATGATCAATTCCTACAACTTGTCCTTTGGGACCAACCTGAAATAAAAATATACAGTTGAATAAATTCTGCTAATTACAGTTTACTTATAGAATCAGAATTTCCATCTCCTCAGCCCATTTCTCTAATACAAAAACCAATCAGCAAAGTGGTAGTACCTTACCAACGCTACTAAAAATACTGCTTAGAATTACACGTTCTGACTGCTAGAAGCAACCAGTAACTAAAGCTTGCCAGCTAAGACTTATGTTGGCTACAGTAAACTTTTTAAGAATCAATTCAGTCAATTTAAAATATTAGTGGGGATTTCTCCTCTGAATTTTTAAAAGTCAAATTATATAATGAGTATATGTATTACATCCAATAAGAGGCAAGGACTTCAAGGACAAAGACTGGAACTAATCTCCTTCCATTCTGAGTAAACTTCCTTAAAAATTACATCACCAGTTGGTTTTTTGTTTGCTTGTTTTTTTAAGAGAAAAACCTTATTCCAGAGAAAATAGCTAAGTCACACATTTTGTTCTAAGTTACCTCAAGGGTCCTATTCTTTCAGAGGCAAATTCAACAGTTAACAGCTAGGGACAATATAACTTCCATCTAACCTCTTGCATTCATGAATATTTCATGAATTTACAAGGGTGGATAGTGAAAGGACAAGGGGGAATGGTTTTACACTGAGACAGGGTTTAGGTTAGATATTAGGAGGAAGTTTTTCACACATAGGGTGGTGACGCACTGGAACAGGCTGCCCAAGGAGGTTGTGGATGCCCCATCTCTGAAGGCATTCAAGGCCAGGCTGGATGTGGCTCTGGGCAGCCTGGTCTAGTGATTGGCGACCCTGCACATAGCAGGGGGGTTGAAACTAGATGATCACTGAGGTCCTTTTCAACCCAGGCCATTCTATGATTCTGTGATTTCATATTTACAGCTCTCTTCCACTAGGAGAGTAGAACTTTTGAGAGCTTGTAACTCGCAGACAGCCGTAAAAGATCTGTGTATTCTGAGGTGAAAGAGGCCTCCAATATTAATGTACTTTTAAAGAGTACCACACTAAAAAAAAAAAAAGCTTCCCATCTGGGATTGTGTCTTTATTCCAGAAAACTTATTTCAGTTCTGGAGAGAGGAGAAAAAGAATTCAAATCATAGAATAAGAAAACCTTTTGCAGGATCCAGTTCAGAGAACTCAATGGCAAAATATGTTCTGGCAGTCCATGTTGTCACACAACTCTGTCTTTGAATGTGTCAATAATGCTTCCGTATCTTTTATTTTAATCTTTCTAAGACATGAAAAGCTAAGAAAACTCCCATCGTAGTAATAATCACATTTCCTTTTTTACATTTCCTTATGAGCAAGTCCTACGTTAAAAAAAAAAAGAAGAGCAGTACTACCTCTTCTATTTCAATTGGAACAAGACTGGCTTGCATGTGAAACAGAACAAGGCACAGGGCGAGTTTTCACTACAACAACCAGAGGCTACTGTTTGCAGGAAGGTACCAAGAGCTGGCAATATATCCAGTATAGCCCTTCAGGGTAATGTCACAGAAATCAAAATTTAGCAAAATGATCATAGTATGAAATAGCCTAATTGAAAGTAACAGCATCTCCAGCAGCATGCCACAGTCCATTATGCTCATTTCTGAATATTCATCAATCTAGATTACTCCTGTCTATGCCCTGGAACCTCAAAGTGTACATTATCAAGGCAATAATAAAGTGACAAAACATTTGGGGTTTTTGTTATTACATCCCACTCTTTTTTTTTTTTAATTAAAGTAATTCCAGTACTTGCAGTTCATTTAACTTGCCATCAGCCTTTAAGAGTGAATGAAGTTACCTGCAAGGCATACAGCTTACTAAGTTGGTGGTAGCGGTTTAACATAAAAAAAAACAAACATCTTAACCACACTACAGTAAATAAAACGTTCTCTAGGAATGCTACAAACAAGACTACTCTCAGAGTAAAGCTATCGTGACATCAATGTGTACTCAGAAGCTTATGCCACAAATACCAGATGTTCATTCTAGATCTCTAGCAGACTGAGAAGTATGTCCAGTAAGTGTACCTCCAACTGAATTCTGATAGAAAAAGGATAACAAAAGCTTGAAAGTACATCTGGGACGATGGCAATGTTAGAAAGAATTTTTATTCAAGAAGAAAACTGAGTCGGAGCAGTATATACTCTTATCCACATCCATTCAAGTGGATGAAGCGAGATCTGTATTACACAGTAATAATGCTATCGAACAGAAAAAAGCATTTGTTCAATATGCTCCACAAAACACGTGTTTGTAAGGCATTCCACAGCATACCACCAAGAAGGAAATTCTGGCGGAATTCAGAAGAGGAACATGACATTCACATGGTGATAAGAAGTGTGGTTAACCCTAGCAGAACTGAAAAGAGATTTCCTCTTTGTGATAATTCTGACTTTTTTTTCCTGCATGTTTTCTCAGCTTTTCTTATATAATTGTTTCAAAAGAAAAAGCAGCGCACAACCACGTGTCACCAACACCTTATCTAACATGGCATTTTATATATTCATCATTTTTAATGAATAAACACACATCTTTGATGAAAACGTTAACACTTGTAGGATCCAAGTTCCTTACGCATGCTACTAGCACTTCTTGCACTTGATTGTCTAAGTTAGACTGACTACAGAGTTAGACTAAAAACAACAGGTAAAAAGTTAAAGAAATGGCATTTAATATTTCCTGTAGGCAGTACTTTGATGAACTTATTTCACTTTGTCTTTAATTTACCTTTTCCACATGGCAGTTAGCAGTTCTGAAAAAAACGCACAAAAACTTTCACTAACGCATTATCGAATCCTAAACATTCCTATCTAGCTCTTAATACAGGACACGAAGATTCAACAGATCAGTACTTGAAAATAGTAAAATTTTAAGTAGTAAAAGAACATGAGAATTTGTCATGTGCACCACCATATTCCAAATTAACTCCAGAAAAAGAAAAAAAGCACCAGGTTGGCAGTTTAATGAAGGTCTCTGCTAGCTATAAAGCAAAGTCCTGTAACAGAGAAGGAAGAATTGATCATATTCCACCAGAAAAATCAGTCAGGAAAAACTACAGTTACAAGCCATCAGAAAACAAAATTTTTCATCTTTTTTTTTCTCGATGCAAAAGAGGACAGACTCGCTGAGAATTCCTTAAGCATAGGCTGAATAATCTGATGTGAAGTTACTAGGAAAAGATGTAAAAAGAATATAAATTAGTACTAATTTTAAGAGATTAAATAGATACTCGTACTGGTACTTCCACAATACAATAAATGGAAAAAAAATGAAACTAATTTCAAAAACTATTTATACACATAGATATCTAATTAACCTGTGGAAATAGGATTCTTTTAGTCTCATTAAGCTCTCATCACAGCAGAAAAAGAAAAATGATTATCACAATGAGAACGTTCACAGCCACACAAGTTAAGATAAAAATTGGGCTAAGTGGGACAAACACCACCTTCCTTCAAGTTATACAGCAGCCATTAAATTGAGAAAAAACTTCCCATCAAGGCAGTTTCTTCACCACCAAAGGATTTACTGGACCCAACCTCATGTATCAATACGATTAGAAGTGCATACTAGCCACACTTGGGAGAGTAGTCCATTTTCTGTGTAATCTACTTCAGCCCACTGTAAGAAGCCCACATTTACCCTTGTCATTAATTCAGTTATGCTGCAGTTCAAACAGTTTTGATGGATCAGTGATTAAACCAGATTTCTCACCATGCGCGAAAAGCATGCTGTAAGGATTCCACTTCCTGATCCCACATCAAGTGCTTTGGCTCCTTCATGCAATTGATCAGACAGAAGCTCAAGAGCATATGCATGCTAGGGGAAGGAGACAGAAAATTTCAAAATATTATAATGTTTATTTTACCCTACACATCTTCATTTCTTCAGTGTTTTGAGGCAATGCATAGAAGAGTAGCCTAAGAAATCTCAAAATTATGTTTTCATTACATAAAAACAGCATAAAAACTCCACAGGTAGTAGAGTTAGCTATATGACAGAATCACCATTACTTCTTTTACTTCAAGAAAAGATTTTTTTCTTGTTTGTGGACAGAGACAATTGAATAAATTCAATTCTCTTCAGGTCTGGTGGTTCTCAGTTTTCTGGTGGATATAAGCCTAAGAGAATTTGCCTTATCATTACGCTATATACACTGGAATATGCTGAGACAGAAGCTAGCTCTAAGAGGATCAAAGAAAAATGATACTGTAGTTAATACTGCCTGCACACAGTTACTGAAAGGAAAAAGAAGGTGGCTTTTACAAAGGCTGATAGCCAAAATATTCACATATGATCAAAATTTAATAGTCGTCAGATACATCATAAGCTGCTTTGTTTTCTTACACAGTTGACCAGTACACAAACTAAGCTTGTCATATTGCCAATCAATTCATTATTGAGACTAACAGAGTTGTTAGTTTAACCTCATCCTCTGGAACAGTTATGGAAAAGATTACCCTGAGAAATATTGAAAGGCAGTTAAAGAACAGTGCAATTATCAGGCAAAGTCAACATGGGTTCATGCAGAGAAAAGTCCTGCCTTAGTAATCTGATCTCTTTCTTTGATAGCGTCACCTGCTTGGTGGATGAAGGCAAAACAATGGACAGCCTTTCTGGATTTTAGTAAGGCCTTTGGTACTATTCCTCACAGCTTCTTTCTGGACAAAATGTCCAGCTGTTAAATAAACGAGTTCATGCTATGCTGTTTAATGAACTGGCTCAACAGTGGAGCTCAAAGGGTTGCAGTGCTCAGGCAGACATCTAGCTAGTAGTCTGTCACTAGCAGCATTCCCCAGGGATCAATTCTAGACCTGGTTCTGTTCAATATATCAATGGTCTGGATGCAGGAGTGGTGCGCACCCTCTGCAAGCTATCTGATGATACTGAACTGGGAGCTGCTGATGATTCCCTCAAGGGGATGAGAGGCCTTGCGAAAGGATCTAGGTATATTGGAGTGCTGGGTGATCAGCAACAGCATGAAGCTCAACAAAGGAAAATGCCAAGTGCTACAGCTGCAATGGGTTAATGCCAAATACAGGTACAGCCTGAGAGACAGCTGGAGAGGAGCTCAGAAGAAAGGGACCTGGGAGCACTGGTGACAGCAGGTTCAGCATGAGCCAGCAGAGTGCTCTGGCAGACAAGAGAGCAAACTGCATTTTGGGGTGCATTAAACACAGGATAGCCAGACAGCCAAAAGAGGTAGCGCTGCCTCCTCTTGAGTATTGTGTGCAGTTCTGGCCTCCACAATATAAAAAGGACGTTAAGATACCTGAAATCATCCACAGGAGGGGAACAAAGCTGGTAACAGGGCTGGAAGGCATGCCCTGTGAGGAGAGGCTAAGGAAGGACACTTGAGTTGTCCAATCTGGAGAAAAGGAGGTCAAGAGGTGACCTCACTCTCTGCAAGTTCTTGAGGAGAAGAAGGTGAGAGGGAGGTGCTAGTCTCTTCTCTTCCTGGTAATTAACGATAGAACCCATAGAAAAAGCACAAAGCTGCACCAGGAGAGGTTCCAAAAAAATTTCTTCACCATGAAGGTAGTCAAGCACTAGAACAGGCTTCCTAGAGAGGTGGTTGATGCCCCTTGTCTGTTAGTATTCAAGAGATATTATTAACAACATTATCTAAATAGTATGTTTTAACTTTTGGTTAGACCTGAAGTGTTGGGGCAGTTGGAATAGATGATCTTTGTAAGGCCCTCCTAGCTGAATCATTCTAACTCTAGTTCTTTAATGTTTTACAGATAGCCATTATCACACTTTCACAGCTTACTCCCCTGATGGACACTACTTATCACTTGCCTCCACTTAGACTCCACCTGGAGTCACTGCCCTCTGGCTGCAACCATCCAACCAATTCCTTACCCACTGTATAGTCCACAATTCAAATCCATCTCTCTTCAATTTGGAGGTAATGACATGGTATGGGACCATGCCAAAGGCCTTGCAGCAGTCCAGGTAGATTACATCATTAAGTCTTCCCTTCTCAACGGACGCCGTCGTTCCATCACAGAATGGAAACGTTCCAGTGCTTGACTACATTCAGAGTGACTTCATCACAATAGAATTTAATCAGAATTTCCCACATTGCACTGTTTGTCCGCTGCCCCACATCCTATCACTGTGCACCTTCAGGAAAAGTCTGGCTCAACTTTCTCTGCATCCTCCTATTAGGTAGTTCACAACCACATTACTGCCATCAGCTGCTAGTTAAATTTGTTGGCATAAATATTTTTATTTTGGGAACATTTGTATCATCATAAAATCATCTACGCAAGTTCAAAGCTTACCATATGTGGAGCACTGATTGTTGCTTGGAAGCCTGTAAAACAAGAAAGCAGAAGAGTTGATAGTTGTTCAGACCATCATTATTGATCTTGACTGTAAAACACAGTATCTTTGCTGTTAGCCTCATTCAAGACATCAGACACACACTAATAGTTATGTAAGTACTCTACTTCAGAAGTAAGTACATCATCTGTAAGCTATGCCTCCTTAATTCTGAACAGGAAAAAAAAAAACAGTTCTATACTTGACCTCAGTTACAAATTCCATTTTGTGACTCTATCTCCTTGGTTTTATCAAGTATGTTGAATTCAGATGAGCCATGTTTGCCATGTTTCCCAGAATAACCTAATTTCTTTTTTTTTTTTTTTTTCCTCCTTCATGGAGTGTATATAGAAACCCAGATTTGTTAGTGAGTTTATGTGGCGGGGACCTCTGAAGACAATGACCTTTTTTTTTTCCCCCATACAGCGTATAAACCTAGGAATACAGAGTTATATTTGTTCCTCTAGAAATACATAAATTTTCCAGTACATATCTTAATTCTTTTTTTTTTTTTTGTTTTAATATCCTACACAGATAAAATCCAATAATGCTCACCATCCAGCACAGAAGGGAAAGGAGAGGAAAAAAATAATAATCAAGAAAAAAAGAAAGCAGCATATTAATTTAATTTGTTCTCCTGCCTTGGAATGATAAACCTAATATCCGGATGAGAAATTAGTGTCCTAAACAACCATCCTATCAACAGATCTTCCCATTTAAAGCCTGCTTTTGTATTAAAAAACATCTCGTGTAAAAATCTGAAGAACGCTGTACTGATCTCTCACGAACCGTTTCTGTAAAGAGAGAGACTGTTCCTGAAGTAAATTGGATACAAACGGTTTATAAGTATTTAAATATCAGCTGCACCACTACAAATTGCTGTAGTATAAAAAAATATATAGATACTTACACACTAATATTGGCCAAATAACAATCTACTGGATGTATCCAAGTATGCTAATTGTGTCCCATAAATTCAAAATGCGTAGTTAAAAGAGATTGAATAAACTGATAAAGAACTAAGATGCTTCCAAATATAAAAATAAGTTTGCACATCTATTACAAAGGCAGTCACTGTTACACCAATTAGAACAGAGTATTTTATAGAAACTGACTTACCTATAGATTGAGGAGAATCCATATAAGGGTTGTATTTTGCATAGTGGCAACGGTCTGTAGCCAGCATTACTTCAAATACCTTGTCTGATTTGATTATTCCATTTTCTATAAATAAAACAAATTACATTGAAGGCATTCTGTTCCGCAATGCAAGAACATGTAAAATACATTAATATACTCCTACCACTGTGAGAAAACATGCTACCTTACTCTCTCTAGTACTCTAACCCTCACCATCTTAGAAGTTAAGCTACGATCCATTAGTAAAACACTGCTTAAGACAGTGAACCATAAGCAAGACTCTCCCAGAAGTTACAGGTGCTTTTCGGAAACAACAGAGACCATTTGCAAAGATGCAACTCCTAGAAACACTGAGAACATATAAAATAAGAAATTCATACTATTCTATACAATAAACAATATTTACTTATTTTTTGAGTTAAGCGATCAATTACTGAAAAATAAACAAAAGCAGGCTAGCAGAAACCAAAGCATCTCTGCTCAATATTTTATTTTCAAGCTCCGTTTCTCTTCTGTGTTGGCAGAAGAAAGAAGTCCCTTGTGAAGAAACTCCTACAGTATCAGAATTCTTACAATGGCGCAGGCTGAGGCCTAAAGATTTTTTGCACCAAAACATTCTGAATCTGTTTGCTCTTAAAAATAGAAGGTATGTACAAAACATCAGAAACACTGCACAGCAAAGTTACTTTTTTTCTTTTTAACATTTATAGATTTAAATTCTGAAGAGATACAAGCAACAGAAAGCATTAAAAAACAAATGGAAGAAACTAACCAATCACTTTCATTAAAAGATTCAGGATAAACTCCAAATAATGGCTACTGCAATGATGGAAGCTTTACTAAGTAGCTTACTGGCTACTAACTTTATTGGAAAGTTTTACTTAAAAGAAAAAATAATAATTTGAGTGCTTTCAAAATCTAACACAAAATGCACTAATTTAAAAGTAAGATTTGTGAGCTCTTCAAAGATTATTTTAATTGAAGTCGCATCAGTTTTAGAGAACTACCAACACTAAGACATCTGTGACTAGGCTACAGCTAGCTTTTGCAAAGGCCCTCCTGACTGTTTACCGTGTGCTCCCATCAACCACTCTCACCAAACATAGTTGCGGGTTTTTTTGTGTTTTTTTTTCTTTTTCTCAACACCCATCCCCAGTATCCACTACCCGTGCCCAGTTTCATTAGCCTATAGAACAGAGAGCAAATTGACCCCCCCAGAACATTGTGCTCTTCGTTTTGAAGACAAAGTATCAGTTGCAAACACAACAGCAAGATGCCATCAAATCATTAAGGAAAATAACTATGCTTTATAAAAATGGTCCAAAATAACAATATTTTTACCTGAAAAACCCTAGAAAAAGCATAAGCTCCTTGCAGTTTGCATACATTACACATCTCTTGTGCTTTGACATCAATTGGAACTGCATGCTATAGTCTTACAGGGAACTCCTCATTTCAACTTATGTTTTTTATTCTGAGAGACAATAGGTATTTGCAGCAGTAGTTCATAAATTGACATCTTTTCCAACCTTGCTGATTTTACACTAAGCAAAATTGTACCCCAAAATAAAAGAAAAAAAATAAATAAACACTGTGCCAGTGTGCTATTGGGTAAGACAGTCATGAGGAAGATCCAAGGAACTACAGGCCCATCAGCCTGACCTTGGTGCCAGGAAAGGTTATGGAGCAAATTGTCTTGAGAGAGATCACGCAGCATGTGTGGGACAACTACGGAATCAGGCCCAGCCAGCGGGGGTTCATGAAAGGCAGGTCTTGCTTGACCAACCTCATGCCCTTATACGATTGAGTGACTTGTTTGGTGGATGAGGGAAAGGCTGTTGATGTAGTCTACCTGGACTTCAGCAAAGCCTTTGACACTATCTCCCACAGTATTCTCCTGGCAAAGCTGGCAGCCCGAGGCTTGAACAGATATGCTCTACGCTGGGTAAAGAACTGGCTGGATGGCTGGGCCCAGAGAGTGGTGGTGAATGGAATTAAATCCAGCTGGTGACCGGTCATGAGTGGTGTTCCCCAGGGGCTGGTACTGGGGCCTGTCCTGTTCATTATTTTCATTGATTACCTGGATGAGGGCACTGAGTACATCCTCAGTAAGTCTGCAGATGATACCAAGTTCGGGGGGGAAGCATTGATCTGCCTGGGGGTAGGAAAGCCCTACAGAGGGATCAGGACAGGCTGGATCGCTGGGTTGAAGTCAACAGGATGAAGTTGAACAAGACCACATGCTAGGATCTGCACTTTGGCCACAACAACCCCAGGCAACACTACAGGCTTGGGGCAGAGTGGCTGGAAGACTGTGTGGAAAAAATGGACCGGAAGGTGCTGGTTGATGCTTGGCTGAACATGATCCAGCAGTATGCACCCAGGTGGCCAAAAAGGCCAATGGCATCCTGGCTTGCGAAAGGACAAGAGGGAATGGCCTTAATTTGCACCAGGTGAGACGCAGGTTGGACATTAGGAAAAATTTCCTCTCCAAAAGAGTGGTCAGGCACTGGAACCGGTGGAGTCACCATTCCTGGAGGTGTTCAAGAAACATTTAGATGTACTAAAGGACGTGGTTCAGTGGGGAAACTGTGGTGGTAGGTGCATGGTTGAATGGGATGATATCGGAGATCTTTTCCTATGTTGGTGATTCTATGATTCTACAGTATGAGGAAAAAAAAATAAAAAGAGCTCCCCCACCCACCTGGCATCAGTTATTATATCAGTTCTGGGAACTAAACTAAGGAGAAAAAAATATACATACACACATTTATATATAGTTAGCATCTCATTAGATATCACCAAGAAAGTAGCTTTTCTAAAATAACTGTACCTAAAAATGAAAAGAGAGGCAGGAAAGCAGATTATAACAGGAATAAAAAGTTCTAGTGAGATGAGGGAGATACAAACAGGCAGCTGAAAAGCTTTCAGGAAAGATCTAAACTAGCTATTTACTCCTTTGTGATGCATTGTGCAGACAGATGCATAGGTAACCATCTGTTCTTCCCTTTTGCGCCCTGGGGAAACCAATGTGCAGAGAATAAACAGATGAAGCTTCCAGCCTGAAAGAACTGATAAATATCTCAAGGGAGGCCTTGTGATTGGGCAGACAACCTCCTCCAGTTTTTAGAGGGCCCTCTCTATAATTCCTGAACCGCAAGATTTTCTCCAAACCTCTTATTTCACACTACCCTATGATCAGTCCTGCTGCCACCCCTCCCCTTTTTCTTTTACAAAACTGCATGCCTGCAAGTTCTCTCATCTGCTCGTCATCTTTCTACTTAAAGAATTGCTAATTAAATTCCCTCCTCAGCATTTATATTTTTTCTTCTGCCTGCATTATAGTACTTTTCTTATATATTTTATCCACTCTTCCCCCTATCTTGTTTTATCGGATTGTATGAGCTCTGTGGATATTTGTACAAAATAAAAACCCAAATTCTGTTTCAGCAGAAGTATAACAGGGCATTATATCAGGCCCCATGGGAAAAAAAAAAAAAGTCTGCTTGTCAGACTTCTTCGCTTGTTTGGAAAACACGAGAATACAACAAACACACACTCCTAGAAGTGCTATTCAGTCCTAAATAGAAGTAATAAAATTTAGGAGGTAATTAAGAAAAGCAATCAAGATCTAAACAGTAAAGTTAATACTGACTTTGTAGTATTTTCCCCCATGTTGATAACAAATAGACTTTTCCCTACAATCATGATTAACTATAGAGAAACGCAGCAACTTAAAGGTACCAAACTCAATGAAAGTCCCTTCCTTACTGCAGAAGTCAATCCCAAGAAGACTAACAATGAATATCTTAATTCCATCTGGAAAGAACCTCTTGTCAGATTCTGAATGGCTAAGAAAACACATATCGCCTAAAAAAAGCCAGTGCAGAGACAGCACTCTAATTTCACACTATCTTTAAATGAAAATAACCAAACAAAAAAAACCCCAAGAGAACTAAATTATTTATTATTAAAATTCCAAAGCAAAATGTTTTCTAAATCTTAGAAGGGAGCTATATGCCACAGAAAAATCATTTACAGTTAAGTATATAGAGGTTGATTTTCCTTTCCAATGATAAGCACACACAGAAGATGTGCCAGCTGAACAAACTGCTCAGCTTCAAGACACTCATAATCAGTACTAAAACTAAATCACATATTAAATTAACTGCTTGCAAGCAAATGCAAATAAGCTCTAAACTAGTGTGTTTGTGTAAAATAAAATGTAAGCTCTATTTGTTAGTGATATCGGCACAACTCGAGATCCAAAGGGACAAAGCCAAAAAGTAACCACTAAGATAAAGCATAGCCTGCAGAGCTCAAAAGTTCTGTTGTGCAGAAGCTGCGGCACCACCAACTTGACATAACTGGAGCATGTTTTGAAAACTCCAGTCTGCTTCTTTTCCATGAATAACACAGTGAAAACAGGAAAAGAGCTCACACAGCAGTGCTTGGGTTTGAAGGTGTAAATATTACCGCCGTTGGACATAACCTGGGAAACCAGGCAGTTGAATGTTGGAGAGCAATGAAAAAGCTGAAAGCTTGGAAAGACAAGATGGATTTACAGTAAGTAAACAACTTACCCTTTTATCGAGCAACAGATCTTCAGCGAAGTTATCTTAAAAAGAACTGCCTACATGAATGATTAATCCTAATCATTGATCAAGTTTTCAACATGCTCAAAACATACCAGTAGACAGCATTCACACTAACACTAGTTCCTAGATAACAAAAAGGATGTCTTGTTGCTGCACGATATAATCATAGAATACCCTGATTTGGAAGATCCACAAGGATTCACAGAGTCCAGCCCCTGGCTCCACACAGCATCACCCAAAATCAAACACTACGTCTGAGAGCATTGTCCAGACACTCTGTGAACTCCAGAGTGCCCACTGCCCTGGGCAGCCCGTTCCATGCCCACCGCCCTCTGGTGCAGACCTTTTCCCTAACCCCCACTGCCCCTCCCCTGACACAGCTATTACGATAAACTTAGCTGGATAGGACAGACAGGTAGGGAGCTCTCCTCATAGCAAGGCTTCAGCAGTAGCTTTAACAGATCTCTGAAGAACAGCAGATGTTGAATACCTTGCACCTTAAGGAACAGATTCCACGCAACATCTTTGCTCACTTGTTTTCAGAAAAAGTAATGCTGACAGAACTAGCAGCTATACTGCATTAGTTGTTGTTTACTTTGAAAGCAGTCTCATTAAAACAGCCACTAAGTACAATGTGAAAGCTAAGGGAGGATCAGAAGAGCAGTAAAACACTATCTGAACTCCTAGGGCATCCAAGCATGATTCGCCATTCTGAACTAACTAGCTCCCCAGTGATGAAATCTGCCTTAGAAGTCTGGTGAAGGAACAGCAGAATATAGTTCCTATAGCACCTGCTGTTCCATGGTAACTCCATGAAGGAGGACCACCAAGCTGACACAAGTAAAACCCACGAGTAGGCCAAGCACTGTGCTAAGCACAAAGCACTCTACTACCTACACAGCTATCTCAAGCTGAAGAGACAGAGCTATACGTAACAGAATAATGCTTACTGACCATAAAGTAACATACTAAGACACAAAATGACAAAAAGCTGTCACACTAGCAGAAACAAAGAACTTCTAAAGCTACATTTGTACAATCACCTCTTCCAGTATTTGGCAGTACGAACATTAAAAGCCACTTTGTGCTCAATTCCAATGTTATGTTTTCAGAGTCCAGAACCTGAATGCAACTCAGGTCAACTCAGGAAAGATGTCACTCCAGAAAATTACTGGCCTTAGTCTCTGAAAAAGTTTACTGTGTTTTTGCCAAAGCTTGGTTATGCCAGTCAAAATTAAAAGCATTAAAAGAGCTTTTTACTTTTAAGAGTTCTTTTTTACTTTAAACATTATCATCATAACACTAACAAACATGACTTTGAGGTGTTATAATCCATAAACAACCTTCAAAAGAATACCAGCATTACGTGGTTTATTCCCAAGCTTACTAACACATCTTAAGGAGCATTCCATGCTAAGCCAAGGTAGAACAACAGCAGCATTTAAATGAAGGCTTGGAGTTCTACTGAAACTAAAACATATCAGATTTTCACTTTTTAACATGCCCACAAGCAGCGGTAATCACCTGCAAGGGTGAGATTTACAGAAATTATTTCCATTCTGCCATGGATTATTAGGCAGTTTCAGTCTACCACAAAAGTTGTATTATGCCTTTAAACCCAACCAGAGACAGAAAAAACACCTTCAACCAAGCACGAGCACTAAATATTTTTTAAATTAAAATGATTGATTCTGAAGTGTTGTGATATAAATAAGCAGCGAGAAACATACATAAAAAAACAACTGATTTCCAGGTATTCCACTTTCTTGCCATGAACTACAATGCTTAGTCATGCAAACCTCACAGAATGGCCCGGGTTGGAAGGGACCTCGAGGATCATGAATCTCCAACCCCCCTGCCACAGGCGGGGCCACCAGCTTCCACATTTAATACTAGACCAGGCTGCCCAGGGCCCCATCCAACCTGGCCTTGAACACCTCCGGGGATGGGGCATTCACAACCTCTCTGGGCAGCCTGTTCCAGCACCTCACCACTCCCATAGTGAAGAACTTCCCTCTGACATCCAACCTAAATCTTCCCTCCTCCAACCTAAGACCATTTCCCCTTGTCCTGCTGTTATCCACCCTTTCAAAGAGTTGGCTCCCCTCCTGTTTATAGGCTCCCTTTAGGTACTGGAAGGCTGCAATTGATGTCACCCCACAGCCCTCTTTTCTCCAGGCTGAACAAGCCCAACTCCCTCGCCCTGTCTCTGTAGGGGAGGTGTTCCAGCAACCTGATCATCTCTGTGGCCCTTCTCTGGACCCTCTCCAACAGCTCTCTTTCTTGTTCTGTGGGCTCCAGACCCGAAAGCAGTACTCCAGATGGGGCCTCAACACAATGCACATGCTGAAGGGAAAACTGTTTGCTGAATACAAACAGTAGGCAGCATAATTGCTTGTGGGTCACAGGTATTACATTTGGGGTACATCTACTGGTTTATTTTCAATTTATTTTATTTGCTATTTCCCTTGTCCATGCTCATCTAAGTTACATTAGTCTTCCGTGCGCAAAATTAGTCAGTTGTGGAAAGGATTTGGATGAACCAAGGGAAACGACACAGCAGGAAAACAAATAAACAAACAAACAAAACCACAGAACCCAAACTTGAGGAACAACTATGCTCAGTTCTTGCTGAACCAAGCTTATGCTTAGCAAGGCCGTATGCAAAGCTTTCAGGTTCACGGCACTTCCCTGAAACAAGCTATCAAATTCTGTGGAATCCACAACATCTCATAAATTACAGTTCCTAACCTTTCTGAAACAAGTCTATGGATCTATTGGATGAGGGAGAGAACTGAGTGTAGCAGGAAACAAGCACAAATACGATTAACAACATTATGCAGCTCTTAGTCACATTCAAGTTAATTCACCTTCACATTTAAACCCAAAAATGTGGATTCAAAAATACATATGTCTGGTTATAACACCACTGGCACAACACAACCAGAAAAGCAAGCACAGAAAGACTGTCATATGGCAGCACACCATATTGTCTGGAGGAGAGAAATAAAGGTGTGATAAGGAAACCTAATTAACTTTACGGATCGTGAGTCGGACAGGAACCAAACTTTGAGTCCTGCAAGAAAAGCTGATTTCTAAGATGTTTGTGCATAAAGTAACAGGACTTGGCAAGAGTCCAAGTAAGAAAAACAAAGGGGGATTAAAATGACACAACAGTGAGGTGAGAGAACAGTGGCTATGTGGAGACAAAGGGGAGGGGGGGGAGGAGAGAGAAGAGATTTAGAATCCAAAGATTCTCAACTAAGTCATATAACAGTAAATTAGCCATGCATCGATTACTGAGTCTCTTCTTAATTTTCAGCATCCACATAGGCTAGCTTCACAACACAAAGGAACTTTGGTCATAGCTGTGAATTGAAACACGGCCAACTATTTCTGCCTTTAACATGATCTATAACTCTCCAGTAATCTGCCTTTAGATAACTTCCCAGAAGAGCTGCCTACACTTTGTTTAAATATTTTTAGAGGTGAAGTTTGCTCAAGTTTGAAGACGTGTACTCAATTATTTCTAGCTGAGAAGAAGCAAAGATTTAAATAATAGTACTTTCTCTAACAACTCTAATGCTTGAAGAATCAAAACCTTCAGGAAAAAAAAAGCACTTGAAAACAAAGTAGCTGAACACCTTGATGGAACAAGGTGATGAATTCAAGGGCAGCACTCTTGTTGGATAGGTGAGCGCTTTTTAAGCAAGTTTATTTTGTGTATTGCACAAACCGTACATCCCCAACGCCTCAAATCAACAGAGCAAGAATATGCAACAAGCAGCTAAAACCAAAAGAACAAAAAGCCACAGAACGCTCTTCAGTCACTTGACTCTAACTATGCGCTAAAAAATACTCCAAGTTCCAGGGCCTTCTTCATTAGTTTGTTCCTCTTAAGAGGAGAAAACAAAGATAAGGCTTGTGAAGAAAGGTTGCCTAAATCTGCATGCAAATACCACAAGCACTTAGCACTGCTCAGGTTGGAAAAGACCTTAAAATCATCGAGTCCAACCACTTAGCACTGCTCTAACATAATTCTTGTTACCACTATAGAACAGCCTAATTCTTTAGTTGAGGCAACACTGGAATAAGCAAATATTAATATATCTTCATTAAATCAGACCTTTTTTTGCCACAAAATAGAAGATAAGTAACCATCAGTAACAGCTTATAAGAAAGAGTAGTCTTTACTTGGTTTAAAGGACAAGAATAGACAGCTTACAGGAGATTTCCATTGACGCTTTTATACAGAAGTAAAACAAGAAGTTCCCACTCTCCCCAGCCTACTTACACCCACAGCAAAGTTTACTACTTCTCTAAGCATAACAGTACAGCAGCTTACAGACACTGAGGAGTTTAAAACGTTTTGGTTTTTTCTGTTTTAGTCTCACAGAAGAGAACATCACAAAAGCTCACCCTTACAAAAGGGTAAGAAAGAGATCCAGTCTTACTACATATCCTCCCCCACATATGGCTCTACAGGCACGGGGAGGAGACAACCAGTGGCACAAGGGCAGGAGCAAGAACAACTCAGTCAGCCTTTGCTGCAGAAGAAAACACCCTGTGTCACTACAACTGGAGTTATTTAATGTATGCAAATGACACAGTTACTAAGTTACACACGCACACAATACCCCGCACACCCAGAGAACATCAAGCTAACCATCTGATTTGTATTCTTATTTCTACGTAGAAATGCTACGCTGCTCAGCTGTTTTTAAAGCAAATAGTTAAATATGCTGAGGGATCTGCTATTCAAAAGGAATTTTCTAGACCATTTCACTCTTTCAGTAACCAATGATTTTTAAGCTTGTCAAAAACACGCCTAACTGAAGTATATACCACATGAAAAGGTACTTGCTTCTAAACTTTCCCCCAGCTTTCAGCAACAAGTTATCACCTTACCTGGAGAACTCCTAATTAAAATTCCTGGTCTCACTCCCATAACTGCTCTGCACTGGTAAAGCCCTACATCATCACTGCAGTCCCACTGAAGTCAACAAAGCAGCTGCCAGCAGCACAACCTTGCTGCAAGATCGAAAGCATCTGTGCTTCAAGCAGTGATTTATTTCCACTGTATTTTAACACCACTCTCAATATTTTGAGATACATACGCAAAACAGAGGGGAAAATTACAGAACGCAACTTTTCAGGTAATTACTGTCACTTAAAATTCTGAGATTGCAGCATTAAACTTCCAGCTTACTTTCCCCTCTTCCTCTACAAGCTGCTGTTGTTGTATTCTCATAACAGCTTGTAACTTCAGAAAAAAAATACATTATTTGCAAAGCCCTGAACAGCTTCCATGTGTTGAAACACTGTCATTGTTTTCTTCAGGAACCAAATCAGTTCTGCCTTCAGGTTCTCAGAGCTGTAAACAATTCTGGCAACGACGACTTTTTGGATATAATTTGGGAAGCTGACATCCATTCTACATGCTGTGTAAGGGACCTCAGGCCAGAATCTCATTAAGGCAGTATTTCTGCCCCTCAGAGACAGAGATGGGAGGCAGCACATTGCAACTCACAACTAGAGGATTTACCATCTATTTGTTAAACTGGCAGTTTTTACCATCAAATTGAAAAATCATTTCAGCAAGTATTGCCCTGCTGAGTGGAAGAGTTCGCAATAGCGGCAGAAGAAAATGCTGGAAAAGCTCTCAGGCTCAGAGCGCCTATCACAAGCAGGCTAGAGAAGACAGCAAGGATAGTTCTCCCTCGTCTAACAAGGAGGCTAGGTAGATGAAGCTGCATGAGGTCTGGCAGCACTGAAACAGGAGGCAGCTGCCACAACACAGGCTCCAAGTCTACATACATCCTTTCATGACTAGAATTTGTGCATTTGAGGAGAGGAAGGCAACGACCGAGGGTGGAGAAGAGGGACACTACAGGAGTATCTATCTAACAAAGACGAAGCGCAGGGCAACACGACGCACGAAGCCCAGGACAGGGCAACGGTTATCTCCCTGCGTGACCCTGCAATGCCCGGCTCACGGGAGCACATCAGCGCGGAGCATCCTGACAGCGCCGCCCGCCTTCAGCACGGGGACAGCACAAACCCTCCGCAAAGGCGCGGAGCGGCAACCGGACCGCGCGGCAGCGGCTCTGCCCACTCCCCCCCCCCTGCGGCTCCAGCTGAACCTCGGGAAAAGCCGTCCGGGCGTTGGGGCCACGCCGGCTCTCCGGACCTCCCCAGCGGGCCGCCGTTACGCACCCTTCGCCCAACGGACGCACCCGCTTCCCCTCGAACCTCCCCGAGGCCCTGAAAGGGCGGTCGCCGCGCCCAGCGGGACGCTGCCGGGCCCCGCATGAGGGTGCGGGAGAGGGGACCCGAGGGGAGGCTGACGACAGCCGCTGCTCCGAGTTGCTCCCCCCGGGACCGCCGCCAGCGCCACCCCCCCC
>JACDJE010000047.1:237970-252632 GCA_016647715.1 Pavo muticus
GGGGGGGGGGTCGCGGGACGTGCCCAGCGCCACGGCGCGCGTGGGCGGACACGGCTGCGGTGTCGGGAACGGCCTCCTGCGCCCTGACACGAGCGCTGCGGCCCTCCCCGGTTAACGGGAGTTGGTTACGAAGATGTCCGACGGGGGAGCCGGCAGGCGCTCGCTACGAGGTGGGTTAACGAGAGAAGTACTGCAACTGCGGGGCTTTGCTTCCCTGAGTTCCCCCCCGCCCTTTGTGGCCACTCTCGTGAAGCGCCTCACACCGCCCGGCCCGGCCGTATCGGCCGTTATTGGCCCGCGCGCCCCGCCGCCCTCACGAGACAGCCAATTACTGCCGCCTCGCTGCGTGGTATTTTGCATGAGGTGCACCTATTGGCCACAGCCAGCCCGTGAGGGCTGAGCCTACGTGTCGAAGGCTGCTATTGGTCATCTGGGGCGAGCTCCGGCGGCCGGGCGGGAAGATCCGCTCAGCCATCGTCAGGCGGCCGCGGCATTGCGGCTGCAGGCTGACGGGAACGAGTGCTGCGCTGGCGGCTGAGCGTTGCCACATGTCTGCCGCCGCGCCGTGCTGTTTCAGGGCAAAGCTGCACGCTTAAAATTCCTTTTAAAAGGAGTCTGGCTTACAAAATCGCTAGCTTGGAGTGTAATAAATATCACAAGACTTCGATACAGCTTTGCTCTGCCCCTGCGCGTGCACAGTGAGGCAGCAGTTCTTTGCTTTGGAAACGTGAGACCACGAACTGCCAGGTCCTGTCGGCAGTGTGTAGTATGAACGTTGGAAAACATAAGGTTTCAATCATAAATAGAAATATCATATTGTTCTCTGAAAGCACTCTGGACACAAGGACACACACTGCCTGTTATACCACAACAAGAGATGCGGATAACATCCTTTTGTGTAAAAATCCATCTTGGGAGCAATGAGACAGCATCATCTCCACATCACACTGCTTTCCATCCCGTGATCATTAATTCAGGTAAGGGAAGTGAGGTGAGTGCAGGAATTCACTTTTCTGGCTAGCATTCCCTAAAGGGCAAAGCTGGCAGTTGCCCAGTGCGCACACCAGGGTCATGTCCATTGAATTCCCAGACCTTTCCCATCTGGTTTTTATAATATTGGAGATGGATCTGCTGCTTTGTTTTGTATTCTGCATCCGTCTTCTCTCAGGCACGATCTGGAAACTGCTCTGCAGCCCATCCCACAGCATGCGGGGTCTCCTTGTTGTGTCCAGTGGGTCAGGAAGGAAGGAAAAAAGCCATGGAGTTACAAGAATTCCCAAAGGGCAGCAAGTACAAACAGACATTGTAAAAACACGCAAACAAAAATACTTCATTGTTTTAAATGCAAAAGGCATTTTCTGTTGTCAGATGCAAGCAAACTGCATTGCTTTTACAAAGAGAGGCTGTTAGCAACAAACTAGCTGACCCATGCTTAAAAGCATTCCAGGGATACTTACCCCCTTGGGAGACCAGAAATACCAGAGAAGCCATTTTCATACAGCCTGACTGTTCCTACCAGCACCAGGCTTGAATTAGGCTTATGCTTGTCAGAGAATACAGAAAGAGCCTAACTTTATCTCAGAGGAACACAGAAACCTACCCTCCAGCTTTCAGGCTGACCTTGGCCATTTATTGGCCCCGTGCTTGGCATGGTTTCTCAGATAGTGACAAGAATGTAAGTGATATCTGGGGTGGTAACAGGCATGTGTGAAGGAAATGGTTTGGCTGTGCAGATTTCCAGGAACTTTAAGACAAGCCAATTGGGCTCAAATGACACTGAGAAACTAGAGTGCACCAATGGCAACAGGATGCACCTTTTTGTGCAATAAACAGCCATGAGGGTCACTTGCACTTTTCGCTCTATAACCCCAGGCCATGAGTCTGTTATTAAAACCTATTAAGAGCATGCTTGTCAATAAAAGCCCATGAAAGAATGCCTGCATTCTATGCTAGAATAGTAATTAAAAAAGTAGAATTTTTTAAAGTGTTTTCTGTCCATTAGCACATTTTCATCTGCTCTGACACTCAAGGTTTCTTCATCTTCATCCTCACTTGACCAAAGCAGCATAAGCACCTCAGTCCCCAGATGTCCACGGTCAGTTGCAGGCCCCTTTGCCTTCCAGAGGTGTGACCACCTCCGCAGCTCCTCCAGGCCCTGCCAAGGAAGGGATTAGGGGAATGCCAGCAGTGGGCCATCATGTGATTGTTCTGACATGGAGATCCCAGTTGTTTTAAGCATGCAACCCATTGGTTCTCTCTCCTTTTCTGCACATTCACCCACATCTCAGACTCTTATACGTTTATATATAAACCCCTCCATGCTACTATTTCTGTTTTATCCTTTCCCTCCCACCTTATGCACCCATTAGAATTTTGAAAGCCTTTGAATTTCAAAAGCATATGAAAAGTTGTTCATCACTGTCTGGTCCCATCTGCTTCTGCATATACATACGGCAAGCAGAAATTTCTTTATGAAATGTTCCTGCTGAGCATTTCCACAGCTATGTCCCAAACCACACACTAATTGGCTTCTACACCTACACTCTCTCCTCTCCCTGCCTCTGTTCTGTTTTTAACTTAATCATTCTCCTTCATCTTTTCTCTCTTCCTGTTGTCGCAAGTCAGCTTTAATTTTATATTTTCATTTCAGAAGTATGCATCTAAGGTTATTTTGCACTCTGCCTCCACAGGTCAGGTAAGCAAGGGCTACGAGTGAGCTCGTGGCCCCAGCTCTCGGCTCTTCTATCTGCTCTGCAGTGCCCTGCATTGTCAACTGTGCTTGTTCAGGAGATTGAACTGGGCACAGCTCCAGGAGCTATGACCAGCAGTAAATACAGAGTCTTCAAATAACTTTCTTAAAATATCGCTGTGTGATAATTAGAGGAAAGCAGATTATTGGCAAATAAAGAATTGGCTTCATCCTGCCTTTGCACACCCACTGACTGGCAGGTGCCTGCCTCCCCAGGGTCTGCAGCCTCTGACAGAGAGAGACATGCTTTGGCTTCTCATTCCTCTCACTCACACTCCTAACTTTACCCACAATGAGAACAACCCATACAAACTCATTTCTGTCTCTGCTATATGTTTGGGCCCAGTGCCCAGAGCCAGCTTTGTCTAGTCTTAAAGTCCTTATTGACAACTTCAGGAATACTTGATGAGGCATTTTGTCTTGCGGTCTTTGTTTCCTTCTTTTACTTGTTTAATTAAATTTGATATTATACTGAAACAATGTGCTAACACAGTACCCATCTTTCATAATGATCAAATGCAGAGATTATATTTAAAGGCCTACAGAGCAGCCCTAAATCCAACACAGAGCATGCTGCCAAAAGAATCTAAAAAAAAAAAAAAGCAAGACAGGGAAGAAAAATGGATTCTTTTTTCCTTCCCAATGAAAACAGTCTGTCCCACCTACTCACTTTAATACTTCCCAAATGCTTTCTATCAAGCGCTCCTGAGCAAAGAGAGAAACCATCCAAGAGCACAGAAGAAATAAAAAAACAACACACAAATATTGTGAAGTAGCCATCAAAGATATTTGTCTAATAAAACATTTCAATAAAGTCAAGGTATGATCTCTTCCATGTTGAGTTCTCCAGTCTGTCTCCATGTTCTCCCCATTGACCCTTCTCACAAGTGTTAGGAGAATCAGCAAGGAATACTGGCAGAGCTGGCTGTGACTTGCAAGGTCATTGCTAGCAGCTCAGTACAGGGTGCTGCTGGTTAGATATTAGGAGGAAGTTTTTCACACAGAGGGTGGTGACGCACTGGAACAGGTTGCCCAAGGAGGTTGTGGATGCTCTATCTCTGGATGCATTCTAGGCCAGGCTGGATGTGGCTCTGGGCAGCCTGGTCTAGTGGATGGCGACCCTGCACATAGCAGGGGGGTTGAAACTAGATGATCATTGTGGTCCTTTTCAACCCAGGCCATTCTATGATTCTATGAAGTAATAAGTCAACACTGCAGAGAGTGGCAGAGCTGTCTTAAGGTTCATAGTATGGAAACTACCATAGCATCTGCCTTTCGAATACATTCCATGTTGGATATTGCTGTATGTAATTATGAAAAAAGATATTGCCATGAATGAAGCTGAAGTGATGCACAAAGCACACAGGCTAATGTCACTGATCTTGTATCGCATCTGAAGAATTGTGATGCTGCAGAGGAGGCCAAGAATGCGTCGTAAAAAAAGTCAGAGCGCTTTGGCAGGAGAACTGCAGTAGCAGAGTTGGAAGTCTGACCAAGACACTGCTGCTGTTGTCGGTAAGCACAGCTGGCAGAGCCCCAGGCAGCTGGCAGTGCTAGCTGTGAGAAAATGCAGCAAAAATCAGGCAGGACGGAGTGGGAAGGTGCCTGAGGGGATGGCCTCACTGCGCTACAGCACCGTCCCATCCCAGCTCCACAGCCCGCCGCTGTCAGCCCGGAGCTCGCTTTACAGCTGACCTCTGAACTTCCTGTGCAACAGTTGTTCAGGGCTCTGGCGATCATAGAGTCGCTGGAAGGGGCCCAAAGGGATCGTAGAGCCCAGCACCTGGCGTTGTGCAGCAGCACCCAGATTCATGCCCTATCTATGTCTGAGCGTGTCGTGCAAACGCTCCTTGAACTCCAGCTGCCGTGGGGCTGTTACTGCTGCCTTTGGGGAGCCTGCTCGTGACACATAAACGTGCGGCCGTGCAGTATTTGGAGGGAAAAAAAAAAAGGTTGTGAATGCGTGCGGGAACGCCCGACTGGCCATGTCTCCGAGCCCGCACGGCCGCGCTCGCTGCCGCCCCCAGCGCTGTCCCTCGGCGCTCGCCGTCGCCCCGCAGCCAATCAGGTGGCGCGTGGCAGCGGCGGGAGCCGTGCGGCGCCATGGAGGAGGTGTGCGCGCGGTTCGTCTCGCAAAAGATCAGCAAGGCCCGATGGCGGCCCCTGCCCGTCGCCGCGCTGCAGCCCCCCGATGTCTTCGCCACCGGCTCCTGGGACAACGAGGTAGGTCCTCCCCGGCGGGCCGCCGCTGTCCCCTGCCTCGGGACCCTCAGCCGCCGCGAGCGGCCGCGGGCAGGCGCCGGGGAGCCCTGTTACGCAACCTCCAGGTAAAAGCGGCCGTGTCGTTTCCCTGCAGGACAACCGCATCT
Organism: Pavo muticus; assembly: GCA_016647715.1. Lineage (NCBI taxonomy): Eukaryota > Metazoa > Chordata > Aves > Galliformes > Phasianidae > Pavo > Pavo muticus. The sequence goes on from JACDJE010000047.1 coordinate 243,089, forward strand.
CCATTTGGTCTGTGGGAGATGTCGGAAGCGCGGGCCTCAATGAGGAATATCAAGGAGAGCCTCAGCTGCTGTGTGACATCCGACACAACGGCGACGTGATGGACATGCAGGTGAGGGAGCTGCTCTATAAGGGCTCGTCACCTGAGACAAATGGGGTGGCAGTGAGCTGGGATTTAAAAAAGAAAGTTATGAAGAGTGCAAAATTAATCAGTGTCGGTTTGTGGATGTTTTATGGCTCCTACCGACACATCAGAATACTCTGAATTGAAAATTATCATCTTAGTGTTGGTATCAACTAATAACATGCTTATTAATCTCTCCAGTTTTTGGATCAAGAGAGAATTGTTGTTGCCTCCTCAACAGGAAGTGTGACTGTATTCCGTCATCATCAGAACAGCCAGGTAGGTACCTTCGGCTGCAGTCTGTGCACTGAGGGTCACTTGGGTCTCAGCGTAAGAGTTCTCAAATTTAAAGCAAGAGACATCTGTATTCAGCAATAAATTTGTTCGAAGCATTTTAGAAAAAGGTTTGGTTTTGTACTTGCAAGGAGAGAAAAACATCTTGCGCACACACAACATAAATCAGATTCCAGAGCTGGACAGATTGGGTTCTATTAATATGTTGTAAGCAAGTAGTCCATTCACTAAAAACATACTTGAGTTTATATGCGGTTATATATGAGAATAAATAATTTCAGGAAGTGGGAGTGAATGAACTTGTACTCTCATTTATTTGCAGTGGCGTAACAAAGACTAATATCTGTTAATAGTTTCATGTGGTACTTATGATAAACTGAGTTTCTTGCAATCAGAATCTACATCTGATCTTACACTGTAAAGGCCTCAGCTCCTTTTCTTTGTCCTAGAGAAAGATTGTAGGGATAAGTCTAGTGAGAGACATTTCACATTCAGACATAGATACTATTAATTCGGAGTTCTCTCTTGTGTGAAAAAGATGGTTCAGAGCAGACAGTGCCTCACTGAAGGAAGTCCAGGGAAATTCAGATCTCTGGTTCTTATTTATGTAGATTTCTATTCCAGTGAGGTAGTATGGCTTTTCCTGAAGCTTCTTTCCAGTTGTATGAGTATTTGTGAGTACTCTGAAAGCTTTGCTCAATCAGGATCATTATTTACCAGCAGAATCTCATGTCTGGTTACTGCTTAGACTCTATCTGCCAGTCACCGGTGGGAGAACGCCCACTGTCACGCAGATCAATACACAGCTTGTGGTGGAGCAGCGTGTACCGGAGTCATCTGCAACAACCCAGAAATTGTCACTGTTGGAGAAGATGGTAGAATTAATCTCTTCAGAGCAGACCAAAAGGATGCAGTGAGGACTATAGGTATGCCAAGTCAATGCTCAGCATATTTTGGTTTGGAACAGTTTGGTTGGTGTATAGAATAGAATATTTATTTTAGCCAAAACGTTGTTGTGTGACAGAAAGGAAAGCAATTGAGAATTGAATTAAATATTCCAAGGTGAATGTATTTCCTCCAGATCATCCCTATATTCCTCCAGGCTTCAAGTATTTGATGTATGTTTCAGATATGTTTCTATATGCATTCATACTTCAAATGTTTGTAAGTTATGTTTAAACTGGTGGAGACATTTTAAGATTTAACATTCTCAGTAAGCTCTGTTTGATCTGGAATCGTTAAATGCTATGATAGAATGCATGAAATAGTTACATTTCCAAAAGTATTGTGTCATCAATTGTTTATAAGTAGGGGTCAGTAACTATTGTCATTTCAATTCATTATTTGTCGTAAGATTAACCCTTGTGCTATCCGTATTCAAAACCATCAATTTGTGTGAGAAAGAATCTGTGTGTTCAAAAGGAGCACAGGGAGCCAGAAATTACCATTTGTCCTCTGTTCTACCAGATATCATGGCTTACAGCCATCATCTCTCACTTAGTGAAATGGGTTCATATTTCCTTGAGGAAGACTTATCTAATAGAGTAACAGATGTTTGTGGAAGGTGTCAAAACTTATTCTCAGCATTTCCATCATGCTAGTCTCTTAGAATAGTAGGTGGCAACTGGTGGAAATCAAACTTAAAAGCAGAAATGATTTGAAGCACAGTAACAGCATTCTTGATGATGGAACTTTCTCCCTGAAACCTCAGTTCGACACGTTGCCTGTGTTTCTCCTCAAGTGAAATCTTGCTTCAGATTGAACAGATGAAGGAACTTAGACAGTGATAAGCCAATTAAGGAATGAAGCTCTCTGGGATTTCTAGACAGGGGTACTTGCGTGTGCATGTCTGTATACATGTGCACACAAGGCAAATCCTATTAATTGCATACAGTTCTTTACTGAAGCTCCTTGAGAACTGCAGGAAGTCATTTTAAAACATAGGAAGAAACAGAAGTTGCACAAGGCAGAGTTTTGCATGTTACTACTAAAAAACAGTAACTCTTCAGCACTGGGGGGGAAAAGTAATTAGTTAAAAAGGTTTATCTTAATTTGAAGTTTTCATTTATAAACAGATACTAACACAGAATGTTTTGGTACAGGTTTAATAAAATAGAATATTCTGCTGACTCAGGAAGGAAATCTTTATTTTTCTGTGAGCAATTGCTCAAATGATTGTATTCATATTTAATAATGTGCAGGGTGCAAGTCATTAGTTTTCTTAGTGCTCACCTGATGGTATTATGTAAAAAGGTTTGCTTTGTAGTGGTAACATAAACTGAGACTGCACTGAGGCACTGAGCTCAGCAGGAGTATATGAATAAAAGAAATCGTGTGAATTAACTGAGAAACATCCTTTTGGAAACAGAAATAATAAAATATAAATGAACCATAAATAATTCAGTCAAGTGTATGACCTGGTAAGTGGACCTCGCTTGGACTTAAGTGGAAAGGACTAGCAGAAACTCATTGATTACAGGTGATTTTACAGTAAAAGTTGGAGTGGGAGAGAAGAGGGCATCTTGGAAGATACTTTAAAGTTGCCTAGGATGGAGTTCAATATTGTAAGCAATCCTTACTGTAGATTTCCAATTCAGTGACACCTTATTGTTTCCCAGGCACTGAGCTTTCTGTTTTTTTAGCACACCAATGGAACTCTTACACGCCGTGAAATACTCATACAGAAGTACCTTGACATTTCTACTACCGTTTAATGGATTTAAGAGCGTAATATAGAATTGATAGGTTTAAACCCAACCACAGTGGAAAAAATCTCCAATGTTAGAGGTGAAGTAAAAATCTTTTGGAGACACAAGTATGTGTCATTGCTAAATCACTTACTGTTATTTTGCCAGAAAATTTTAAATCCATCACAACTTAAGTGTTCAGTCGGTTAGCATTTCTTCTCACTGTGCTGCAGCTTTCATTTAAATATGAAGCAGAAAAAGAATCCCTCATTCAAATGTCTGTAACCTGGCAGTAATGTAAATTTTATCTCAATACTGGGAAAGGTATTCCTTTTACGCAACCAAAAAAATCACCTTTGATTTTAATCAACTTTTAAATAGTTGGAGTGAAAGTAGACTTAATGTTACCCCATCATAATCGAGGTGAAAGATTTGTATAAAACAGAGTGATTCTATATGTATACAGTGCTTGTTTTAGTCTCTCCTAAAGCCTCATGTTTCAAGTCAGTGCTGTGAACTGTTTCTGACACTTGTAGAAAACTGTGATCAGAAGGAGCGCTGTAGAAAAGCACCTGGAAAATAGCTTTCCCATCAGTTAAGATTAACAGACAAAGCATTGTTTCTGTTTGTCTTTAAGGACGAGTATAGTATTGATGACTGCTCTTGGAAAATGCCTAAAGAAAGTGTTATAAACACTGATTGCTGAAATAAGTGCTTCTGTGTACCACTGTTTCGTGTTCTCAGCAAGAGTCACGGTTTCTTGTAGGAGAAACAAAAGAGAAGAGCATTCTGAGAAATTCCATAGCCTTTCTTGCATTTGTGGATGCAGAGCTTGTAAAGAAAACTCTCAGGAAAGTCACAGGCTTGGCTAAATTGATTCTTCTTAGGTACTCCAGAAAGAAAACTTATGGATCAGCAAGTAGGTCAGTAAGCACTGAATCTAATTAAATACAGCTTCTTCCAGATTTGTCTAGATAATATTTCTATAGGAAGCAAGGTTATTCTTGCAACACTTAAAATTTCCCATGACGCTGGGCCATCTCTGACCCTGAAAATGTGGTCTGGTTTTAGAAGAGCTGTTTTGTGTTCATTAAATGGAGATAAGCATTCAGTAGGTTTACCTGAATTTGTAGTTTAATGCTTTGCTAACCTCTGTTGCAGACAATGCGGATAGCAGTACACTCCATGCTGTGACTTTCCTTCGCACAACTGAGGTCTTGACGGTAAATTCAATTGGACAGTTGAAAGTATGGGACTTCAGACAGCAAAGAAATGAGCCAGCTCAAATATTTTCTTTGTAAGACCTTCATTTTTGTCTACCTACTGAGAAGCACGTGCTACTTTATATCTGATTTAAGTCTTTCCTGATACCACCTCATTCTTGGCAATGGAATGATAAATAACCTCCCAAAATATTTCTACTGCTTTGGTATTTCAGTACCGAAAGCAGGGTGTGCTTAATTACTGTTGTGACTGAGCGCTGTAATGGCCTGTTTTGTGGCTTAACTCTGAAGGACTATTGTATCTGCACATTTGTTCTTTAAGAGAAAAGCAAAGCACTTCTTCCTGTTTAGCTGATTAATTATACATCTGGGTTTTTTTCCCAAAAGGCCTATTATAAAATTGCTGACATTTGAAATGTTTCTGAATGATAACTTTATGCCTTGCAAGGTATTGTGAGAAAACAGAGCTAGATTCATATCCTGTTGTTTGTGGACTAGTTCCCGTTGCTGTTAATAGGCTTAGGGTTTGGTACCTGGTTAGCGCCTTATCTCCCTCTGTAATTCAGGTCTCCCTCTGTAACTGGCTGTATATGTTGCAACTGTAATTATAACTTGAATATCAGTGTAACCTTCTTGTAGGTATACTTGAAATATTTGTACACAAGGCTTTTTCGCTCTTGTAAAGCTGTTGCATGTTGTGTAGGTGCCTGTATGCCCGTACCTGTATGCCCAAGGGCACAGAACCTGCTGCCCCTCCAGTCATAGCAGCCTGTTACTGCTATAGGTCTTAACTCCAATAGGTGTCATGTGGCTGCAGTTGATACAGCTGCCCTGTCGGTCAACACTCATAGAGCGTAAGAAAGAGCAAATATAAATGGAATGAAGAATTAATGTATATATTTATTTTTCTTCTTCTTTACAGGACAGGTGAGAGAGTTCCACTGCACTGTGTGGACAGACACCCCAATCAGCAACACATTGTGGCCACAGGGGGCCAGGATGGGATGCTGAGTATCTGGGACATCAGGCAGGGTACTATGCCAGTGTCCCTGCTAAATGCTCACGAAGCAGAAAGTAAGTAACCGAGTTAAGGAAGAGAGAAGGCGTTTTAGAAGAAGGTTCTGTAAATCCTGGATAAAAAACTTGGATATGTTTAGCAGCAGTAGCAAGCAATCGTATTTGCTACATAAAGTGCCTTTATCCAATTGGTTTTGGTTTGTTCCCTCTCTGTATATGAAATTGTTTTCATCTAAAAGGCAACTCTGCTTAAATTAAAACTAGAATTAGTAAGCAGTTCTTTGTTAGCCATTAGAGACATTTAATCAGAAAATAATTTCTTATAAAGTAGGTATATTAATAGTTTCTACTTACAGAAACTGATGCTGCAGTATACAGCATAAAGGGGTGAAGTGGGAATAAACTTAAAAACATAAAGGAGGGAGAAATGAAGATAGTACACGTGCATTTGGTGATTTCACAGTGCTGAAACGGCTCACTTTTATTTTATGTGAATAATAGCAATTCATTTTGTGCTGAACATTTCTTGACTGCCACGGTTTTATTTAAGGATTAAGAAATAAGTTTTGAGTTAAGTTTTACTGTCAAATATTTTTCTCAATTGTGGTATTTAGACACAATTGAATAACGTGTGGTATTTAGACACAATTGAATAATCCTCGGAAGGAGTGTGCGTTGTGTGCAGATTTAAACTAATAGTAGAGAAGGTGGCAAGAAATTATTCAGAATGCCTGAATTTAGAGAAGATTGTAGCCTCTAGCAACATGCACAGTATTGAAAATGGGGCATTTGATTTCTTTCCTCTCCTGTGGAGGGAAAACTGCAGTAATAACTAAAGGTGGGGTTTGGGGCCTTTCTTCCCACCTAGCCACCACACCAGTTGAGAATGGAAGCTTTTGGTGGGAGCCTGAGTGCATGTCCATATCATATTAATAAGAGGACATTGAGCTGCATATCTGATACTTTTGAAATGGTTTTGTTCCTTTCCAGACCCTGAGGGTCCAGACTGTCTTCACTAGTCCATAAAGCTAAAAAAAAAAAAACAACAAGAAAGGGTTACGTTCTCAGAAAGCAGCAGCATTCTTCTGTTTAATTGAAGCTCTCTTTTCATTTCCTGGAGCTGACGGTTCTTTCTCAACACCCTTCTCACAAGCAGACTTGTAGGAGGCACTTGCTGAGTGACTCCATTCTGCATATGGCCAAGCTAAATAATGCTGCTCCCACTGATGTATATTACTATTAAGTACACTCCTTTTTATTTGTGCAAACGCCATAGTTTTAAATCATATATCCTACAGTCCTGTGGCGACAGTAGGACACACTGGCCTTTGAGGCACATAGTGCTCTTCCAGACTGGATGGATAAGTGAAATACTTACATTCGAAATGGCTGGAAATTGTAGTGACTTTATTATCCATACCACTATCCTTACTGGAAGAAGCCATCCTGATTTACAGTTGCAAAGCTATCTTTCTCCTTTCATTAATAACACTTCAGTTATTTTAAGACAAAAGTGAGCTCTTAGGGTTTCATATTCACTAGTTGGCTTTCAGTAATGGAGGAACCAACCTGCTTTTAGGATTATTGCAATGTAGAAATATTTAGGAGCATGGTTATACTTTTTAAGTATGCTTTTTTTTTTTTTTTAATATTTGCAGTGTGGGAAGTTCACTTCCACCCCTCCAACCCAGATCACTTATTTACATGTTCTGAAGATGGATCTCTTTGGCACTGGGATACTTCCACAGACGTATCTGAAAAACCATCTTTTCTTCATCAAGGTAAGGATGTCTGAAGTTGGATTGCCTTTAATTTGTCACGTGGCAGCATAATTAAAGCCAGTGTGCTTATTTATACTATCCAATGACTAATACAGTCCTAATTCAGAAAATTAAAATGTTTTATGTTCTTAGAAAGTAAGCACTGATAGGCACTTCAGGAAAACTGCTTAAAAGGCAAACACTTGACCAGGTTCTTCTGTGTTTTTAATTTGTCCTTGCCATACTCTGTCCTGTAGATAAAGAGGCACATCTGGTATTTCAAAGATAGATTGAGTTCAGTTAAAACTCATGCATACATAGAAAAGACGCGAAGGCAATCTAAATGACCTTAGTCTCTGAGGGAGATGTACAACGTTTTATAATACCAAAATAAATGGTAAGTTACTAAGATAGTGGAATTATGATTTTACTCCTCATGTAAACTTTTCAAAGTCACGGCTGGAGGACTGTTCCTGAATGAAACCAGATCCCTTCATGTTGTGCGGGATTTTAGTTGACAATATGGTACTGACTTAATAGTAACATTTCACATCCTGATCATAAAGACTGCTTGGTTGTTTGCAACTTCAAATTGTAAACGGTGGATAAACGTTCCCCTTTTGTTATAAACTGATTTCCCTACCTTCCCTATTTTCTTTCTTTTAGGAGGAAGAAGTACTGCCTATTTTTCCCACAGCACTATTAACCAGTCTGTAGTAAGTGCCTGGCTAAGCAACGATCCAACCAAAGACCGAATGGAAATCACCAACCTAATTCCAAATCAGACTTTGTCTGTGAATACTTTAGATGTTTTGGGACCATGACTAGTGTATGGTACTGATGCAGAGGCTATTTATGTGAACAGACAACTTTTTGCATGAAATTCCTCCAGTATCCCTTTGAAGTGCTGATCACCTTTAACTACAGAGAAATGTTGTCCATTTGATTTGGGTTCTTAACTACACTGAGTATTGTCAGCATGTGGAGGAGAGGCCTTCAGCTTGGTCCTGCCATTGCAGAAGGAATGCAAGTTATCCCAGATTCTGAAAGCTCTCACTCATTACTGATGCGCCAGCATGAGTAGTTAAGCAGATTTACATGTCAGCTTGCTCTGATTTCTTCCCCGATGCCTGCTTTTGCTAAGCAGACATGGTAGTTGCTAGGGCAAAAATATATGTTGTAAGATTATTTCCGTAATACACCCAAGGTGAAGAAAAGGCAACACAAGCTTTTTTTTTTTTTTAACATAAAGACTTTTTTTTTCAAGTATTAATTCAAGGCCAAACTATAGGGTTCTTTGGCATTCTTTTTATGTCATTTGAGACAGATAGGGTTTTTTAATCTGAGGGGTTTTTTTTATGTATTTTGGGAACATAACTTTTTATCCGAGGGCTTGAGAATTAGAAAGGAAAACTCTTAGAGCTCTGAACTGTGAAAGGTCCTGTCAGAATCTTAACATTTTAGCAGCTTTATTTCAGGTTGTTTACAGTTTTGTCGTGGATGTTAAAACCTGAATGTTAAAATGTCTCATGTTAGAACTTGATCGTGATAACCTGTCAGTTACTCTCTCAACAGAAGACTGTTTATGTAGTTATATGGTTCATAAGTGAGAGACTTGTTGGCTGTGTTTTTGGGTGTGAGACTGAGACTTCCTCAATTTAGGACATAGTCCTGTCAATCAACATTTCACATCTGGTCTGTTGTAATCTTTGGAAGGTTGATTTTATGAATAATGTCATGCCTACCTTTTGTTGCAGAGAACAGTTTCTCTTTTTAATAAATATTTTGCACAAGGATAGTGATCTGACTTTCTACATCAGTTCAAATAGATGTACCTGTAGCCATCTCCACAGGAAGGTAAATGAGTTACTGGGACCGATTCTGGGAGTAGGATCTGGGTTATGGAGGGCAGTGCTGGTACTGGGGCAACAGCAGATGACGTTACAGGACTTTAAAGGCTTTTTCCATCAAACAAGCTTTAGAACATATGTTACTTTCAAGTTGGCTGCAGAGGCATTCTTGACGTCCTGTTGTAAGAATCTCCTGATCTGAATTTCTTGTGCACCCGGCTGGGCAGCGGGGCTTGTTGCCAAGAAGACTACTAGTCTTCAGTTTTTCTTCCCGAGTTGTGCGGAAGTGCAGCGTACTGCTGGGGAAGAGAAGTGCATCCCCCGGCGCCAACTGCTCGGCCGCCCGCGGCAGCACCCAAACGCCCCTTGGGCCGGGCTGGGCCCCGCCTCGCCTTCCCCGCCCGAGCCGAGGCTGCGGGGGGAGCGCCGGGCGCGCAAGGGCGGCCGGGAGCTGCCCATATCCGGGAAGCCCTCCGCGGCGGAGACACCGACAAAATGGCGGCGCCGAACTAAGAGGTCCGTGTCGGCGGCGGCGGGCCGTGGCGGAGGGAGCGAGCGGCCGCGGCGGGCAGCGCGGAGGGCCGCGGCGGT
>JACDJE010000047.1:252661-432840 GCA_016647715.1 Pavo muticus
TTATAGCGCTGGGGCGCAGCCGCCGCCGCCCTCTCGCCGCAGGTAGGTCGGTGGCGGAGGGAGCGGGAACCCGAGGCCTGGCTTCGGCGCGGGGACGGCCGCGAGCTCTCCGCGGAGGAATGCGAGCCGGGCCCCTGTCCGGGTCCCGCCGGCCCGCGGGTCCGCTCGGCCGCTCTTTCCCTGCGTTCCCCGGGGGGCAGCGGGGCGACTGCCGCCCTTCCCAGCGCGTGGGCCTGCCGCCGCCAGGAGCGGCCGGGCAGCGTCTGTGGGAAGAGCCGCGTCCCGCTGGAGGAGATAACGGGGCGGGCTGAGAGCGCCGTGTGCCCGTGCACAGCGAGCCGCGCTCATCTGCTGCGCGGACTGCGCCCTTCTGCACTGGGCTCTCCTCATCCTCTGGAGGCACTCAGCGCTGGCAGCACGTCCTTTGGCAGACGGCTCGGTGGCTCTAAGTGTTGGAAAGAATTGCTGCCTCTCGTTGGTTTGAATCGAGCACCTGCAAACTTAAGTTGATGGCTCCTAAATTTTTGCGTTGGTTTGGTTTTCCTAGTGATAAAGTCTTGATTGAGATCACAAATGATTTACTGCATCCAAGGTATGGAGGTGGAACCAAAGACAGCTTACAACATGGTGCTCAATGCTCAGTGGGGGAATAGGAATATTTAAATATGTTCAAAGTTATTTAGATGTAAAATGTTACAAACTTGCTGGAAAGTTGTGCGTTGCTTTTTTTATCTGAGAAAAAAAGTTGGAAGGCACTGACAGTTGCATACAGCTATGCTGTGTTTTCATGCAGGTGCCTGTTCTGAAGCCCAGCCTTTCATAGTTGTCTGTGAAAAGACAAGTGTTTGTTGTTTTTCTTACAGTTTGACCCATAGTAGAAAATACCATTCCTTTCATTTCAAAGTTTCAGAGTGATTTTTTTTTTTAATTTTTGTTTTTTAACTAGTTTAGGGAATTTAGGGAGCTTCATTAGTGGAAGGAGTAGTAACAAACAGGTATTTCATTTAGGTTTAAGGACACACGAGAGCGAAGGGGAATACCTGCTGTAGGGAACCTGCTTTAGCAGGGGGTTGGACTAGACAATGTCCAGAGGTCCCTTCCAACCGCTACAGTTCTATGATTCTGTAGGTACGTGTCATTTCCTTTGGGTGCAGTCAGCTCTTTCTGATTAGAGGTGAGTGACTCTGATCGAGCTCTCACTGAGCAGTTAAAATATTCTTGTTTTACAATGTGTACTAATGTCTCCATGAGGAGATGACCTGAATTTTGAAGTTCAGGTGTAAAGCAAGGTGAGCTGTAGCTGATGTAACACTTGCTTTCTCTGATTTTGTTAAAATGGGGGACAGGTTTAATTGGCTTTCTAAGCAGTTAAGACTGCTGTTTCACATAGGCATCTAACTGTTATTACTCAATGCTGCTGTCAAAAGAAACAACCCACCAAAAAGTTCCTGTTTACCTGCCTAAGCTGCCCCAGCCTGATTTGCTTTGAGCAGCCTTACACGCAGTTGCACAGGCCCAGGTGAGCGGTGGCAGGTAAGCGGGATGGCTGCTTCATGCTGGTGGAGTTTTAGCTGGATTACACTGCCAATGGTGAACTAATAATCGCTCTTAATTTTGACTGAATTTGCACAAGTGACCGAAATTACTGAGCTGTGTCATTAAATGCTGTTGGATGAACTCATGTAGAGATTTTGCTTTCCCTTCAGATGCTATTACCGTGCATCCCTGCACTTGTGAATCCACTGTGTGTTCTGAAGCAGGTCTCTTGGAAGGAAAAGGAACATGCCAAGCAAAAGCGTTTTCTAGTAGAATTCTAGAAAAAATACTTATTTTCTCCCTTTTCTTTGGAAAAAGCATTTTTAGCCAAGTGGTTTTCAGTGCAGTCTTAAACATCACGTGTTTTGAAAATGATCTTGAAAGTGGCCAAAATTAAATTATCTTTTAATTGCTCTCATGACATGCTTTCTGCTGAATCAAGATTTCTTAATTCTTTGAGCAAAACCTCACTGTTTATTATTAAAACTCACTTAGGTGCTTGATAATCTTTTCCTTAATCAGTGAGTGCTGAGGAATTGTATGCTACCAGTCTGCAGGAAAAAGCTTTAATATCGGTATCAAACTGTCTTCATTTAAAGTTCTGTACCTACTACAGAGCAAGGAAAGCTTGGGTGCAGTTATAGCACCGAAGATTTAAGCAGTTCCATTCAAGAAGTTACAGTATGAAGTGATTTTCCAAGGCAAATGGTATTGTGCAGTGGTCCTTTGTGTTCCTTCTTGCAAGCCTGGTTTGCGTCTTTCTTCTTCAAGCTTTCCAGTTTCATGTACAGGTAGCATGTGTATGCCGCCCATATAGTGTGTATGGGTATCAGAAGGTTCTTTTTCCTCTTAGCTGCTTGTCATATTCTTCCTCAATTATTGAATCACTAATTGGTTTATGGCAGTGCAGATATCGTAGAAGAGAAACCAGGGTAAAGAAAGAGTGGCTTTTATGTGGCCTGTGTGAAGCTCCTTAGATGTGTTTAATTCAGATGTCTGACGTGAGAAACACCTACACTTCAAGAGACAAATGATGCTCACAAGCATCTGGATCCTCAGAAAGAATCCTTCAGAAAACTGGGAAGGCAAAATTTGAGCATGTTAAGAAACGCAAACAAGAAAAATAAGAACATTTTTGTATCGCTTCTGTTGGGTGTTATACTGCGGTAAAGGAGCAGTGTGAGTTAAGCTTATCATTCTTCTGGTTGCTTGTGAAGATGGTGCTAAAACATGTGATTTTTGGTGTCTTGTACTGTCTTTGGTACACGATCTGCCTCTGTGGAGCAGTACGGACTGCAGAAGGTTTATTCCAGGATACTCTGAAGAGGCAGAGGCTCTGTAACCTCTCAGTGTATCACCTTAGTTTCTATAGCTTTACCATACTGGTTACAGTACGCGCTGATGCGCAGCACAAAGGCAGAAGTTTTAGTTCGCCACAGAGCATGGAGTTCTTTCCCTGATGAGTCTGGCCCTTCAAAATGCAGAAGTTATTTGTTTTTGGCAGAATTTTCTGTTTTCCTTACCAAATGTCACAGTTATGTTCTCAGTGAATTTAATGCTTGAGTTGTTAAATGATACTGCAGTAAGAAAGTTTTGATTTTCTTTTATCCTCTTGCACTCATCTCTATATTAAAAAATACATATAACTACTAACAAAATACAGCTGGATCCAGAAGGCTCAAGCTGGGAGACTGTGATAGCCTTAGAAAACTGACACCTTAAACGAGATTAGGTGGAAGACGGAAAAAGAAATCATAAAGTTGCATGTGATGAGATTGGCCATTTTTTATATATGTGGCTGGTGGAGAATGGATAAAATCACAGTAGTTATATGCGTGCTTTGTGCTTCCACCTGCTCATGGAGCTTGGTGTCAGGGCTGTTGAACAGCCAGCATGTTGGTCCGTGCCGTAGCTGACTGCCCGGCAAGTGGAGCAGGCACCTTCAGCTTTCCAGAGTGCTGATGGAGAGAATGTGGGCAACAGATTGGGAACGGCAGGCAGGGAAGGCAGAGAGGCAGTGAGGGGGAAGCACGCCTAGCAGCCATGTCTGCTGCTTAGGCTTTGAACCTCATTCTGAGTTCCTGTCTGTTCAGACTTGAGGTATCTATGACATTCCTTAAAGGACTGTTAGGAGCCCAGCAAAGTTTCTAGTTTGGGTCATGTAAAGACTCCCTGAAGAATTTGGGTTGCGTATCTTTACTACCTGCGAAGGCAGCGCTGCATGTCAGTGTTTTACTGCCACTAGTGCTGCACTGTGAGCTTTTTAACCAGTGGATGTGTAATGGGAATTTTGTTTTGTTTTCTTAACAGGATAGCTGCTTTGGATTGTGGCACACATCAGCACTACAAGAATCACAGTTGAGCAGTGAACAGTCACTGTCTTCACGTGTTCTGAGACTACCAGCCAGCCTCCCTGGAGTTTTGCATTAGCGCGAGTCCTTGGTGAAGGTTGCATATATACATGTTTTCATGAAGAGAAGTGAGAAGCCAGAAGGTTATAGACAAATGAGGCCTAAGACTTTTCCTGCCAGTAACTATACTGGCAGCAGCCAGCAGATGCTACAGGAAATAAGAGAGAGCCTCAGGAATTTACCAAAACCCTCAGATGCTGCTAAAGCTGATCTCAGCATGGGGAAGATGTCATCTGAAGATCCTCGACAGGGTCGAAATCCCCCCAAATTTGTAACGTATCATAAAGTTTTGCAGGAGATAAGAAACTCGCTGCTGCCCTTTGCAAATGAAACTACTTCAGCTGTCAAAGGAACATCAGAAGTTAATCGACAAATGCTGCAAGACTTACAAGCTGCTGGCTTTGATGAGGTGAAATATTTTATATTCAAGTTTTAGTGTTCTGCTAACTGTAAACTATCAGAGTGTATTGGAGGAGGTGTTGGTCATGGAATGTTTAAACAGGATATGATAAGCAGAATAGCTTTAAAATCTGGTAGAGTTCTAATTAGAACTTAATGAAGCTAGGATGAAGGGGAGCAGTTTTAGAGACACTTGGCTATTTTTCATTTTTTGCACCATTTGCAGTGTGCTCTTACATGGTAAGGATTGTTTTAATTCCATAAATCATTTTAGACAGAGAAAATTGGACACTTCAGAACATGGATTTTGCCTTTGATACTCAACAGAATTTTAAATTGTACACAACTAAAATACGTTGATAAAGTATGGCCATTCTAAAGTGAAAGGCGATACCACATATGTCAGGAGTAAATTTGAATGATCTTTTCACATCTATTGTTAGTAGAAGGTCAGTGAGGAAAAAATGTTACAGCTTTTTTTTTTTCCTGACAGAGATATTTAACGAGGTATACTATAAAAGCAATTGCAGGTTATCTTCTCTGCAGTATGTTCTCAGAACAAAAATGCTGAGATCACAGCACTTGAAAATCATGGGTACAAGTCACTATTCTGCTATCATCATTACTAAAAAAGAACAACAAAAAAATTAGATAACTGTGCACTAAACTTACTTCCATTCATTCGGTATGTGAAAGGAGTATGAAATATGGTTTCTAGGAATATAAAATGAGTATACTTAGAACTCCTGTGTTTTTATTGGGGATTACACATCTACATAAGTAATACTTATTCCTTCTCTGTAAACCTGAGTAGAAAAGCAGTTAAAAACAAAACACGAACTAGCAAACCGCTCTGCCACCCTGGGGTGGTACAGTGCTTCCCTTTTCAGGAGCGAGCTGACTGCCCTAACAAGCAGCTCGCAAGTTCTGCAATGCTTTGGTGTTCACAGGGAGGTTCAGAAAAGCAAATTTCTCCAAAGCTATCAACTGGCATTTCCTCGATAGGAAATCAGGTGCTGATTGTGGGGAAAAAAACACACTTTCCTTTGGCTTGCTCAAATGACCAAGTTGGATTTTCGGTGAGAATGGAAGGATTTTATAATGATAAATGATTTTATAATGATTTGTTCCTTATCTGTGGTTTGCTCCCGGAGTGGTTTTGTTTTTTAAAATAGATGAGCTCTCCTATCCATTTTTACAGGAGGAGTCTCCAGGCACTTTCACAAGCTGTGAAATGGTTCGTGGCTGGATAGTAAAGTAGAAAACCATCTCAAGTTGGTATTTCTGTTGGAGCCTTTGTGTCTTGAAGCCTTTTGCTCCTACCTTTGTTCTTGGATACAACCAAGAATTCACAGGACACTTGGGATTACATGCACATCTTCATCAGATGCAGAGACAGCGTAAGCAGTTTGTGCCACGTGTTAACCCATGGCTGTGTTTCCACGATAGTCCATATGGGAGCGGCCTGTGGACACCGCCAGGGAACAGATACAGCTGATAGCATTTTTCAGAGTGAGGGGGTTGAGACAAGAAGTAGGAAGGAAATAAGGGGGTATTTTGAGCTGGGTATTCTGGACAGGATTGTAGTTGAGTGCATTAGCTGTTTATGGTTTGGCCAGACTGGGCTGTTTCTGACTTAACATTAGGTACGTTTGTGCCTTAGCGGATTACATGGACATTACTTTCATGATCTCTGGTGCATTGCCAGAGGTTTCCTAACCTGCTATATTTATAGTAGAGGCAAACTGTAACTAGTGGATGCCAACTTCATTTTCTGTTTTACGTAGCTCTGGTCAGAACCTGTATTAGCTTTTAGTGGGATTTCATTAAGGTGTTCAAAATGGATTTGAAGTAACAATAAAAGCTTATTTTAAATGAGAGCAAGGTCTTTGCTGTATTGCGGGCTCAGTAATCATTTGAGGTTTGGAAACATGGTGAGTTTATTCCCACCTTTTTTCATTCTGCATGTATTGATTGTATCACAGAAGTTTTGGTCATTCCCTCCAGTCCCCTTTTCTAAAAGTAGGTAGTATTCAGGGTTAAAGCTGAAATTATATATATATATAGTAATAAAATGGGAGCAGTAGAAAATATAGTACACTCTACTATTAAATAGAATATTGTAAAAAGAACAAAATGGGAGAATGTAGTTCATTGTACTCATTAAAAAAAAAAAAATCCTAAATTGTTTACAGGAAATCTGTTTTACTCGAAATGAACTTCAATCTCAATATGTTCTATGTAAGGTGATACTTTCCAAGATGTCTAATACCTTGTCTGACGTAGGTGACCATAAAATATTCTTTGTTAGGAGAGACCCCTTGGCCATCTCTTCCTCATGTTCTGTGATTAGTGGAATGGAATTCAAATTTAATCTTCTAAAATATTGCTCATTCTGTACTTTAAGTTTATATTTAACTTTATAGCTTGATGATGTGAACTTGTTATTTTATGTTTGTGTATTGTAGACTTATTTTGCTGAAAAGCTGGTAAATCTGTTTTTGAAACTAAGAGGATTAGAGCAATTAGGTAGAAATGAATGATGAGTCCTGTAAAAAGCATTTTCACATTAGGAATGTAATACTACCGACTGTCTGACCTTCTGTTTGCACAATGATCCAGTAGCATACTGAATGTGCTTCTTTGCAACGAGTCAGTCTTGCCTGTAATAGTTGAAATGTTGCAGGTGTAAATGTCTCATGAAGAAGTTATGAGACTAAATGCTGTAACTTTTTGATCCGGCAGTGTCATCTGGTCTGTAAACATCAAGGCTATCTTGTTTTTTATATGTATGTACTTTTCTGTTTTGTTCGTTTTATTATTGTTTCTGAAGGCTGTGCATATTTCATACACTTGCAATGTCAAAAACATACAGATGTAGTGAAAGTATAAATGTGGGTTTGAATTTGAAATCGATATTGACCTCCTCCCTTCTGAGCCCTCTTGGGTTTCCCATTGATTTTGCTGGTAGATGAATCATAGAATGGCTTGGGTTGGGAGGGACCGTAAAGATCATCCAGTTCCAGCCCTTCTGCCATATACTGCTGTAATTTGGTGACTTGTTCGAAAATAATGTGAACTGAAATGATGGCTTTGATATGACAAAGTATGGCCATAACAGATCACTGGAAGGCAGTGTGGTTAATTAAAGGGAGTCACTCTGTATATATTTTTTTCAAATTCTGAGTCAACTGCACAATACCATTCGATAAAAATGGGAGAGGAGTGCCTGACTTTTTTAATTGCCTCTGTTTCTTGACCTCAGTCTCATTCAAATCCGGAGAAACACCACTGATCCATAATGCATTTTCCACTGACAAACCTGGGATTGGCCATCTGATCAAAGCTTCTCTTTGGATCTCTAAGAACACAGCAAATCCCCACCACAAAAATAACAGAATTTCTGCCAATATTGTTATATTTACTAGTGAAAAATACTTGAGGAGAGGCTAACAGATATTTGTTGACATTCCAGGTTGAAGAAAAATGAGCAAATGCCAAAGTGCTGAATGTCACATTTGGATATCTTTTATAGAATAAGTTAAGCTAGGTGGGACCTCTAACTGTTATCTGAGTAATGCATATAACTAATAAATACCTAGATGGACAAACTGTAAGAATAGTGTGGTGATACAGTTAATATCAAGATATAGTTGTTTTTTGGAAGACCCAGACTATTAATTTTTTGGAGGATCTTTTTTTGGAGAAAACATTGTTAGATTATTTTTAAGTTGATTGAGAGAAATCATTCTGTACTTAGGTAAAATTACTGGAGGATATTTGGCTAAATTCTCATGATTTTTATTATTCTTGCCATTTTTAGTAACTCTCTGTATTTAATTTTCCCTTCAGGATATGGTTATACAAGCCCTCAGACAAACTAACAACCGTAGTATAGAAGCAGCCATCGAATTTATTAGTAAAATGAGCTACCAGGATCCTCGTCGGGAACAGATGGTTGCAGCTGCAGCGAGACCTGTAAACGCAGGTATGAAACCACCAGGTAGGTGTATCTATGGCACTTCAACTCATTAACTGTGTTCTTACTGGTGAAAAATACAAAATAGGAAATTACAAAATAGCACGCTCTTTCCTGTGCTCGGAGTAGAAGAGAGGAGGTGCTGAGATGCAGGGTTTTGCTTTGAAGATTATTTGTAAAGGATATAATAGAATTCTTCTGAAACCTGAGTGTCTTTGATATGAATTTAAGACCTTTTTTTTTATATCTGCTTGTTTTTAGCATTTTATCTAAGTATTAGAATCACAGAATCATAGAATCACCAAGGTTGGAAAAGACCTCCAAGAGCATCCAGTCCATCCATCACCAATATTTCCCACTAAACCATGTCCCTCAGTACAGCACCTAAACAACATCCCTGTATTATATCCAAGGAATGATACTCAGATCTCAGTCATTTTTGCCCCTCGCTGTTGTGATGCTTGTATTTTTTCTCAGTCGTGCCATTTAGAAATCAGTGAACTTTTGTTTGACTTAAAGTTGAATACTCAACTTTACCCAACAGTCATCTCTTCAGAGTTGTTTTAAATCCACTATATAGGTGTGAGGGAAAAAATGATAGTCAAGAGTAGCAACATACAGCATTTATTTTCAGTTAGTCTGTGAAGCAGAACTAGTAGGTGCTTGTATGAAGCAGCTAGCTAAATGCTACTGTTGAGCTGTACTTGCAAAGTTATCATAGTTAGCGTGTTCTTTTACTGAAATGATAGAAATGCTCTGTATCTTTTTGTAAAAGCAGGGACTGTACAGCAGTCGGTTAACCGCAAGCAGAGCTGGAAGGGTTCTAAGGAATCCTTGGTTCCTCAGAGACACGGCCCTTCCCTGGCAGATGGAGTAGTTTACCGCTCCGAAAGTCCCAGCTCTCAGCCTGACGTAGGAAGGCCGCTATCTGGATCTGGCATTGCAGCATTTGCTCAGGCTCACCCTGGCAATGGACAAAGAGTGAACCCCCCACCACTCCCCCAGATAAGGAGCGTCACGCCGCCTCCGCCGCCTCCTCGAGGGCAGACACCCCCTCCCAGAGGAACCACACCACCGCCGCCTTCCTGGGAACCAAACGCTCAGACAAAGCGTTACTCGGGGAACATGGAATATGTGATCACCCGTATTTCTCCAGTGCCACCAGGTGCTTGGCAGGATGGTTATCCACCTCCGCCGATGAATCCGCCGCCCATGAATTCTTCCGCTCAGGGTCAGAGAGGCATGAGTGCTGTCCCCATTGGAAGGCAACCAATAATCATGCAGAGTTCTGCCAATAGCAAGTTTAGCTTTCCCTCAGGAAGGGCTGGAATGCAAAATGGTAATTGTCAGGCAGAGTTCATAGTTCACCAGAATGTTGTGTCTGGGAACTCAGTGAGTCGCCAGCCACCTCCATACCCGATGAACTCAACTAACAGGCAGAGTCCTACAGCCCTACAGATGCAGGCAGGGGGATCTGCTCCCCCTTCAGCATACACCAATGGGAATCTTCCTCCAACAGTGTTGGTGCCAAATAGAAATAGTCACAACATGGAACTTTATAATACAAATGTAGCTGGAATACCTGCATCCTGGTCACAGCCTCCACCTGTGCAGCCACAGTCATCACCTGGCAATGGGCATGAAATCCCTGCGTGGCAACCCAATCTTCCAGCACGGTCAAATTCTTTCAACAACCATCATGGAAATAGACAGAGTCACACTAGCAGCTCTCAGCCTTCAGCCACTACAGTAACAGCTATAACACCAGCTCCTATTCAGCAGCCGGTGAAAAGCATGCGTGTGTTAAAGCCAGAGCTGCAGACTGCCTTAGCACCAACTCACCCTTCCTGGATGCCACAACCAGTGCAAACCATTCAGCCCATTCCCTTCTCTGAGGGTCCATCTACAAACATGGCTGTTATGTCACCTGTGGCAGAGGCTCCGAATTACCAGGGTCCACCCCCACCTTACCCCAAACACTTGTTACACCAGAGTCCGTCTGTCCATCCTTATGAGACTGGACCCAAGCTTAGCAAAGAGGAACCACCCATTTCATCTAAGGAGGAAGAGAATGAAAAGAATTACGAATGTGTTGATTCAGCAGACAAAGAAAAGAAACAAATTACAACATCGCCCGTTCCTGTTAGAAAAAACAAGAAAGATGAAGAACGGCGAGAGTCTCGTATTCAAAGCTATTCCCCTCAGGCTTTTAAGTTCTTCATGGAGCAGCATGTGGAGAATATACTCAAGTCACATCAGCAACGCTTACACCGGAAGAAACAACTGGAGAATGAAATGATGCGGGTAAACTCTTTCTCCTAAGTCTTTGACTAGAATTGTCTTAATGGTAGGACAGATAGTACAGATACACAGAGCGTTGTGGTACAGCATGGTGCTGAGGGCTATTGTTAGTTTTCTGTATTTCAGATGTGGCAGTTTCTTTATTACTTTGCTTACATACTTCATTGTCTTCGTAGAAATAAGGTTTGTGACATAAGGTTTCTGTGTGGCTAAACACAGCTCATATGGCTTATAATTGGTAAGGCAGAAGAAGCAGGATTTCAGTGTGAACTGAGATTTATCTGCTTGGCTTATAGCTTATTTTCAGGATTCTGTTTAATCCTGATTTTTTTGTGTGAGCTCTGTGCAATGTTTTAATGGTATGTATGTATGTGTATAAGCAAACATTGCAGGGGCGAGTTGGTACGCCTTGTGTATAGTCACCTGAACAGTGATATCTTTTGCAGTTCATTCCTACTAGTAAGAGGGTTTTTGAATTTCCTACCTTAAAAGAAAAAATAAATCGGTGTTTAATGTTTTATTTCTAAAATGAGAGTGATGTGGTACTTTTTGGCAAAATATTTTATAATCCAGACTCTAAGGGTGTCTGTTCAAATAAGGCGTAACTGAATGGGATGATAACAAACACACACCCGCAAGAATAGATAGAAGCAATTTCTTTGCACTTAACCGAAGTCAGTGGTCTCTTCCTGAGATTTTGTGTTCTGTGAAACTAAATCTAACAGGTTAAGAAAGCAGGTGATGTATGTAATTTCAAAAGTAAAAATCATGAGAAGTAGATTATTAAGACCTGCAGAAATGAGGATTTGAGATGCATTTTATATATTCTTAGCAGCTGTGGTTGAGAATTGGACATAATTGTGACGTGCCTTTTAAAAACGTACTTGGCTAATGCCACCTTCTTGAAATGCTGCTTTTAAAATCCATGTTTTCTTACTCTTTGAAAATTCTTACTGTAAGCTATAGTGTTTTATGTTTGTTTGGTTAATCATAAGATATGTAAATGTTAGCAAGATTTCCTGAAGTTCTTTCTAGATCTTTATTCTTAGTTTTCTCTCTTTCCTTTTCACTTCCACTAACAGCTGATTTAAACTGTTAAGGTGTGGGAAGCTTTCCTGAACTCTGTAGCCTCCATCCCTGTGTAGGCAAGTAAGATTTTTGGAGCAACAGTATTTTTTATTAAAGAGTAGCATGATCCCTTTTTAGAGGTCTTTGCATGCAATCCTGCATCAAAATTAAGCATGAATTTTATTTTGACTATTTTTGAGTACTGAAAAGTAAGGTTATAACTGATGTTGATTTGCAGACTTCACTTTCCCTTCTTCCTGTGTTCCATAGTATCAGAATCATGTCTTACTTAAGTGAAGACACTGATTGTAAGCTTTCTTGAATGTTTTCTTTGTACATTTAAAGTACATAAGTGAATGTCTTTTTTTATGTGAAATACATTTTATAATATTTATACTGGATTAAAAGCTGGGATGTTTAATTGCAGACTGAAGCAGGGGAAATGCAGTATTATGCTGCAGCAAGCCTCTCCTCTTCTGTCAGGTTATAGGACAGAATTCCCACAGTAGTGAAGTATATTTGAGGTCTTCATGAGAAGGAGAAGTTCACTGCATATTGTTAGGAAGTTTAAGAGGATTAAACAGGTATTGATGCCCCTCTTTTCTCCTCCTTGGTGGGAATTTTGAATATCAAAAAAGAACACAGAATGTATCCCAGCAGAAGTATCTACCTTCAGGAGATGGTGTATTTCTAGGATAGGCGGTGTATTGGTATTCTGTCAGGTCTTTTGGGGGAACTGAGTGGAGGTCTGTCAGAAATATTTTATTTAAATGTGTGAATTTACTTCCCTCACGCTCGTGCCCAAGTATTATGCTAGATATCTCTGTCACAGAGATCGTGACTTACGTAGTCATGATCTAAGGCACAGATGAGAAGGAAGTAAAAATGAGAGTAAATGGTGCGATATTAGATAGCAATTCAGGAAACTTGTGCCTGACGCTGAATAGAAGTTACAAGAGGTGTGAGTACGTACGTGTTGATGCACCTGACAAAAACAGTTAATTTGTGGTAAATGCCATAGCTGAGGAGACTTGTAGGAAATTACTGCGATGCAGGGAAAGATCGGTTTGTGATGAGCATTTACTTTAATGAATGGCATAGGAAAAAGTGAAGGCTGCATTTGGGTGAATAGAGGCCAAATTCGGCTACGTAATTTGGATTTTACAACAAAATTGTTAGAATGCAACAACGAGAAAGGAACAGGAATTTTGGAGACTGTATTTTGTATGTCTCGCAGTGATTAACTCCCTCCTAGTGTTTTGTTCCCTCCTGGACCATTTTCTTTGCTAGTTCTCTAACTTGTTGGTGGGAGTCTGTTTGTGTGCAATTGGAGCTGCCCTGAAGCAGACCTAATGGTGCAGGGGGCACTGGAGAAGCTGACACTGTTGTCCAAACTTTAAAAAATGTCGTCTTGACGTTTTGAGTTCTTCAGAAATGCCAACTTCTGCACTGAACTTAAGCACGTTCATTCACAGAAAACTTGAGATGCTTTCCACTGTATCTCTCTATCTCTTTTCAAGGACATTGCCTTGGTATTCCTACGGTAACACGGAGGTCAGTTGTGCACATTGGCTGTACTTGGGGCAGGGAGTTGAACATTTTTCCCATATCTAATCTGAAGCTACCTCTACGTAGTCCTAACTGCTGCTTTTCTGATTTTTGATGAAAAATTTTGTCTCAGATTTGAGACAACCTTCCCTACTTAAATCTTACTGCTATTCATTGTAAAGTTTTTGTGGTCCCTTTTTTTTCTTTGATGCTTGTAGGAAAATGTCTGTGATTCTAACAGTGTGGGGTTTTTTTTTGTTTTTGTGATTGATGTATGGTATACTGAAGGCATTTGTAAGACACTGAGTGATACCTAACTGGTCTCTTAATCACTCCTTTTTTTTCTCAATCACGTATTATGTTTTGTCACAAGTTATATTTTAAGTTGGGCAAAGCGTAGGAGTCATCTGTTAACAGACAGTTTATACACGCCTCGACTAGTGGTTATCTAATCCTGGTGATGGTCTTGGACTAGTATTATGCAGGCAGTATCTTAAGCATTGTAGCGTTAGGGGATAGAAGTTGCAACATCTGGTGTCAAGCATCAGTAAAATATTGTGACACTAAGGAATTGAGAACTTGTGCTGAGTAACTGTTACGTTTACAGGGTTTCAGTTTATGCCATGTTCCATTTTATGATAGGAGTGTCCAGGAAAGAAAAAAAAAAAAAAGAGAAAGTATTCTGTAGGTTGCACTGGCAAAGCAGTGCTGTTGGCTGGCAGTTTCAAGCCAGATGGGCAGAAAAACAATTGAGATGCTATAAAAAGGAACATAGATGTTGAAAATGTTTACAGAAAACAAAAGAAGGAATGAGCGTAAAGCCCTGTGGTAGTAACATCACAAAGGAAATAACAATTTGAAGAAGAAATTTTCTCATGTTAAAACCAAAACGAAGGGATATCCTGATACCAGGGCCTGAAATTCTCCTCCATAGATGCTATTGGAATGCTTTAAAGGAATTGAAGCCAGAAAAACACACCAGTAGGAGGAACCTGGGTTGGAATACGATGAGAATGCTTAGCGTGGTTGTAGTAGATAAGAGTTTCTGTGCTTTAGGCGGTGAGTTTCACATGGCTTGTGAGTATTTCAGCTGTCAGAGTGTTAGTGGTATTGACTAAAAGCCAGGTATGTTTATTCAAGATAGCGATACTTGCTGAGAAATGATAGTGGGTGGAGGAGTGAGGCACTTCCAAGAAACTGCTCTGTCCAGCTTGCTAGTACATGGAGAGCAGCAGAGAGAACGTGACTGAGGGCCTGTTAGGGAGAGGTGGAACTTGTGGTAGGAGGGAAGACTGGGCCTGGGCTTGCGCTGGAGGTGTGCCCCGGGGTTGGGCAGGCAATAGGAAACAGTGCCAAGGTTTAAGGTTCTGCCTGGTGTAGATAGACATGAGCGTGGGAGCATTGCGTCCCCTCCTGTAACTGAGATTACACTGATGTGGCCAGGACGATTAGTAACACTGCTTCAGCTAGGGTAGAGTGTAGAAGCCTTTCCCGCTGCAGTTCCTTAGTTAGCTCTCAGTGGGTTACTGCTCCTCTGCATGTCTTGGCTGGTTTTTGCTCTGCATGAAGAGTCAGGGAGCCAGTTAATGCACATTGTTATTCCAATTAATAAAAAAAACAGGGCAGGTAACACTTAACAGTATTTTGTAAAACATTTCACAAAGGAAATAATTATTCCTCTTTTTTAGGAAGAGGAGCTGAGGAGCAAAGACATGAAGTAAGATTAAAAGGATCTTCTTAGTCTCACATATATAAGTATTTTGTTTATTTTGCTTAAGTCTTGTAATGGTATGAAGATCACCTAGAACTAAGAGTACTGTTCACTCTTCAGATGTAATTCTGTTTTGCTGCACAGGTTGGATTGTCACCAGAAGCCCGTGATCAAATGAGGAAAATGTTGTGCCAGAAAGAGTCTAATTACATTCGGCTAAGAAGAGCTAAAATGGACAAGTCCATGTTTGTAAAAATTAAAACCCTGGGAGTTGGCGCATTTGGAGAAGTTTGCCTAGCAAGAAAAGTGGATACGAAGGCTTTATATGCAACAAAAACTCTGAGAAAAAAAGATGTGTTGCTTAGAAATCAAGTTGCTCATGTTAAAGCTGAGCGGGATATCCTTGCAGAAGCTGATAACGAATGGGTGGTTCGTCTGTACTATTCATTCCAAGATAAGGACAATTTGTACTTTGTAATGGACTACATTCCTGGAGGTGATATGATGAGTCTCCTAATTAGAATGGGTGTCTTTCCAGAAAATCTGGCACGGTTCTACACAGCAGAACTGACCTGTGCAGTTGAAAGCGTTCATAAAATGGGCTTCATCCACAGAGATATTAAACCTGATAATATTTTGATAGACCGCGATGGTCATATTAAATTGACTGACTTCGGACTCTGTACAGGTTTTCGATGGACCCATGATTCAAAATACTACCAGAGTGGTAAGGGAAATAGAAAACTTGTTGTTGTTGTTGGAATGTTGTTCTTTTGAAGAAATTAAGTAGTGAGTCAAAAGATGACTGCAGCATTACCTTCAGGAACATTAAAGCACCTAGCAATGTTTCTGCACACCATTCAAATTACAGAAGACAACATTTAGGGAGCATTTCTGAGTGTAGGTAGGCATTGATTCCTTAAGAGAGAAGGAATAAACTGTGGTGCTGAAGGTTTGTCCCATTAGTATCTTCTGAAACTTGGAGAGAAAAGATGTAGCAGCATAATTATGTAGATAACAACTCTAACTCTATTTTGAAGGTAGGACTGATGTTTTAGATTGATAGTTCTTGAAAACGTTTCCCCAAGTGTCCTTGTAACTGTTGATTTCTTTTAAAACCCTACTTGATGACTTAAAACAGTGGCTTAAAAAAAGTTAGAGGGAAAAAAAAACCAATTCCATGAGTGATGAAATACAGACTATATAGTAATCTAAAATTAACTTTTTAATTCTTGGAGGCTTGTTTTTATTTTAGAAAAGAATTGTTGAATTACTGTTAGACCAGGCTACTTCAGAGTCTCAAGAGAAAGCAGAAGTGTTTGCATTATTCCAGATAAGAGATTGAAACTGATTACTTGGGAGACTTAAAACCTGATTGATTTTTATATTTTGGTCATTAGCATCAATTGATGCTTTAAATGTTGTTTTTCTCTCTTTGTATAAGAGCAAGAACGATATACACGCTGTATAGTCAGTGCGCTTATGTTAAGAAAAAACTTAAGAATCAGACTTTCTCATAACCATTCTAAAAATTAACTTCCCAGATGTCGTTTGCATCATAAGCAAAAAGCCAAAATCCCGATGTTTTAAGGCTTTCCAGTTATTTTTCTTGAGTAGTGAAATATTTTCTATGTTGTAATAAAAATATAATAAATGAAGAGAAATTCATTCTAGTTTAGCTCTGAAATAGCCTTTCTCAGTTTTGGCATTTTTCTCACGCGCTTGCAGGTGATCACGCACGTCAGGACAGCATGGATTTCAGCAATGAATGGGGTGACCCAGCAAACTGCAGATGCGGAGATCGGCTGAAGCCACTCGAACGTAGGGCTGCGCGTCAGCACCAGCGCTGCCTGGCCCATTCCCTTGTTGGCACACCTAATTATATTGCACCAGAAGTATTGCTACGAACAGGTAATGCAGTTATTTTTATTTTTTTATCATAATCTTGTTGCAAAGTAACTGGCATTCCGCTAGCAGCTTCGCCTTTCTTACACGACTGCTTTTCCCAAGTGTATCTCTTGATAGAAATAGCTATTAATATAGAAATCTTAAATGTGTTGAATAGAATAACCTTGCGAACTTGCAAGATTCAGTGAGCCTTTGACTACATTTTTTTTTTGCCTTCAGGTTACACACAGTTGTGTGACTGGTGGAGTGTTGGAGTAATTCTCTTTGAAATGTTAGTGGGCCAGCCTCCTTTCCTGGCACAAACGCCTCTGGAAACACAAATGAAGGTAACTTTAAAAATCTCATGGTAACAGGTAGAAAAAGCTGTAAAAAATAGGGTTGAAACAGACATGATCTTTCTAACTTATAATGGAATCAAAGGTGATTTTTTGAGTGCTGCTCTATTCGAGGATGTTACGAGCTAGCAGGATTGTGACTGTTACAGTGATGGTGTGCTTATTTTGTAAGGGGACTTCAAGAATCACATTCTTGTATTTTATCTGGTTATGCTGCAGTTGTACCAAGTAAAATCACATTTCAGATCTCAGCCATCCTCTATAAGTGGGTGCAAGAAGTTATTAATTCCACTTCCTTCTCATTTTCCAGCAATCTGAGTGGTGTTCTGCTACCACTTGGCTTCCATGCTCACTTATCTGCAGAAGATTTCTTTTTGCAGTGTCTGCAGGTGCTCAGCATGTGAGGATGGAGGAAGAGCAGTTTAGTGTGTCTGCTTAGGGTTGCTGGCAGCAGAGCTGTTGGTCTCTCCCTTCCCTGACCTCACCTGATTCAGACTACGAGGCTTCTGCAGTCTTTCTGCAGTGCCGTTTTTACAAAACAGCATTCAACTCCCAAGATATTAGTTGGCCCAAATGTACTTTTGTATTGATGTGTAACTTTAAATAAATTTGTTCATCTTTAGGATAGATGAAATAATTAAAAATTCATTCATCTCACCTTTTTTTGAGATTGTAAGCCCTGTTTTTATGATATCTTGTGGTTTATGGCAGGCATATTCCGTGCCAGACTCTAGTTTAGATCTGGACTGTGAATAAACTTTACCTAAATTTTGACAAATTTTCACACAACGTTCTTTGTGTTTCTGAAGAAACAGCTTCACATTTGCCCTCGTTAGTCTGAAAACATTACTTCTGTTGGGTGATCTTTTTTTTTTGTTTTGTTTTAATTTTCACAGGGGATTTTCTTTTTTATGAAGTTGTAAATAAAATAACACATCTTCTTACTTTAAAGGTTATCAACTGGCAAACTTCCCTTCATATTCCACCTCAAGCTAAGCTGACTCCGGAGGCCTCTGACCTTATTATTAAACTGTGCCGAGGGCCAGAAGATCGTTTAGGCAAAAATGGTGCAGATGAAATAAAAGCCCATCCGTTTTTTAAAACTATTGATTTTTCAAGCGATCTGCGGCGGCAGTCGGCTTTCTACATTCCCAAAATCGCTCATCCTACCGACACGTCGAACTTCGATCCAGTCGATCCAGATAAATTGTGGAGTGATGATGATAAGGAAGGAAACGTAAATGATACGCTTAACGGATGGTACAAAAATGGAAAACATCCCGAACATGCCTTTTATGAGTTCACATTCCGAAGGTTTTTTGACGACAATGGCTACCCGTACAACAACCCAAAGCCCATCGAGTATGAGTATAGTAGTTCCCAGAACTCAGAACAGCAGTCTGATGATGATGAAGAACAAGCAGGTAGAGGGGTTCAGAATCGTGACCTAGTTTATGTTTAGTAGAGGAGTAAACACTAAATAAACGGTTTATTTTGCAGCTGACAACTTTGAAAAGTGTTTTCTCTGAACAGAATTGAGAGAAGATTGCTAGGGTGAATATACGCGCGTTCTTTATTGTTATTTTAAACACTAAGTTGTCTTCGCTTTCCATCTCTGTACATTTTGTTTCCCCAAAATCCAGGAAATTCCTTTTCAAAAATTAATTTATTCCAACACTGTTAATTGTTTAATTTAGAAGAGATTCGATGTTAGGTGAACAAATTATCGCTTGAATTTTATCATTGATCTCTGTACTCTGAGTACTTAAAATAGGAAATAGTGATTTATTTTTTCCACCCTGAAATGATGCCTGATATCTATTTGTACATATACTAAATAATTTTAAAAAAACAAGTCTTTGTTTCAGATTTTTTTTAATGACAGTTCTTCCTTTGCATTGACCAAATATAAAACTAACTTTACGCTAATAAAGCTATCTGATAAGTTTGGCAGCCTCTTCCTCCCCTTCCCCATACCCTCACTGCTCACTGTATTTAGCGTATTTATTCAGTGTTGGGGAAAACTGAGCCATCTATCTGGCGAAACGTTTCCAGCTGCTGTGGTAATGGCATAGTTCTCAGCTTTCAAACAGGAAAGAGTCTTGGCTATCCTATCATTGTGAAGTGATAAAGTGTTAGAACTGGTCTTTTATTAAATACATAGTTGAATTTGACATTAGTAATGCTGTAGTATGTGAGTGGCACTCAGAGCAGGGGCCCTCGCTCAGAAACAACTTGATTGTCTCCTGTCATCAGTTCTCTTAAGGTTTTGAGAGAAAGCAAGCTTTAGGAAAAATGCTTTTTGAAATCTAGTTTAATTTTCCAACTACAATGGAACTGTAAAGTGCATCTTAAAAAAATATGGCTTTAGTTGGAATTTCTAGTTTGAAAACTAAATTTTAGAATAGTTTTTTTATTATATGTTTGAAATAGTAATAAGAAAAGAGCAGAAATTATGGCTTTTGAGACTTCTTGTAGAGGCTAGTTTCACTTGCTTTTAACAAGATTCCTCCTAGTTACGCTGGCAGTGAGAACTGTCATGCACCCATCTATCTGAGCTATTAGTTTTCCTTGGTACATTTTCAGTGGTTCATTTTTCACAGCCCAGTTCAGAACAGAACTAGTAACCTGTGTCTGTCTGCTGTGTGTTCTGCATTCCTGTTTCACAACTTCCACAGCAGGTGAACAGGTGTCCCTTTGGCCTCATGGTGGGAGGGCAATGAGCCTGCTGAGGTCGCCAGGAGCAGGAAGCAAGGCAACCCTGTGAAAAAAATTCCCTGAGACAACACCAGGAGTTTCGGGTGAGAGGCAGAAAGAATTACACTTCTGTTTCTCTCCATCTTGCTCTATTCTATGAATTTAGCACAGCAGTAAATAAAATGCACTACCTTTAATAAACTTCATTCCTCTTTAAATCCATCCTTCTTGGAATTGAATTCCAATAGATAATTTGTAATAACGTACCTGTATAGTATTAGTGCTTTCTTAAGTTATTATTCTGTGCCACTGCGTTGTCCTTGTGACTATTCTTCAGCAAACTTCAGTTACTAATTCAGTTTTCTCACTAAGCTGGTCTAAGCAATTCTTGTGCACTTTCAGCCATTTGTTGCCTTTCTGTGCTCCAGTTCAGTACCTGTTTTTGTGCCAGTGCAATCATTTATAATGCTAATTACTGGCTCGGTGTAAAAAATGGTCTTTAGCATCTGGAGAGTTGTTGTAGTGCATGTTCATTGAAGTGAACCAGTGTGGTCCAAAAAATGGCTTATGTTGGCATAACTGAGGGAGGACTGAATTGCGGTGAGTAAAAAGGGATGGCATCATGGAAACTTCATAAACAGACTTTGTCACAAGAGAAGACGTTTTTTTAAATTCACCCTTCTCCTTAGAAGTGCCTAGAATTAGAAGATGCTTTTAAAAAAAACGCAATGCTTTTCATAACCAAGTAGTTATTTTCTACAGTGAAAACGGGCTGTAGCTTAATAAAACAATTCATGTTCTGTCCAGCTGTTCTACAGCTGTTGAAACAGAACATCTTTTGAGATTAATTTCATTTAGTTTGAATATTATAAAATGGCTGCAGTGTATAGCTACTCCATTTTATGTAAAAAAGATGGTTTTCAATGTAAATAAACTTTTAAAGATTATCCTCTTTCATAGTAAGTATCCCAGTAAAACTGGTCTACTTTGCTTGGAGTAAAGTATAATATATTGCTGGTTATAGGTAATTTAATGAAACCTACCTTACCATTTGTGAAGTTTGCAGAGAAAATAATGTCAGTTCTTCCTTATTAAATTGACTGTTAAAATTGCTTTTTTATCTGAGTATATTTCTCCTTTGCTTGCTTTATATTATGTTATTATATTCCTATTTAATGTTGTAACTGGTCTCTAGCTAGCGTGTTTAAAATACAAAAAGAAAAAAAGCCGCCAATAAGAAAAACCCAAAAGGGTCCTGCAAGGGCATCGCAATTCTGTATGAGCAAAAATGATGGCTTGTATTAAAAGAAATTGAGTGTTTTAAGGACATGCAAATACTGAAATATTAAATATTATTTTACCATTTTGAAACAAACATAGTAAGAGCTCACATTTTTAGACTTGGTAGATGCTTCCAACATTTTCTGTTACCTTGTGTTAGAAGTTGTAATATTCCTTGTTTGAATTTTGCCATCCATATGCTAAAGTATTATATGTTTCTTTGCAAAAATGCAGTGTGTTTCAGTCCATGCTCTTCTCTAAGAAGAAAAAGTTACCTATGTAATGATGGTGCAACTCTACAACATCCTATGCCTTACCCATGTTTGAAACATCAAGTTTCACACACTTTGAGTCTATTGAGATTCTTCATAGCTGCTGCTTAAAACGTGGGTATTTCACTGGCTACTCATCGTGGGGATTGGTTTATACTGGCAGTAGAGAAAAGGCTCCTAACCAGCAGCTGTGGACTTATGCAGTGAGTTTTAGTTCAGATTACTTTTATCTCTGTAAAGCGTGAAAACAAATTTCTCGTGTCCTTGTATACATATAAATTGTATTTATAAAATATTCTATAATCATATACTGTATTGTAAATACTATTTGATATTCAGTGGCATTCTATCCTAGGGCAGGCCCTCTTGCTGTATCTTTTCTATCCTCAGTTTGTAATAGACTCTAGAATATATGGCTAGGAAGTCGCTGAGGCTGACTTGCCTTCTGCTGTTGCAAAGCTCAAAGCTGTGAGTGGGAATGATTTAGTCTCATTTAATATTGTTTAGCTAATAGGCAGTGCAGTGGGTGGGTTCTTAGATGTTGCTGCTGTCACCGAAGATACCGTTAGGCATTGGTTTCAGATGTCTTTGGCATTTCAGATCAGACCTTTTAATGTTTGCTTTAGTTCAGCCAAAGCAAAAAGATGTTAAATTGGGTCAGTGTGATAGTAAGACGTTTGAATGCCTTAAGATGCTCTTGATAAAGGCACTATTCAAGTTTACTGATTTATATATATCTATATAGGCACATATATAGATATATTCTGTGTGTATATGTGTATATATATAATGTCTTTTTTGTATTATAAACATTCTTCTGATTGTCACAGTTCCTTTGGATCTTCAATTAAATACATAGACCACTGCACAGTTCTGCTCAAGCAAATTGTTACGTGTTTTGTTAGTCAGCTTAAAAGTCTTGCATTATCTCGTGACCATCATAAGTTACTCACCAGCCTGAGTGTTCCGTGCTTGTCTCTGTCACGGCCTGGACGCCCGCTTTTGACAGTTTTCTGCATACTTGTAGTACTCTGGTGTGTGATATCCGAATGCCTGCTGGTATGTTTGGGTTTTGTAGTGGTATGTGATGTTGGCTTGAACCATAAACACTGAGCCCCCTTGATGTTTGCATGAAAAGAACATGCATCTTCTACACCATCTTTTAGAGTTACAATCCTGGACTGCCCTCCTGTGTGCAGGATGCCAGGTTTCCTGTTCCTCTGTCCATACCAGATTGCTGAAGAACTGAGTGAACCTTGCTTGCCCTTCTGACTCAGCTGTGAGTGCAGCAGGCTCCAACCTGGGCGTGGTGAGCAGGGGGATCGCACTGACACAACACT
Source organism: Pavo muticus (assembly GCA_016647715.1). Lineage (NCBI taxonomy): Eukaryota > Metazoa > Chordata > Aves > Galliformes > Phasianidae > Pavo > Pavo muticus. The sequence continues at coordinate 275,448 of JACDJE010000047.1, forward strand.
ATACTTACTGCAAAGTTACTGCAGAGCAAGGGAATTCCAGAACGTGTGGACAGTAGAACTGTCAGCTTCTGGTAATAAATTACACTCTTTCAGAGTTTAGAAACTGGCTCTGTTCTCAGAAGCAGTTTTTGTAGCATAACACATGCTGAGGTAGTGAAAAGTACAAGAGTACAGTAACTGAAAACCAGATTTCTGTTTTGGTTAATCAGATGTGAAATGTACATAGTAGTCATTCAAATGCAGTTGTTTGTTTTGTTGTTTTCCTTCAATTTTCTCTCCCTAAAATCCCCCCTATACTACAACGGCTTTACTGATTAACAAAACAAATGTTTGTAACCTGTTCTCAAAAGCATGCATTTTGATGTTAAGAGCTGAATTCATTGGCGCTCTTTCCCTGCCTTCTGCACTTCCATCAAGATCATTAAAATGTTGTTCATTTATTGTACATAAAATTGTATCATGGAGCTATTCCTTTTCTGAAGTGATGTACGCTATCTCAGCTTTTATGTTTATCTGTTTCTTTCACCTTTAAGACAATCTGAAGAGCTGTAGGTTGTCACAAAGCAATAAATAGGTATACTTTGTGGAAGGAATGCTCTTCTCTAGGCAGTTAACAAATAAACTGAGTCAGTTTATAAATCAGCAAAATCTAAGAAATTAGGACTCTGTACTGTTAGCTGAAACAACTTTCATGGGGGCAGCTGGGCCATAGGTTCTACATTGCGTGTAATGGTGGGGGAAACATTATAAAAATGATTTAATTCTCGCTCTGTGTTTGAGTACTGAAGGACAGGGCTTCACATTATTTAGGATTAGCAGCACTGGGGCGAGGCCTGCAAAACGGGTGCCGTGAAATCCCCTCAGCTGCGGTCCTCAACGGCCAGCGCGAGCTTTCAAACGGCTGCGGCGGGGCGGCGCCATTTGAAAGCCCGAGCAGATACAGGCCCGCCCCGCCCTCGCGGTGTTGAACTGAGGTAGCGCGGGAAAACACCCCATGCCAGCATTGGTGGTTCAGTGGTAGAATTCTCGCCTGCCACGCGGGAGGCCCGGGTTCGATTCCCGGCCAATGCAACTAGGGTTTTAAAATATTCTATATTTTCAATTCTTTTTTTTTTTTCTTTTAAACCACCGCAGTCTCCTCTCCGCTACCAGTAACGCTGAAACAAAGATGTTCTTCGGGCGCCTACGCGATACCGGTGAGTAGCACGCCTGGAAGTGACGCAGCGGATTTGCCTTCAAACCGGCGGCGGCAGGAGGCGGGCGGAGCGGGGCGGGGTTACTGAGCCGGAGGAGAGAAGGAAGGCAGAGGTACGAGCGGCGGCGTTGGGAGCTGCTGCCGAGCACTGGGCCGTGCGAGTGAGACCCACGGCACTCACCCCGCTGCGGGGCGTCTCCGTCTTCCGCTGGTGGCCGTTGCGCGGGGCCGCCTCCCCGAGGTGAGGGCTGCCCCGCCCGGCACCTGCCGCCGCGTGGCCAGGGTTGCGCGCAGGGCCGGAGGGCTCGGGCCAGGGTTGGCGCTCGGGGCAGAGCCTTCGCGCTGCTCCTGGAGGACCGTGGCGAGAGGCGTCTCGTCTCGCGGGACCCTGCCCCGCCTTCCCGGGGGCTCGGCCGGCGCTGAGATGTGCCCGTGCCCTCCGGGCTAAGGACCGGCGAAGAACGCGGTCGTTGCTGTCGCGACGTCTGTGAGCACCCCGAAGTGCTCGCCGCTCCCCCTGCTGCTGTAACTCGGGCGGCCGAGGGGCGCTGTGTGGCCCGTGGAGCTCCCGGCCGGGGCTGCTTGAGGAGCTGGGTTCCGCTTTGTGCTCCCTTCTTTCCACCTTCTGCCTTTTTTTTCGCCTGTATTTTGGATTTCCATTTTTCAGCAGGCCCTTTCCTTCCAGCCTTACTGAGAAGTTCGGTGTTGTGGTTCTGGTTGTCTCAGAGTACCAGCCCTGTGAAACGGGAGCAAGTATCGTGGTTGTTGCAAAGTCTTCTGAGAAGCTCAGTATTGAACACACGACATCGTCTGTGTACGGCTCATGTACATGATGAGTTTTTGTATACATGGAGTGCGCTTATAGCTGGTTGCTGGTGGCTGTCTTTCACTACCGTTAAACACAGTGTGTGAGAAGCAGTGTGGGTAAGCCTAGCGAGCATCACGTTTCTAAAGCAATCAGCAGGACCACTTGTTGATATCATGAAGTTGCTCACAAGTGCGTTTTGGAGTGGGGCAGCAGATCTGGAAGGGATCTCAGATGTATGTGGCCCAATTACAGGACACTGTGTTAGGAGCAAAAATTGGTTCCCGAGAGCTCTTACTGCTGGTTTCCCCTCCCTGCATTCATGGAGGGAACTTTCTGAGTCTCACATGGCTGCTTTGGTGTCAGAGCCTGCCTAGCAGGCTGAGATAACAGGCGTGTGCACTTTGCCAGAACCCCGGCGCTGGTGTAGGCCAGATGTGGAAGTCTGGCCAAAAGGTTCTGAGGGAATACTGTCCTTGTGTGGCTCGTGCTGTTCTGGGTCAACAGAGGGTTGGGGGATCCGTGGCAGCTGACAGACCTCGGCTTTGTGCTTCCCTCCTGACAGCTCAGTATCTTCTTTTTTCCTCTTTGTGCGCTTATGGGGGGATTTCTTTGTGAAACATTGTTGAGGTCGTGTTCAACTCCCTAAATCCTCGTGTACCAATGTGAAGAACTTTGGGTACTTCTTGATAATTTCATAAAGTTATTGCTGGAAATGTGATATATCCCCAGTGTTTTCTTGATGTCGACCAAGCTGCTATCTTTAACATAAAATACAAAAATCAGTTCCAAAATGTCATTCTCAAAAGCTGTAATACCTTGAACCTTTGTTAGATTCCTCCCTCACTAGTCTTGTCGGTTTTAAACCCTAGGAATATTTCATGTGTTTAGAGCAGATGATAAAATTTATGAATGTGTTTTGTTACTGGAGGTGGGTCAAGGTGTGACAAGTTTCATTTGTGTCAGTCTGTGGGAACCAAGAATGTTTACAGCATGTGCAGAGAGGGAGAATGGTGTGTGTACACACGTAGAATTAAGCTACAAGTTAGAGTTCTTAGGCTGGTTGTGCTGTGCCCTGTTTGCTGTGAGCTTTACAAGCCCGTTGCTCCTCCAGTGGCTGTTGGAACGTAGATAATTTTGCAGGGGGTGATTCACAGGAAGGTTGTAGCTGATAAGTGCATTCCTGCTGCTCTGACATCCGGCTACGTGACAGTACCAGGTATTTGTAAACACTCTGCAAATTAAGTAATTACAAATTAGATTATTTTTTTAATTGTTTCCTGAATTTCTTCAGGTCTGGCTTAGCTCTGGGTTTGTGTGTGCTCGCACTCTCTCACATGAGTCTTCTATGGTACTCTGAGCTGCCACAGCCTGCTTCATGCTGCAAACCTTAATCAGCTTTCAGATTAGTGCTCTAGCTCCGTCTCCTGCCTGTCTTGAAGCTGCTTCAGCAGCTGCAGTTGCAGCAAGCTGTGAGCTTGCATTAGTGGACCTGCTCTGGTGCTGCCGTCTGCAAGCCACAGCAGCACGTCCAGACATGGGCTGAGCCAGCAGCTCTCCTGCACGGGAGGCACGTGTCTGGGAGCTGCTCCAAGCTCTGCTCTTCTTGTGAGTCAACATGAACCAACACATGCATTGTTTTATTATGTTCTGTGTCCCATCTCTGATATTTAAGCAGAATTGCTGTTCTGCTCAGATCGCTCTGCAGTATTCAGAGTGTTTCATTTTTTTTTTTTTTTTCCACTTGTGTACTGCTTCTCACCGTGTTTGAAAGTCTAGTTTGGCTCTGGTAACTTGCTGTTACTTGATTTTTAGAATGTTTATTAGCATCTTGCTCAACTTGTGATTTCAGAGGTGTTAGTCATGGGTTTGAATTCTCAGGACAGGCAAACAGGTGTATCTGGTAGGATGAGGATGGGTGGAAAAGCTTGCTCCTAAATATAGCAGTAAAATTTCAGTAACATCTGTGTGATGATCCAGGCAGCAGTTGACAAATATCTTCGGGCTCTTTCTCCTGAGATTAAAAAACCCAACAATGCTCCGAAGTCAACCTGTGTCTCCAGAGCTTAATCACACAGGGACATGGCAGTCTTTGTAGTTGCTGGTCACAGGAACCATACCAGTTTGCAGATGTGGCTGTGGCCGGCTCAGCAAGTCTCTGGGCAGAGTGAGCTGCGTGGTGCAGGCTCTGGTAGCAAGCTTCCAGACCCAGCCCTGCAGGTGCTATCCCTCCTGCATGGCCCTGCACGTGCGTGCACATGGACTAGTGGGGCCCCTCTCCAACTCTACTGCTGCCAGATTTTGCTGTTAGGGCTGAAACTTTTCTCAGCAGCTCGCGGCTTCAAGGGGAGCCAGTCAGGTAGAGAAAGGAAGGAAAAAGTTGTGTTGGCTCAAGAATGGATCAGCATTTATTTATCCATACATAAAGGTACTTGGGAGGGGAAAAGAAAAAGGAGGAGCGGAAGCAGTTCCTCCTTACAAGAGGGGATGTCACATTTTAGCTGTGGATTATCTGGTGTGCGGTATGACTTCTGAAACCTCTGGTAATGTGTTCAAATTTGACCGTGACCTGGTCTTGAAATATGTTTGGTCTTAAGTCATTTTATTGCACGTGTGAATTTAGTGCCTCTTACATTCTTTAAATAGTTGATCTGTATCAAGTATGCTTCATCCCAGGGCTTAGCAGTAATTGCTTGTCTGCCATTGCTCCTTACTGGTACCAGGTAAAGGTGCTGAAATGAGAGCAAGACGACTCTCACAGGCTTGTTTATTTGCTTATTTTGATGTTTTCTGTGCTTGGTTCTAGGAAATTTGGAGGAGAGCAGGTCAATTCTTGGTGAGTAAGCAACAGGAAGAATAGAGATGGCGCAGGTATCTTAGCAAGGAGTGGAATGGGATGTGTAAATGATGTGTAAAACAGAGGAGGACTGCTATATGAACAAAGGCTGAATTGTGAAGACTAAGTCTACTTACTACTGTATTTGCTTGATATTCTATTCTAGTCTGGTTATTGCTGTACTTGTGTTAATAGTTGTAGTGCTATTCTAATCTAAAAGTGCAGGTTGTGCTAATCTGCAAAGAGGTCACATTCCATAGTATTTGCTGACAGAAAAAACGCTTGTGGGAATATTAGCGTGATTTGAACAAGATGTTTAATGAAGTGGGACGCCACACACTAAGCGCTTCTGGCTTTTCCTTTCCTTAGCAGCCTCAAAGTTTTTCAAGAGTCTCTTTTAAAGGGTGAAAATGAAGGTGGTAGAAGGGCAAACTGAGCATGGAATGTGGAGACTTGATTCAAAGAATCACTAAATAAAATTGAAGAACTGTGAAATAAAAAAATTTTTTTAAAGAAAAAAGGGGGGCTGGGGGAGGGAGGGAAGAAATGGTGTTTTCCACTGTGTCTGCATATACTGTACTGATAAACTTGTATATGTGGAACAATAAGGCAAAAATATCAACCTAATGCATCTGGAGGAGAGGTTTGGGGTTTTTGGTGGTTTGTTTGTTTGCTTTTAACTAGAATGGTTATAGTATGGAGGATGTTATAGCACTAACAGTAAGATACCACATTATCTTACAGTAGTGCAAAGAGGGAAGGAAAGTCTGCAGTTTTGGCTTGTAAAGGTGCATATTAAATCTGCATGTTTTGCATATACTTTTCAACAGAGTCTGTCTTGCGTGAAATGAGAAGTTCCACTTCTTTCAATGGAGAAACAATTATCTTTCTGTATGGACGACATACATTCTAGAACCCTTTCATTAGCAAAGTATTTCCTGCTTCTATATTTAGATGTGCTTATTAGGTTAACAGTGATGTAAAAATAGTTGCAAAAATGTGTTTTCTTCCTGGATTGTGGAATATTTTTTCTTTAATCTAAGTGTTTGCTGTCTTTTTCAGCTTCATGTTGAACATGAGCCTTGTTATGATCAGTGAGAATGTAAAGCTGGCCCGTGAATATGCCTTACTGGGAAACTATGACTCTGCACTGGTCTACTATCAGGGAGTTCTTGACCAGATAAATAAATACCTCTGCTCTCTCAGAGATACGTACCTGCAGCAGAAATGGCAACAGGTAAATAATCCATTTCTGGGTCATTCTGAGGGTAAAGCATTAAACTAGCAAAAATTGCTTTGTTGATGGTGAACAGAAGTATAAAAATATTTATATAATTCTCTGATAAACTGTAGTATTGTAATATGTCTATATTTAAGGCTTCATTATGCTCTGACACTGACAAAGTAGTCTATGAGACACATCCATGAGGAGCCAGGGCACTGTCTGCCTGGTCAGCTTGCTGATCTGCACCCCTGTTGTGCTGAAGTGGTTTTTTTTCCCAGCAAATACTATTCTCAGCAATCATGTTTCACATAATCACTGTTTCGGTAGTGTGACTTACAGATCCTTCATAGAAGCTGAGTTGTGGCTTCCATATTAATTTATCCTAATCACAAGACGTTAATTCTTCATTGACATTCCCTCTATGAAGCTGTGTTCTCTTTTCATGTATAATGTTTATTAAACAAAGTTTGTCGAATGTCTCTTTGGTATTGAATTCAAAATCTTTCCCTTAATCCTTAAATGTGCTGGGAAAAGCAGAACATTTTTAAAATCTTGTCTTAGCAAAGTAGGATCGGGTACTTTATGAAATCCATCCAGGCCTTACATAGTCTTAAGCAGAAGGTTGCTACGAACTTACTTACTTCCACTGTGTTTAATCCACCGATTTATTATTTTTTTTTTAATTTATCAGGTTTGGCAGGAGATAAGTGTGGAAGCTAAGCACGTGAAAGATATAATGAAAACGCTAGAGAGTTTTAAACTAGACAGTACTCCACTGAAAGCTTCACAACAAGAATTACCAGCTCATAGTGCAGAAGTCTGGTCTTTGCCAGTACCTGCTGAACGAAGGTAAGAAGAAACTTGCATTAACATTTATCAGGGCAAAGTGTCCTTTGACTTAAGCCTGCTCCTGTGAAGATCCTGTTCCAGAGCTTATATGACTTATATAACACACCAGCTGCATAGTTTTTGTTAAACAAAACAAAAACCCAAACCAACAAAATGCCTCTTGTTTGCTTGTTCTGTTTTGTTTTGCCTGAGGCTAGCTTTCTGCACTAGTTAGCTGGAGTTTCTAACAAATGGTAGCGATAGCATGAAGGACGGGACAGGAGTGCATGCAAGACAGGCATGGAACTGTGCGTTTTGACAGAAAGTAACTGTTAGACCAGCTTAGCTGTATCATCAAACTGTTATTTGAGGCTCTGAGCTTACAGGCCGTTTCTCACAGATTTATTTTAAGCCTACTCTCTGAAAGAAATGGGTCTTTTGTTCACATTGTTTCTGTTTCTAGACAATTTCCTTCAAGCTTTTTAGACGATTAGAGTCCGGGGGGCAGAACTTTTAGTGTTTTAAAACTTTCTAGATAAGACACAAATTCATACTTCTAAAAAGGAAGAGACTTGATGGACAGAACTCTTTCTGTTCCATTTACCATGCCAGTTGGTTAAGTGTTGGGTTGTTGTAATATGAAAAAGCCACAGTGAAAACTGGTCGTGTTGTGTTGGAATAATTTCTGTAAATTTCTATACTGAGATAGCAGATCACACTAATTTTGATGGAATTGGGGTGTCAGAACAGATTATTCCTTTATTTTGAGCTTTGTAATGGAATCCAGAGGTGGCTAAATATTCGTAAACGCAAGTATAGGTTGGTAGATACTCCATTGGGAGAGTGAAAAGACTTTAGTACTTACGATCTTATCGTTAGCATATTCTTGATCCTTAATTTGCATTTCACCCTGAAGCGATTGTATGGTTTTGACAGACTTCCTCCTGTGAATCAGTTAAATTCAACTTTTATGAAGGTAATTTATCCTAATTAATCTTGAATGAAGTGTCGGAACACATCTTCTGATTTGGATAAATGCTTTCCAAATCACTCTTCCATTTTCTGTTCTATAGAAATATCCCCAGACTTAAACTTGGCTGGTAACTTAGTAATGCTGGAATTTTAGGAAGGCCCATGAGAAAAGCATACCTGTGAGTGTACTGGATTTAGGAAAGAACCTGGGTTTAAAAATGAAGTCCATTATAATACTGGTTTATTTGTATGTGCTTATGAAAGTTTGAATCTCGGAGCAGTCTAATTTCAAACAGGAGGTCTCACACATATCAGAGCCTGACACCTACTAGAAAGACAGCACAGCACGGCTCAAACAATCTGGGAGGTTTCTTGAGTGCACTGATGATGAGTTCCTGGCACAGGTAGTTAAGGAGTCAACAAGGAAGAGTGCTTTGGACATAGGCAAATAATCCTTGGGAAGACGGTGGGGAGAGTCCTTTTGGAAGACATTTCCAAATACATGAAGGTCAAGCAGGTGATCAGGAGTAGTCAACGTGGATTCACAAAGAGGAAATGATACTTGACCAACCTCATTACCCTCTGCAATGAGGTGACTAACTTGGTGGATAATGGCTGAGCAGTAGATGCCATTTACATCGACTTTAGTAGAGCCTTTGATACTGTCTCCACAGCATCATCATAGGCTGAAAAAATATGAGTTAAATAAGTGAACAAGATAAATGGATTTAAAAACTTGCTGAATGACTGAGCTCAGAGGGTTGTGATTGGTGGCAGGAAGCCTACCTAGAAGCAAGTCATTATACCTGGAGCACTCTGCCTAGTTCTGGGTTTCCCAGTACAAGGGAGATGGAGTTAATGGAGCAGGTCCAGCAAAGATGGTTACATACCTGTCTGAAGGAGCTGGGAGTCTTCTACTTGGGGAAGAGAGAGCTCAGGGGAGTCTTGTTAATGTGTATAAATAGCTGATGAGAGGGAGTGAAAATAGGGAACCAGACTCTTCTCAGTAGTACCTAGTCAGTGACAGGACATAAAGCAAGACAGAAATTAAAACGCACAAAATTCCACCAGAACGTAACGAAATGCTCTTTTATTGTGGGAACAGACCCAAACACAGATTGCCCAGAGAGGCTGTGGTCTCCATAATTAGAATCAAAATCTGACTGGACACAGCCCTCAGCAACATGCTGTAGCTAACCCTGGTTGGACAAGGAGGTTGGACCAGGTGATCTCAGGAAGCCCCGTCCAACCTAAATGATTGTGTTTCCTTGAATTATAACAGGAATATCCAGACTGTATTCATTTTCCTCTTTTGTAAGCTGCAGGTTCTGAGAAGTGTACTTTGAGAGATAAGGACAAATTAGTGTGCATTTTTCCATTGGGAAATCTTGATAAGAGATCTTGACTGTGTTCAGAAATGCTTTTTATGTCACTTTGTGTCTGTTTCTCTGCATTTCTCTTTAAAGCAAAAATGAAACCTGCTTTTAACATTGCAAGTTGTCTTCTCTTTTATGTAGTCCTAAGCTGTTCCAGCAATAGAATGATGGACAGTGATCAGATTTTTTTTTTTCTTTTTTCCTTTTTCCCCCTTGAGGATGTAAAAATAATGCTGTCATTCCCAAGAAATCTTTGTTTATGTGGGTAGGAAAGTGAGGACAATTGTAATAAGGATAAAATGTATTGGTTTTGTTTATATTTTTCTAAGCTCCATAATGGCAGAATTACTTTTATTCGTGAAATATGAAAAGAGCTTGCTTTAAGTATATAATGAGCTTTGGAGATTATGGCAAAAGGGAAATGAGTTTGTAGTGACTATGTAAAAATGCTTGTCTTGTTTCTGGCCAACATAGTTCGGTGTGGTGACTTGTAACATTGTTGGTACCTTGAATTGTGGTGAGTGAAATACATTAATATACACAGATTCTTGTCTTAGCAAAACGATGTAGTTGTTTAGTGCTCGCTGGTGGCTTTACACTGAGGCTTTTTGCATGTGTTACAACTAATTAGACCTTCACCAGGACCCAGAAAACGTCAGTCTGCTCAATACAGTGATTGCAGAGGTCACAATAATCGTATAAGTGCAGCTGTTAGAGGCCCTCACCGTCCATCTTCTCGAAATCCCAATGATAAAGGAAAGGCAGTCCGCGGCCGGGAAAAAAAGGATCAGCAAAATAAAGGAAAAGAGGAGAAGGTAAGTTTGTGGGTAGCTTCTTGGTGTTTAGAAACTTGACTTTAGAATCTTGTTTTCCTGAGTATTTTATAAAGTCAGATGCTTGTAACCTGTTTCTTTTGTTCATGTCAGCATGCCAGTTTTAATCTCACCTTCAAAGGTATCTTTGCTTTAGGGACAACCTTACTGAAAGGTGCAAAGTAGGTTAATTCAAACAAACAAAAACCTAGTAATAAACCCATCTAGAGGAAGTGATCTGCTAAGTGTGGGCTTGTTTACTGCAATTTGGAGATAATTGTTCAGGATTATATCACTGCATTACTGAAACCATTGTTGGTGGAGCTTGTTCAAATGCAATGTCTTTGCGAGTTTTTATTGCATGTGTATATATTAGGCTGAAATTGACATACATGTTGAAAAGCATTTCAGAATTTATTTAATCTTAGAGGCAGAATTTTTTGCTTATTTTATGTTGAAGTCCGTTACTAGCTCCAGACTCTTCTCAGTTTAACGCAAACAAATCTGACGTATTTCATGAAAGAGAAGGATCCAGGATCCATTCTTTTTGATTTGATTGCGTGAGATTTCACTTATGGTCCGATTTCCATAAATTTAGCTGATGATCGGAGTAAGACATCTTACTGACACTAAATACAGTGTTCTTCACAGTCTGAATAAATCAACTACCCATGTACTGGAGTTTCTCGTAGTTCCAACAACCTTACGTAGCGACCCATGAAAACAGCATAAACTACCAGGGTGGGAATATTTGCCTCTGAAGTTCCCTGATTTTAGTTAGTAGGAGTTATATCACGTTCTCTGAATGATGATTCTCACTTGGAAGAAAATATACATGCTGAGGCAGGATGGTGTGGGATTTTCTTTGTTTTGTTTCTGTTTTTTACCCCTTTTCTTGCTTGCTGTTTGAATGTATAACTTACTGAAGCAAAGAAACTGCATCAGTCCAGTGTGTTGCCTTTGGGGAGAAGGAAGTTGAACTAGGGTAGTCCAGAAGTGTGGGTAAACCAAACAGATGGTACAGTGTAACAGTGATATGGACACCTCGTGTGCTCTGTGCTGTTTTATGTCACCTCTGAAAAACTCAAGGACTTGGTTATGCTACTAATGGATTTTTTGTAACATTTGTTTTGTATTTACACTGCTGTATTCCTTCTGTGTAGAACAAATCCGCATCTGAAATTTCAGAATCTGAACCAAAGAGATTTGATAGTACTGGATACGATAAAGATTTAGTAGAAGCTTTGGAAAGAGATATAATTTCTCAAAATCCCAACATTCGATGGTAAGTTTGAATACTGCTGCCAGATCTTAATTGTTGTTTCTTTTTCCTCTTTATGATATGATAGAATGAGCTAAATACTTAATTCCTTTACATATAAAAAGTACGCACTAGCTTTCCTTACTCATTAAGTGGTCAGCTAAACTTCTTGGGTAGTTGAATATTTTTAGAACTTTTTAGTCACCCGTGCAAAGCTTCTCAATCTCTTCTAAGAGTCCTGAAACCAATGTAGGGGATAATATTTTGCAACGTGAAAGATTCATTTTAAAAAACCTGTTTTGCTACCCAGGGGCATACCAAGAAAGAAAACCCATTTACAAAGAAATTATGTCAATATAGGAACCCTTTGAGGTCTCACTGGATGTGACGTGACTGCCAGTATAAAATATAACCACGTGTCATCGCCTTTACATAAATGTGTTAAATATTAAACCTCATACAAAGGTTATTTTGTGTTCGGAATGTTTCCAAGCTTAGGTGATTTTTGTGGGGATTAAGTGAGCAAAAATCTGGCAAATAAAATAGGCTTAAAAAAACCTGAACACTCCCACAAACCCTAAGAACTGTGTATGCATCGGACAACTGACATGTCTTTCAGTTCAGTATGTGAATATATCATACTACTTGTATACTGAATCTTATATTACAACTTCAGATTTGAAACTAATTTTCCACCTGTGTGTGTTTTGTAACCAAAATGTTACTTGGGCATGTGCTGATGAGTGGAATGCCCTTGGAGTTATCCTCAAGAAAAATAGGCTAGCCTGTAAAATTTTTAAGAATTAATACACTTGGAACTTTGAAAAAGAATTCAACATTTTTATTCATCTCTGTTTACTAGCCTTTAGTAGCTGGTTTTTTATCAATAGAAGATGATATTTAAGTTTCAGAGTCAGCCAACCTGTCAGCGAAAGAAGAAAGCATAATTTGACTTACATAAGTTTACCCAAAATGCCTTATTCTGCTTATTTTTTCTGTGAATAAGAGTAGTGATGTTTTAATGAAATAGTGAATGTCTGTTTTTTGTTTTTGCAACCAGCTGGAGTCTGTCAACTGGTTATTGGCAGTAGTCGTAGGGTTTTGACACTAGAACTTCATTAAATCATTATACTTGTGTAATGATTCTTCCATAATTCAGGCACATAACGATGAGTTCCGTTGCACATCAGTTTGAGCTGTGGACTGATTCTTTTGCAGCCTGTCTGAATCTGTGAAACTACTTTCTCTTTCTTGTCAGGGATGACATTGCTGATTTAGTAGAAGCTAAAAAACTGCTCAAGGAAGCTGTAGTTTTACCAATGTGGATGCCGGAGTTTTTTAAGGGAATTAGAAGACCATGGAAGGTATGAAAAAATCTGATCCTGTGATCATAAGTAGGATTCTGGGATTGGATCTTGGAGCAACAAGAAATTACAGGTGTCTTACAGTTTATATAAATTCTTTCCACTTTTTAATAATAAAATTATGGCAAATAATACTAACAAAATAATGGTGTCAGATAATTACTATCTTTAGCTGTTTTGTTGCGAGTAAGCAATAATAATTACTTACCTTTGAGTAACTTTTCGACAGAAAGTTTACATCTGGCATTCCTATTATTGTACTATTAATCAAATTGTGAAATTATTTGTTTTGATTCTTGTCCTAACTACGGTTCTTTTTTTATTTTAATAGGGTGTGCTGATGGTTGGTCCTCCTGGTACTGGAAAGACCCTTCTGGCAAAAGCTGTAGCAACTGAATGCAAGACTACTTTTTTCAATGTTTCTTCTTCCACACTTACCTCAAAATACAGGGGAGAATCTGAGAAACTTGTTCGTTTGCTCTTTGAAATGGTGATTGAAATTTCTTAACATAAATAGTGAAATGATGAAGCAGAATTACTTCTGGAATAGTAAAACTTTGGCAAGTTTTAGAATTTATAGCATATGTAAAAAACAAAAACAAAAAAAACCCAGCTCTCCAGACTTCAGATGCTTTGGAACCTTCTGAATTGGCTACGTACGTTGAAAATCTAGTTGTTAGTGTACAGCTTCTTAACTGAAAAAAATGGATCATTTTATTTTCAGGGTTAACTTGTTATGATAGAGAGTAGTTATCTATGAGCTGATGAGTACTGTGTAACAAACCTGAAGGTAAATCTGGAAATTGAATATAGTTGCTTTCTGGATGGGAACCCTACTTAGGTTGTGCCTGTTTTGTTGCGGGTGTCTTTTTTGTTGTTGTACTTTAAAATAAGCAGGCTTTCAAACTGTACGAAGTATGTAGTTGGCTTCATAGCTCGTAACACTTGAAAACAGCTTGGAACACGTACTATTTCCTGTGTGTGTTACCAGGCTTGCATGCAGTGTTTGCCAGGGTGCCCAGTGCTGAAAGGGACAGCAAAGCTGCAATTACAGTAGTCAGTAAAGAGAATATTTTGCAATACAGTGTGACCATATTAAATAAGTTAATATAATGACCATCAGTCAGAAATGAGTGCACACAAAGGAATATAGTGTAACTGCTGTAAGACAGTGACTTTACTAGCAGAAACCCTTGTTTAACTTCTTTCGTTCTCAGAAAGGTGAAAGTTATTTTGTAGTTGACCTCTCTCTTGGACAGGTTCCATGTTATGGTGTCTTAGGACTAATGGTATACCTAACTTTATCCGAGTTCTTATTCAAGCATTCTGTGAGATCTTTCACAAAATCGGAAATCATATTCCTAATGTGTGAAAATTTAACCTTATTAAATGTTTGTTCTAGCCCTAGCAATTATGACTGCCAAAGTCTACTCCGCTCAAATGTCACTAATGGATACACAGCTTCATGACTGTGTGCAATGGTCAGAGGCAGAAGGTTGGGTATTGTTTGATACTTAGGAGCTGATTCATTGAGTTAAATGTTTCATTACTCTGGTCTGACTGTGCTGCTGTTTCTTAAATGTGAGTAGGCTGCAATTTCACTTTCTCCTTTTTCTTTTGTTTCCTTTAGGCTCGATTTTATGCCCCGACAACCATATTTATTGATGAAATAGACTCTATCTGTAGTCGACGGGGAACTTCAGAAGAGCATGAGGCTAGCCGACGTGTGAAAGCAGAACTGCTAGTTCAGATGGATGGTAAATAACCTAATCCCTCAGGGCTAGAGGAAACCTGAAGGAGGAAAATAAATAAATCCAAACTTCTTTCTTCAGAAGCAGTTTATTTGAAATGCTTACATAAAATTGGAGTAAAAACATACCAATACACTATTCCAACTAGAATAGAAGAAAGAAAATAACCTATTATGTAACTGTCTTTCATCATCTAAGCAAGGACCTCAGATATTAGATTCAGTAGAGAATGCAAGATTTCAGGGCTGCAGAAGGAAGAAAGTATCTTCCTAATATATAAATGTAGCAGCCAGGATGGCATTTGAGTTGTTATCCAGAACATTATCTGCTTTTTACTTGGTTTTGGAGAAGTGGTTCAAATAACTGTCACCTGTTCCAATTCAAACTTCAACAAAGACAATCATTACACTTAACTTCTTTGGGATCTCTTTTTTTTTTTTTTTTTTTCCCCTCCAAAAGATAAAAATGAAGAAAATTATTTTGTAGAAAGGGTTTGGAGAATTATCTTCTTAAAACACTGTTTCATTATAGTTATTTGCTTAATAGGCAGCAAATAAATAAAACTTAAAAGTAGGTAGCTGCAATGTTAGAAGCACCCTTCTTATGCTCTTTTGGCAAGAAGGGAGAAGAAAGGAGCAACTGGAAAGTGTTAACATACGTAGTAATTTGTGATAAATTCCACAGGTCAGGAGACTTGTATATTCTGTCTCTCTGATGTCGATGCCCTCTTATGTCTGAGTTTAACTAGCAGCAGAGCTGTGATGCTGTTCTCATAATTCAAGCATATAAGCTAGTTTTATTGTTTAGAATTATTTGAAGTTTTTTTATTCATAAATGTTTCTGTGTATGCAGATTTTCAGGCATACTAGATAACGTGGCTATTCCACAGCATAAGTCAAAACAGTCAATCACTGAGCCTAGCCAATTTAATGAAATAAAACTTCTTAATTTAGCAGCAGTTTCATAGTGCTTTGGAGATTGAAGTGATTTCTCTGTGTCAAAGAAATTGTGATTTAGTTCAACAAATTTGAACGTTCACTTCAGCAGCAGTCTGTAAGAATCCACCCAAGTATGTAAAACATTTGGCCTGAATTCAGAAGTGAATAAACTTTTGTAGGGGATTAATGCTGGTTTAGCACGGCTGTTAGTGAATACTGTTGAGGTGAGGTGATTCTGGTGCTTAGCTGGTTTGTTTTCATGGCTGGTCCCTTTCTCCCTGTAGCCATTACATGACATCGGTGTGAAAATTCCAAATGCTGGAATGGGAATAACTACTGTAGAAGTGTTCTAGATGTGGTAGAGAGGAACTTCCTGACCCCGTACAGCCAAAGTCATTGCTTCTAACTAAACCAAGTCTCCATTTTTACTTACAGTGTGACAGATAAGAACTTGCATTTTATTGCACTATATCCTTTCCATTGCGCTGGGTCTGCTGCTTTAATGTTATAGAATCGTGGATATTATTTTCTCTGTGTGTCAAACTTAATGTAAGCATATGTACGTTTTACTTCTCCTTTTCTCCAATGCAGGTGTTGGAGGAGCCACTGAAAATGATGATCCTTCTAAAATGGTCATGGTACTTGCAGCTACTAATTTTCCTTGGGATATTGATGAAGCCCTAAGAAGGAGGCTAGAAAAGAGAATTTACATTCCTTTACCATCAGGTATAAAGATTTGAGGAGGGGAGGGGCTGAAAAGACTGAAATCAAAGCTGTGTCAATCTTTCTTTTGTTTTGATCACTTGATTATTTATTTAAACAAACAAACTTGTTGATACACATATGTAAATTTATTTATGAATTCAGAATCAGGTTTAATCTAAGCGTTGAATATTGTTACTTTATTAGCAAGTGCAGTATCCTTTGGTCATCCTTCCTCCTTAGCTCTCTCCGATTTACTATTTGTATTCAGAAAACAGACTGTATAGCCTTGATTTCTGTTCTTTAATTAGCAAAAGGTAGAGAGGAACTCCTAAGAATAAATCTGCGGGAGCTGGAACTGGCTGATGATGTTGACCTTGCAAATATAGCTGAGAAAATGGAGGGTTATTCAGGTGCAGACATTACCAACGTATGCAGGTATGTTAACATTACATCATTTGTGTTACCACTGCTACAAACTCTGAGAAAGCTTTTTAAAGTAACAAAACTAATTTACTTTAAGTTGTTGGATAAGAGCAGATTGTAACTTGTCTTCTACGTACAGCTAAAAGGTGAAATGCTACATTAACCTTTGCATATATTTGGTATTTTCATAAGATAATGATGAAGAGCAGTTGCAGCATAGTATGATTTAGGTAAAACTCTACATTCCTTTATGTATGCCAAATTCCTTGTGTGGGGAATATCCACAGGATGATAGACTTCAACCCTGCAGGGTTACAGTCATTCCGCTGAGGTCATAAAAATGGATATTCCGTTGAAGAAGTAACAGATAATAGAAGCTGAGCAGCCCAGAACTGGGCATAGTACTCCAGGTTTGGCCTCACCAGTGCTGAGAAGAGGGGAAGGGTCATCTCTCTTGACCTGCTGACAATACTTTGCCTAATGCAACCAAGAATCCTGTTAGCATTCTTATCATTTAAATACCTTCTAAGCCTTCCCCCAGTTATCCCTTTCCCCTTCATGCAGAGATGACAAACTATGGAACCAGCAGAAGGTGACAAAGAACTGAAACTTGTCCAGATGCTTTTGTCATCTAATAAGCACCTGTATAACTATGCTTTCAGGATTTGGAGGTAGCACTAAAGAGTGGCATTGAAAGCCTGGACTTCCAGTTGTGCGCTAACACAACTGTTGTGGGGCTGTACTTTGAGCAGGCTGAGAGAACTAACTGTTCCAGGTTAAAAAAGTCTCATCATTCTCCTCAAAAACAGATCCACTTCTTAATACAGCTCTACCAGTGTCTGTCAGTGCAAATGAGAGGACAGTGTGTCATGCAGCAGGGATCTGTGTGGCCTGTAGGCAGAGTTGACACCCAAGGCTCTGTCAGGAGGGTTACTGGAGAGTTTGGAGGCTTGGTATTATTTCCAGAAAAATCCTTGCACAGCGTCTGGGAAAAGAATGCATTAGGTACTCTGAATGAGTGTGGTACAGGTTTGCTTCATGCGTGGATCTGAGAGTTGAATTTGTGGTGATGTTCTGCTGGGTTTTGGCATTGGTTGTGCTTTGAAAGGAGTCTGTGCTAACAGAGGTTTGTGTGTAACACAAGACTCTATTTAGCCTGTTACTTTGAGTGGTTTAGCTGCAGTTTGCTTTTTCTGTTGCCTGTTTGCTTTTCCAGATACAGTGTTTGTTATTTGTAATTCATACTGCACTGGATACTAACAGACTTGTTCAAAATTATTACAATATTTGTGACTTCTGATTATACTGTTGCTTTTTAGTTTTAATCGAAGTTCATTTAGACAAATAGTACAGGAGAACAAATACAGAGATGTCCAGGTCTTTAATTTGTGGTTATCTCCTTAGAATGACTGAGGTGACAGCAACTAGAAATCCAGAGAAGCTGGAGTCTGGATGTGTGTGATTGGAAATTAATAAGGAAGTACTCAAATTAGTCTGTGTATTTATACTATGTTGTTGGCATCAGGGAAAAAGGGTTTTTAGACATGACTGCTTCGTTTACATTGAGACATATGGCTGATTTAACAGGGCTTTTATGTTGTTCAGACACAGTATACAAACGCAGGTAAAGTTCAAACTTCTGGAATGTAGGTTCTTGCTAGTGACATAAGCCAAACTTAGGAAAAAGTAAGCCAAGAACTGTGGCTTGCTCAAATTGTTCTCCTACCTTAAAGAACTTAAAGTAAAATCCAGTGTTTGCTGAGCCGGAGTGAAAAGTAGTCAGAGCTACCAGGGCAGTTCCTAACAGTCAGCATAGAGCCATGAGAAATGAAGATGGAACTTCATTTAAAAAAAAAAAAAAAGAAAGAAAGAAAAGAAAAACAACAAACATTTGGGAAATGTAAAATTGCATCTAAATTATGTATTAGGTATCAGTAGGAACTGAGTTGGAATCGTTTTGTTGAGCAAAGTGAAGCTTGAAAGGCATTTGGAATGGAACAGACTCTCACTGAGTATTCTGGTGGGTGGTTTCTTATTTTTTTGAGGATGGCTTTGGTTCTTCTCCAACCACTAAGAGTGTGTTTGAGAAAGTGCTAAGAATTGGAGTTGGAATGACTGTCAGAAAAATGACTTTATGTGAGAAAGTAGTAGCAAGCTGCACTGGAGGTAAATCAGATGCACAGTGTACTCCCCCCTTCTCCTTTGCAGATTGTGTAAGGCTGGCTTGTAGTTCATAAATGATGACATAACAGCAAGGCATGGTGACATTTAACTAAGATGGAATTTAACAAGGCAGCTCGTTGTTGTTGTTGTTGCTGCTGCTCTAAAGTTCTGGTTATTGTATTATTCATGAACTTGATAAATAATTCTTCGCAATTAGAATGCAGAAGTCTGTCAGTTATGGTTTCCTTTAGGGGGACGAAATTGAAACAGAAAATGCTGTTGCCATCTTTCAAAATCCTTCTAAAATGCCCTGTAAGATTTTTTTCTTCCTGGATCCTGACCTACTACTATGATATGATACTGTTGTGATACCACCTGAATTACCCTCCCTTCTTTTTTGACTGCTAGACAAAGTTAACAGTGTTTTCTTTTTAAAATAAGCTTTATAATGAGGAATTATCAAGAACTGTAGTCTTTCAGCATTATCCATTTACGAAAGCATTCAGCTCATCATTACTACTTCTTGTATTAGTGTTAGAAATTCACATGCAGTCAACGCACTGCACTGCACAACGCAATGCACTTAATGCTTATTGAGGCCGGAAGTTAGAGGAGCCAAAGGCTGAACAGGTTGTGTAGATTAATGTTTTGTTTTGAAAGTATAGGCTGGAGTCAGATATCGTAGACCTGTCTTTGTTTGAAGCAGACCTATTTGGACCAGGAAACATTAAAAACTTCCCAGCTATCTCTTCTGTACATGGTAGTAGTGAAGCATTCTTTCACCTCGTTCCTGTTGAAAAATGCTGTATGCAGCAGCTGCATCGTAGGCACGCAGTGGCCTTAGGTAAATCAGTTAATCTTCACCTCTTCTGCCCAGCCTGTATATTTAGTATAACAGCTATTGGAAGATCCAGCAATAAATCAGTGTTTGAAAAATACAGATGGCATAGTATTGCAGGCTGTCCAAGCATTAAGAGAGCTCCCTATAAAAGCTTAGAATTATTTATATCTTTTTTTTTTTGAATGCAACAGCTAAACTGGAATGTTTGAGCAAGTGAACTCATCATCCTTGACTGGATAACTTTTTTCTTCTTTCTTCCCCTCTTCCTGTACCGGATAGAGATGCATCAATGATGGCTATGAGAAGGCGCATTGAAGGCTTGACACCAGAAGAGATAAGAAATCTTTCTCGAGATGAAATGCACATGCCAACAACGATGGAAGACTTCGAAATAGCTTTAAAGAAGGTTTCTAAGTCTGTATCTGCTGCGGACATTGAGAAATACGAGAAATGGATAGTTGAATTTGGATCGTGCTGAGTTGTCTTACGTTGAAGCCATCTTACGTCTTAAAACAGCTTCAGACGTAATCAGTGTGTCAGTGCACTGCGTGCTCTTTTTAACTTTTGTCATTTAAGAGCAACAGATATCTAAATAAATATTTGTTTTAAAATGCAAATTCTCTCTAGCTTTCTTTGAACTTGCTCAGAAGTTACCTCTTCTTTCTCAAATGTGAAAGCCGTTGATTGGATCTGCTTTGATCTTCAAGGTTTTAAAATGTGGGTAAATGTCATACCAGAACTTGTGCAGCAGAGTACTCTTGGCAAAAAACCAAACAAAAACAAAAAACGCCACAACTGCTATCTTGAAAACAAACAAACAAAAAAGAACAACCAGCAACCTGAGCCCACTAAATGAACGATGAATGCTGAAAACTGGAAAACAGGATAAACAAATACAGTTATGTGGATGGTTTATGGATGGAGAATTAAATGATTTCTAAGCTATAAATACAGAACCTGTACAAAGATTGAGATTTAAAACAGCAGCCCTTAACGCTACTAGTCCTTGATTCAGCTATTAAGTAAATATTAAAATACATCCAGTTAGTGTGAACTAACTCTGTGCAGCCAACAGTGGTGTGGTCATGTGCGTAGCCTCCTTGTAAGTCTGAGGGAAAAAGCTTTCTTGGTGTTATTTCTGAAATGTTTTCCTTCCTTCGCTGTACAGTACTGTGAGCTTAAAAACTGGTGCATTCACTACACATTCATTCTGCTAACGCTGTTCTGATAAGCCAGAACAGTTCTGATATCTTTGTACTCAGATGACTTCTGCTTATAATCTTGGTTTTACAATCTTAAAATCTGAATCTCTTTTCGAGAGAGTTGCCAAGTGGACTGTAGAAACAGATCTATGAGAATGGTTCTGCTGTGACCATTTAGGATATAATTGTAGATTGTGCTCAGTAGTGATCATCGCTACTGTCCATCTCCTTTAAAATGTCTGCTGTTTTGGAAACATTTCTTGCTCCCAGCTCATCTCAGAGCTGATGGCTGCAGTTCTGCTTGCAGCTGAACTTCATGCTATCCCATGAGTCCAATATGTCTAGGCTCATTCCAGCTTCTAGGTGCCCACCATACAAAGCCAGATGTGGAACTCCTGCTAATGCCTCCTCACATGCTGCAAGGCAGATGAAAGGACGTGATAATGAAAAGTGGTGGTCTTCGTGGAAGGCAGACGAGTCCCAGGTACACGATCCTATAACTGCCATTATCACGAACATCTTGTTAAATATACTTAATTCATCCCTATGTCACCAGTGACAGACACAATTTATTTTTTTTTCTTAAAAGGCACTTTGAGCAGTGTCAGCAATCAGGTGTTGTAGTAAGACACTGAGATTCAGGTCTTGCTAACAGTTTCTGAATTCCATGGTGAACGTGGCATGATGAACCCAGAAACAAAGGGAAGAAGTTCAGGTAAGAATATAGACAAAGCTGCAGTGTTTTGGAGTAGGTTTTCTTAATACTTACTCCTGTTTATATGTGAGAATGAAGATGTAGCTGTCAGTTGTGTTGCAGGAAGGGATTTCTTCTTGGAAATCAGTTCATTGCAAGCAAACCTAACTACTCAGTCTCATCTGAGTTAAAAAAGGGACATTGTTAAGTTTCAATCCTTGGAAGCAATCCAGTAAAGGGCCACTTAAACTGAAATGTAATAATTACTTAAACTGTAATATATTTTGGGAACTTCTAAAGTAATAGATGCTGAATTCTTAGCTCAGAAGTTCACTTTGTTTTGGAAAGCAGAACGTGATGCCTGCCCCTATCCAGTGGAGTTCTTGGATGGAGAAAAGGGACAACTCATGCTCAGCTCAATGTGTTTAGAGGTACAGATGCATTCAGAGGCTGAGACAACAGGACAGCTGTGGTGAGAGCCACAGTTCATAAGAACAGGAGAGGGATGTGCCTTTCCTAGCCTTACAAAGCGACTTATCTTTATTACTTTTTTTCTTTCAGATTGCACCTGTATCCTTCTCAACTCATGTATGGAAAATGAGACCTGATGCAACTGGCATGCAGGACAGTTTCCCTTGTTATCTGGGGCAAGGAGTCTTTATAACTGTTTTACAAAATTGTTCGGATTTGTCCCAGCTCAACTTGGCCCTCCTCTGAAAGGTATGAGATTTCTTGAATTAGGAAAACCATGCACGTGCTGAGACAGAAATCCTCTGCTAAAAGTTTTTAAGACTTGATAGCTCAGTAGCACAGCAGAGTTGTTTGATAACTACTGTGTTTCTGTTCAAGACTTATACTACTTTTCCCATTTACTGCTGTCGGTTTAAAGAAAGTGTTTTCTTTCCATGTGCTTTGCAACTTTGTAGACCACAATACTGAAATAAGAGGATTATTTGGCCTATGGAAATAAATAGGCCAATTTGTAAGCAGTACCAATGCTTTCAGGCTCAACCACTCACTCATTTATGCTGCAGCTGTTTAGCACAGAGTTAAACCTTCTTGTTGCGGTGCAGGTGCTTGGTTTATAGTTTCATAAGTAGGGATGCAAAGAGCACATACTAACAGCTGCTCAATTTCCATCTGCATTGCAATTCATAACATACTTGTGCAGTAAGGTAAAACTCTTGTATGTTGTCTGCCCCCTCCCCCATTTTTTCTTCATTAAATTTCAGCCTTCCACTAGTACTTGGCACTGCTGAGGCCGCACCTCGAGTACTGTGTTCAGTTTTGGGCCCCTCACTACAAGAAAGACATTGAGGCCCTGGAGCGTGTCCAGAGAAGAGCAGTGAAACCGTGAAGGGTCTGGAGCACAAGTCTTATGTGAAGTTACTGAAGGAACTGAGATTGTTTAGTCTGGAGAAGGGAAGGATTGGGGAGACCTTATCACTCTTTACAACTGCCTGAAAGGAGGTTGTGGTGAGGTGGAGGTCAGTAGCAGTGATAGGCTGATGAGAGGTAATGGCTCTAAGCTGCACCAAGGGAGGTTTGGGTATTTGGAAAAATTTCTTCTCAGAAAGAGTAATGATGCATTGGAGCAGGCTGCCCAGAGAGGTGGTAGAGTTACCATTCCAGGAGGTATTCAAGAGACATAGACATGTGGCACTGAGGGACATGGTTCATGAGTGTGGTGGTGACAGGTTGGCAGTTGGGCTGGGTGGTCATGGTATCATTGTGGTAGCTCTCTTGGGATAGAGTCCTGGAAAAGCACTGCTTGTGACTCCAGTGATGTCCATCACTGCTGCTTGTTTCAGATCAGCAGAGCATCTGCCCTGCTTGGACGTTTCATGCTCCACACCCACCTGAAGCACCACGCCAGCCACGACATGGCTAGCTGAGGGGGCAGGTAATCTGGGAACGGTTGGGATCCTGCTCTGTGGTGACACTAAGCTCGGGGAAGGAACTGTGAAGTACAGATGCATGAGGTACTAGAACAGAAGCATGGATAATTTTGATCTCCCAAATGACAACTGCTCAGTCTAATGCCAGGTAGTCTGGATTCTTTTTTCCCTCCATTATTCCTAAAAACAACTCCTATAAGTTAGAACAATGAAAAGCTAAAAAAACAATTAGCTCTGTGTATCTAACACATACCGCAAAATGCTAGTTTATGTAGCAGAATAAATGTATGCTTCAGCACAGTCTAATAAACAATTTAAATGTTTATTTGAAAAACATGAACAGTACAAATCAGCATGGGAAGACTGGGCCTACTTAGTAAGCCAGTATTGTAGGTTTTTCTTCCTTGATTTTGAGATGTCACATAGCACTGTCACAAATACAAAAAGAGCCTTGTGAACAAGCCAAGTTACAAGTGCTAACAATTTTTATGAGCATTAGGGGGTCATAAAAGTATAAAGTGCATGAAATATAAATCTACCTTTTTAAATTTTGTTTTGCATATATGTCAGATTCCTTGAGCAATACAAATGTTTGGTAGTGATACTTTCCTTGCAAGGCACACTCAACCCTAAGAGACCTGAACCCAGGTTGGGCAGCTCTGTTTTGGCTTGCAGGCACACGTAACGTTTGTGATATTCCTTTGTCCTTTTCCGAAAAGTGGCATTTGGAGACTTCAGGACACCCTGGCTACTTAGGAGAGCTGGTTTATCTGTAGGTGTGAAGGCAGCCGGCATCCTGTCTGAGCTGCAGAGAAGTGACTTCACAGAAGTTAAAACCAATGGTAGCTGTTGTATTTTGAAGCTTCTGAAAAAGGCTGCATGTTTATGAAGAGGTACAGGGAAGTCAGCTTTGGGCCTCATCCTGACTATCCCTTTACCAATTAATCAACTCGCTTAGTTTTCTCAGTAGGAAACAAAATATTAAGATCAAGTGCCAAATTTCAAGTCAACTAAAAATTCATTAAAAACAAACAACCAACAACAACAACAAAGAAGAGCAACTCTGAAGTAAATACAATGTTAAGTACATGTTCTCTCATCTAAATTATCTTTCCTGTCTGGAACATCTGAAGGCAAGCTGATAGTAATCACAGGTACAAAGCTTATTTGATCCAGGAGAAGGATGCCTCTGAAAGGTAAAATTAGCTGGCATTAGAAAATAATACTCAAAACAATCCTGTGTTCTAAAAATAAGGCATTCTTAAAAGCACCCTAAGCTTTCATTTAAGTTAATGCGTCGAGTATTATCCTAATAATACCTCTTCTTTGAAAGCAGAATGAAAATCTTATGAAAAACCGGTTCCAAAATGTAGTGGCTCTTGTTTCAGAGAGGGCCCCCCAATTCATTTTGTACATCTGAATTATCAGCAGAGTAGGCTTAATTTCAACATAGCTTAAAGCTGTTCAGCCTTTCAGTTCCTCAGAATGCTCTGACAAGCTGCACACAAGCTCTGTGTTCTCCAGTTGGACAAGAAGTTACTGCAATCTGGTTCCTCTGTTCTGTACTGACTTCTGCCATGGATAGCTCATCAGACACTTTGCTGAACGGTTTATGGTGGTAAGATTTTTTTTTCCTAGTTCTGTTTATTTCAAAGCTTCACAGCATTAAGCTCCTTACGGCTGTGGGAGAGCAGCTGTTACAAACCGTTTCTTCACTTTTCATACTCCAACAAGCTAGTTCCAAGAAGTACTCTACTCTGACAGCAGGCTTTGTGAAGTGTCAGGGGGAAGCATGCTATCTTCTGTCACTGCAGTTTCCAGCCTTCTCAGTTTACCAGCCCTCCATTTTCCTCCTAGCTCTGTCAGAAGCACTAAGGCCAACTCTTATCCCTGGGTAAATGCATAAATTAGACATGCTCGGGGCCTTTCAGAAGCACAGCTGGTCAGCAGTATTTGAGAACATCAGCTGTACTTGCTCCAAGTGAGGAAGCACGATTTGCTGTCAATCATTCCTCCTAAAAAAACATTTGGTCCCAAGGGTTAAGGCTTCCCAAGTTGACTTGGGTTCCTTAAAAACGTTCACGCTTTCCTATCCAGCTCTAAATCTGTACTGATTTCATAGCTGCAGCTGCCATTTCATACTTCCACACCTTGTTTGGAAAACTTGCTTCTCTGAAAAATGTTAGTGTTGCTGGTAAGATACCAGCCAAGTGAATAAAGCTATCCATAGTCAATCAGTTTTATTTATAACCTTTTGCCATGAATGATTCCACCACTCCCTACAGCTTACAAGCTGCCTATATAGATAACTCCTTAAAGAAATCCCATCCTAATTTGCAAAGCCAAATTTGAGGCCTTTCATAACTACAGTAACGACTGCAACACTGCAGAAAGATTTAGAATTGCTGGAATAGCTCCAGCTTCTACCCTCCTCTGTTGGAGGTACGTTAATGGTGTCTCAAAATGTAGTCCTTGGAAGACCTAATCAAAATTTGGTATTATCACAGCCAAGCTAAAGACGCTTCTAATGAAAGATTTGCCTATGCATCAAAAGGTCACTTGAAATGATAATTTGCTGCATCCCTCTTATTAAACTGTTGCCGCCATCTGCCTAAAGAACGGGGCTGCCTCTGACTTGAAAGATTTTTCAGTAATGTTTTGTCTTCATGGAAACAAAAAGAAAATAAAGCACAAGTGACTTACTTGGGCTCACAGGAAGGGAAAATCACCTTTAAGACTTTTAGAATGAGCGCCGCTCCAATAACTCCAACCACAATCACTTGCATCAAATTAAAGAAAATGGGTAAAGATTTAAACCAGAATCTGCAGAGCCATTTTCTCAAGTCTTCCACCCACTGGCACATCACCTACAATCAAGCAGATAGAAATAATCAGGTTGCAAAACATAGCAGGTGCAGTTTTGTAGCTATTGGTAAAAGCAGGACGTAATTGATTGGTGACTCAGACTTGTTTCTTTTCTGAAGTTTGGAACCTTTCAACTGAACTATTTCTATGTGAAGGTTTAATTTGTGCAGAAGTGACTCATCCTCAAAGAGTTCCCTGAAAGGAAAGTCCACTTGGGAAAACAAAGGACACTTGAACAGAGTAGGTGAAGGGTGGGCTACATGACTTATTCTCAGGGTAGCTATGATTGCATTGCTGTATACAGCAGGGAAGGGTCACTGAAACGCAGGAGAGGGGCAGCACGTTCTCTAACCTATCTATAACTTGCAGCATACCGTTTTTGCTGTCCTCTTTCAGCAGTGTATTTTAAGCACTTCACCACAAAGTAGGCTGTGGAAGCCTACCCCTAACTCATCTGGAACTGAAGCTTTTCAAGCTGCTGCTGTGTTTCTCATAGCTGGTGAAACTCATGGCTCATCAACCAGTGGCCAGCACCTGCACCTGCCTCTAAGTAATGACAGGAAAAAGAAAGTGTAACTTAAAGCTTAAAAAAAAAAGTTAAAACTGCTGTAAATACTTGGTCGGTTATCATGTACGTATCGCAGCTCATTTTCATGACGTATCTGTGACACAACATTGCAGGATTTAGACACTCGTATATGACTTCGACTGGAGTAAGAAAGATTTCTCACCGCGAATGTGTAATTTAGGAAGGTTTTGACTTAGTTTTAATTTTTAATTTTTGTTGTTTTTACAGTTTTCTGGAGTGTGCCTGTAACAGTCTCTTGTTCATAGTGGTTGGCTGTGGGGATTTCCGTGACTTCAGCTTCTGTCACGTACCTCACACAAGTAAGCGGAATAGCAATTTTCTCTTGAGAAATCTATTATATGCTTTCTTCAAATAAAAAACAGAGAACCAAAGAAAGGTCTAGAATGTTACACACCTTCTTAGCATCTTTAAATAATGTTTTGTTTGGCCTCTACACAAACAAAACCGGCCATCTGAATCCTAACAGTGCTCTTATTTGATTCCTTCTGTAACCATCCAGGAAGGAAGCAACCCTGTATTTGTACATGTTTCTGCAGACAATACTAAAAACAGAGAGGAAGTCTATTTGTCTATTCTCTTGAGCTATAACATTCTGCTTTATCAGCACATGTCGCTACATTTGTCTTCCTAGGAATGTCACCAAGTCATCTTCCCATTTCTATGGAGACAGAGGAGGAAAAAAAGGGGAAGAAAAAAAAAACAAAGGAAAAACAACAACAGGACCCTACCTTGTAGGAGGACGGAGGTTCTATCCTAAGAGGTGTTTCTGGTAACTTGCCAGGTAACGTCTCTTCATCCACTGTGGTTTCTACCTGCCAGATGAGGTACTGACTGGTAGTTTGCAGTGGATCTTGAATATCTAAAGAAGAAAAGCTGGATGTAGCAGGAGGGTTGTTTTGAAGGGGTGGGTTTTTTCAGTGTTTTTTGTTTTTTTTTTTATTATTTGACTCTGTAAGCTAGGAAGCAAAAACATGCTGCATTTCATTAAGATCAAAGAAAGCCAACAATTTCTTTTTTCACTTGATAAGAAGCAGCAGTATTACAATGCGGCCCTTAGCTATGAATTTCAGCTGTCATCAGTTTTAAAAGTGACAAGCTAGATAAAAAATATTTATGTCCTAAGAAATCCTTGAGTTTTTGAGTCAACTAAACTGAAATAAGATTAAGGTATCCAATAACTTCTCTTTCTTTAAAGTTATTCAAGTTTAATAACTCTTCTCTGATTTGGAAGTGACCCAGACAGGTATTTCCTCCACAGTTTTCCCTTTTGATCTCAGGAAAAGGGGGAGCTTTAGGGAAATTTCCAAAACAGCACTAGAAGAGAAATTTATTTATGTAAATGTCTGGGCTATGATTTTACAAGCACCAAGTAATTCAAAGGAGAACAGATTTGGAAAGAAAACAAAAGAAATAACTAGAACGTAGAAGAGTGGAATTCAGGTGTAAATAAATAAATAAATAAGTTAATGGTTAATCTGACAACTGTTTAACCATGCAAAACAACACTGGGATAACAATGTTATTTTGTCCTTGTAAATCAGTATGTAAATTATGCTCAAAAATATTATGTAACAGCTAAGAAAGAGACCTTTTCCCGAGAGGTTGGGAAGTGTAAATAGCATGTCGTTGTCCCTTGGGATGGAATACAGCATACTCTCTTTCAAAGGGACAGTGTAGTTGGAATGTCTCAGTACCCTCAGGTCCTTCACTAAGATATCTATTTCTGTTACTTCTTCCTGCTGAACCTGCAAGAGAAGAAAACAGATCGATATTGTTGAGTTTAAAGTAAAGACACACTAGGCTGGCAAAGAAAACCAACTCCAAGCCAGTAAGACTTAGATGTTGTAACATGAATCAGTACTCTTAGCTTTACTTAACACACTTCTACAGCCAATGCTGTATTAGAATGTATGCGGAATGGACCAGGTCTCCCTCTTCCTGCAAAAACATGTCATAGTCAATCCGTGGGCTTTCAACCGAGTCTTACAGAGCTCCTCTTGTCAGGGAGGCACTTTTAAAGCATGAAAAACTCAAATATATGTTAAAAGGGCACGTGGAAACATTTAGTGTGTTGCTCAGATGAGACCGGCACTGCTGCTTTTGCAGTCATTGCTTTTTTTTTTTCCCCCCAACAAGTGAAAAAATCCTGCTGAGATACTCATTGCTGCTTTTGTTTAGCTTTAGCTTATATTTCTTTGAAGTGATATCATTCAGAGCAGACAACAATGAAGTAACCGTGTGTTCACGTATTCAACTCTCCTACTACAGGTTGATGTAAAACGGTTTGTCAGCAGACACATGTCTTCAAAAAGGAATGCAGGAGATGATGTGGTTTCACTCATGCTTTCAGAGCCATCGGCCTTTTGCTTTTAACATATGCAGAACAATACAACTAAAACGATGACTTAGAGTCAGCTGGTACCAAATTAGAAAGATTGAAAGCTTCTGACTTACAGGAACAATTAGGGAAACAGTGAGGTTTCTGTGTGTTCTTACCAGGTGTCTGTGCAAACCCAATATGCATTTTGATGTCTAGTTTGAGATCTGAACTACAGTTTTTAGACAATAGTGTTGTAGTACCAAACCAAATTATATTAGCCAACAGTGGGGTAAGGACCTCATTAAAAAAGCTTCAAATTTCAGTGAGATCATTGCTTTTATTAACAGAAAAAACTTCACAGAGAAATGCATCGTGCCAGAAGTTCTTCATGATGAGCGTGCAATTAAAGATCAGTGGTATTATCATCATCCTCCTATTAAAAAAATGCAGCAGAATATAGGACAGCAGCTCTATCTTCTAACTATAACCTCTCTGGTTGGAAAAGTATAACTTAAAGGTGACTGTGAGAACTCAGTTCTGCACATTTCAATCTCAGCTCAGTTGTAGCCCCTCACATTCACTGCTACGTGTGCAAATACAGTTAGAAGTTTTGTGGATTTTTTTTATTTTGCTGTTCATCTCAAGAAAAAAAATCTATGTTCAACATCAAGATTTTTATTCAGATGAATGAATTAGCTTGAATACAAAACAGTCTAAGGCTGAGCCCTCAGATGATCTTTCCTAGTAAGCCCACTTAAGAGAATGCTGCTGCAAGCTGCGTGGTTGAAATGTTTTATCAGCTTGGAATAAATAATGGACAAAATCTCAAGACTCAGAATGAGCACATGCCCGTTTATTAATTTTGTACATTACTTTGAAAATGAAATACTGCTTGTGAGTTTGACTTTCCTTGCATTTTGGAAAAGTTCATGATATTCGAACAAGCTGAATGGGAAGTCATCCACCTGCTAACTACTGAGATAAGAATGTAAACATTAAAGCTTAAATTCTCCTCATGAAACACCTCTGCTGACCCAGGTTGGTTTTATCTCCCTCAGCACCGTGCTAGCTAGCATTAGATTATATACTTTGTACCTTGACCACCATCCACACACGTGTAAACCTTTGAACTCGCGGTTACTATTTGCCTCTCCTAAACTCAAAACAAGCAAAGCGTTATTTTTCCTTACCTGTCTTCCATCAATTTCCGTCACTTCTTCCTGAATGACGATCAGCTGCAAATCAGAACTGGATGCCAAAGGCCACTCATGAACCATGATGCGCACGCTGACAGTTCCCATGCGCTGCTGCTCTACTATGTCATCCAGGCTTGCATTCTCCACTGTTAAGACATAATGGCACAGTTTTCAAAGAGAAAGCATCCCGAACAGAAGGCAGGGTACGATGGAATTCTCCATGGAGCACACGGATGCGAACATTGTGGCATCCCTACAGGTGAGGCCATGCTGGAGCTGGAGGGCAGCAGTGGAAGTCAGGGAAGCCTCTCCACCGCACAGACCACACAGTACAGGAGCTGAGATTCTGCTGCCCCAGCTTCTAAGCCACCAGCGCTGTGTGACACCTGCAGTGCATGCTTAAGAGGCACCCAGGGGGAATGCTCCACTTGTGTCCCTCAGTTACACAACTCCACCTGCGACCCTTTTCCTCATAAAGCTATTTAGCACTTGTAAATATAGAAAAAAACCTTTTTGGAACCATTTAGGAGTATCTTACTTTGGGAAAATAAGCAGCAGAAGAAAGAGGGACTGTTCCCCATGGGTGTAAGCACTAACATGCTTGCTAAAAACCTTCTGAACTACAGCAGCAAGCAGATATTAAAAGAAAGACCAAAGATCCCAAGATGACGAAGCTCCCTGCAGTCCCAGCCTTTCATGTGTCAGGCTGGAGCTAAAGATGCGCACTGATCTGAAACTGACTTTGTGGAAACTTGAAGTGGGGATATAGGTCCAGGCACAATGTAACAATGATGTCAAGACAGTACTTTTCTGGAGACTTGGTCTCTAATATTCAAGATTGTGAACATTTGGCTCAATTTTGACTTAGCATACATTCGGGATTATTTTTCCCCTCTCTTAATAAGTAATGAGTGTCTCAGTACTCCTTCAGCCTTTTATAAACATTACCTGAATCTGCTGTTGAGAATTTAGTAAACACGTAACTGTTGCTTTGCAGATAACAGAAGTGCTGTGTTGAGGACCCAGACCCAAACATGGCAATGGACAATTCCAGGCTCCCAGCTCCCAGGTCAAATCAGGTTTTTTCTCACTGTTTCAGATTTTCATCCGTAACTGTAGCCACTGCAAGCTATACAACTGTGGTTTTGGAAATTAAAAGGAACCACTACAGTAGAGCGCTCAGCATCTCTCAAAATTAGTCAATAAAATCATATCTATTTTTCTGGAGTCAATTATCTTGTAGGTAAATGACATTTTGCCATACTTTTCTATCCTAGGATAGAAAACACAGAAGCAATGGGAATATAACTACCCCAGAAATAGAGAAGTGAATTACTGCTCTCCCACTTCAGAACAGAACTAATGTCAAATTAATAATTGATAATACTTGAGAAGGAAGGGTTCAAGAGACAGGGTCATGGCTCAGAGAAGCCATTTAGAAAAGCATTAGTACTTTCTAAGTAAACAACTGAATGTAAAGGGGGGATGACCTCAGAAACCAAGCAGCAGAATGACTGCACCTGATCCATCAAGAGATCGTTCTGAAAACGACAGAAGCTTAAAGCAAGTAATACAATGGGCCTCACTCAATTCATTATAGAGTATGCTCTGAGCATCTCAAAAATCGGTGCTTTCTGATCTTCTACAAAGGTGTTGAAACTGCTGTTTTTTCCCACCAATGCAAGACCATTTGAAAACGTTAATTACTACAAAACACAGCAAAACTGCAGTACTGGTGCCTTAATATCCTGTCCTCAAGAACCTTCTTTGTCTACTAAAGACAGAAATGAGATAATTAAAAAGATCTTCCCAAAAGATCTTCATATTTTTGCTATTGAGCCTCTGTTTGGACACCTGCCAGCAAGCCAAGGGACGTGGCCATTAGCAGGGTGGAGTTGCATCCTTCTGTTTACATTGTCTAGCTTGTCCTGCAAAACATTCTTCTGAAGACAGGCAGGGTCTTGAGTTCAGATTCAACCATTTAGATACAAGCATATCAATGTGACTTGAGTACAAGGCGCTACGATTTTATCCACGCACATCAGTAGGAAAACTTTCCTAATTTGGGAAATTTGCTTCTACTATGCTGACGTTTGCAGAGTACAAGTACAGCAGAAATTGTAAGCTTTCGTTACTAGATAACAGGGAAACAAAATACTGCAGGAAAAAAAAAGAGGATACTCACATATTACTGTTTGACACGTTATGTGGGCAACTCCGCTTCTCATAGGAAAATCATTTAGATATACCTGTCCGTTAACATAGGTGATATTAAACACAACCTGAAAGACAGACAGACAGAATGAATGTGCAGTCCTGCCCCTATGCTGCAGTTCTGTTCTCAGAGGAACACAATTAACACTGACTGAAGTCAGACCAAACAATATATTCTTATCCACGTGCCGACTTTGTTTCGCTGCATATTAATTCACTGAATAAATAGAAAAACCTGACAAACCTGTCCTCTGTGAAATTCTTCATTGCTTTTCAACATCATAACATTGACTCTGATTGTTTCCTGGAAAACAACAAAAAAGAGATGTATGTTTCTGTGAGAAAACACACAAAGCCCTACAGGCCATAAGCAACTTTCACACGCTCTCCTGCAGAACGGCCCCGTGCAGGTCCCAAAGCACATTCTCAGGCTTTCTGCCTTGCAAACAGAAGCAACAGGGATATGCTTCCTCGATCCAGGTAGGTTTTTTTCTCCACTTCTTTAATACAATTGACTGATGAGAAAAGAAGTGACCGCTTCCTTCTAAGTGTAACTTATTTTTTAAATGCAGACAAAATAATAATCACACAAAATTATCAGAAGAACTTGTTACACATGGATGTAAATGGAACAGAAGACTCTCACATTAGCTGAAACGGAACAAACAATGCACGATACAATCAGATTCTCCATCTCTGTCAAGTTCGTTAAGAGCTCCATTAAGCCTTCAAGCTGTCAGCCTGTTGTGATAAAGAACACCTGGCTTTATCAGCACCAGCAGTGATCCTGTGTTTTCTCCTCTGGTTATCATTTCCAAGTTATGCCACACAGGCCTCCCCCAAACCCCAGGGATTTATTTCCTTCTTTCCAACCTCAGTTGCTGTGATTTCTTGTTTCCTTCATTCTGTCCTCTCATTTCAACCCTGTAATCTGAGGGGTTCTTTTGCAGATGGGACCTGAAATCTTTTAGCTGCCCTGTGACAAGGCCTATATACAAAAACCATTGGACATCACCACATGTAAAGAGTGCCACACTGCTTTCCTGAGTCATCTCCTCAGAAATAACGTTACATTCTCTATTCACCTTTTGGGAGCCTTAAATTACTCTCTCCGTGTTTCACTTCTCTCTGGAAAACTCTTCTCTGTCCCTTCAGCATCTTTATAGTTCTGTGTTTGAGACAGTTTCACATCAAACAACTAAAAAGGGAGGCATGTCTCCAAAGAAAGGAGAACTCCTCAGAATTCAGAATGAAGGAACAAATGAATAAAGGCAGGAAATACTTGGAGCACAAATGATTTTTTTTGCCATGTTTTTACCTAGCACAATGTCGTCCCAATTCACGAGCAGAAACTTTCTGGAGTACAACTGTAAGATAAAAATTTCCTTAAAACAGAACTACCACAAACTGAAAATCAGCACCCCAACCTGAGTCAGCAGAAATCTGGCTTCGTAGGGGAAGCGTGGTTTAAAATCCAGCACAGATTTATATATTAATTATCTATTTAACTAAGTACAGCATCTTCTTTAAAGGAAGGTAATTTCCTTTTGGTTGGAAATTACTTGTCCTTGATGTTTCAGATGCATTTGTCAAGTCAGCTGCAAAATTCTCTGGCCAGCCAGATCAAAAAGAAAAATTTTGTTCCCTGCCCTTCCTAGGAAATGGGTGTTTATGCTGACTTTTCTCCAAAGCTCTGATCTCAGCTATTCAGATAACATATAAATTGACTTAGAAAACTGGAAATCTGTTACTGAGTTTAAACCAGATCAGCCGTATAACTGTGGGACGTAATCTGTTCTGCCATCCTGTAGCTCCCTCAAGCCACTTATTTTGTTCCTCATATTTTAAGAATGCTATATAGTTACACAAAACATTCGCCAAACTTTTAGCACTTTATTGAGCCCTCAGAGCTGCGCTAATTGTACACTCCCAAACTGCCTAACAGATGATCGAGATTTTGTGTCCTGACTTCCTAGCATTTTCTCTCTTGGGAATTCAAAGGGCCTGGAGGATGGACCTTCCAGGCAATCTTAATAACCCTTCAGTTTTAAGCTTCAAACCAAGTCTGAGTTCCTCTGCGCAGAAAGTATTTTGCAATCTCTTCTCAACATCTACAAAGTGACTCAGAGATTACTAGAAAAGAAAACAACAGATAGCCAGCTACTGCTAGGAAGAGGGAAAGTCCCCCACATCTTATTTTAATCAAATGCTGTATTTGAAAACGAAGGGCTTAAGGCAAAATGAATGTGCTCAGCAAATGAGCACTGTGTGCACAAAGTGAAACGCGCACGTGATGATTTCTTCAAGTTGTCAGTTCTGTTGACTTGGTACCCAAAAGCACAGTCATGAATGCTGTTGCACACATAGAGCTTGCACTTGAAGAACACATTACGTGTTTAAGGAATTAAAATATTTAGGTGAACACATCCCTGCTGACAAAATTACAATAGGCGGTTGCATGCAGACAAGTAAGACAGCTGAGCTGATCTACCAGCTTGCTGCCTCTGCCACTAACTGACTGACTGCAGCTCTCTCCTCTCCAGCACATCTTCCTTCCCTCCCATTTCTGCCAAGTCAGTGAGCAGCTATGGCTCATGAAGCTGGCAGGAGAACGGCCACTTCGTTGCCAGCTTGTTTCCCTCTCCATAAGCAAGAAGCAGACAAGCAGTGGAGACGCGGGCTGACAGCTGGGAGAGGTGTAGGACTCATTTGTATCTGAACAGTTCCTGACCTCTTGTATGTTCTTGTTGTGCCTAAGCAGTCTGACCAGTCTTGGTGCCGGACTTGCTATGAAACACTGCAAGCAGATCTTCAAGTTTTGGTGTGAACAAATAACTGGGTGTCAACTGTTCTTGCTCCAAATGTTCCCAAACTGATACAGAAACATCTCAAGGCCACCTTTTCTAGAGTAAGAATCAACTCATATTGACATCATTCCTGACAAGGTGTTCATTTAACCAATTCTTAAAGCTTTCTGGTGATGTCCAAAAAGTGAATGCTGTCCTCAGTGATTTACTCTAGTGCTCTCTTTTTCTCTCTATCTTTAATGTCAAAAGCTTTCATGATGCCTAACCTGAAACTTCCTTGCTGCAGCTTATGAACAGGTCATTCATTACTCTTGACAGCACCTTCCCAGGGCAAATAACAGCCCTCCAATTCACTTTTCCTGATTTTATATTGATGCTCCCAGCTCACTTCATTCTTCCTTGGAGATCAGTTCCTCACGGCTGTCCTCCCACCGGTCCTTCCTGAAGCACTGCACCCAAAATCCAATAGGGCCCTCTGTGACCCAACTGCTGTGGCCAATCTCCCTGACTCCACACACTCCACACTAGTTTACACAAGGGCAGGAGCCAGAAGACACACGTGCACCACAACGAGGAGCAGGACAGGAGGCTTCATCCACCACAGGGAGCATGCGGTGCACAGGATTCCCCCTGTTACTATATCCCATTGATATCTGATCAAGCGTAAGTGCTTGAGAGCCATATGTTAATGTTTGCTCTGCTGGGAGGAAGGGAAAACAAGCCAATCCTGTGGCAATGGACCTACTGAGTCCAGAAGATAGGCCATAAGCAGTAATCCTCAATCTTGTTCTGTTGCTTTCTGGAGAAGCCTGAACCACGAACGTAAGTCTAGTTTGTTTAACTTAAAATCACTCTTAATGCTGTTATAGGGTGCAGATATATCTCCTGAGTTTTTCTAAGACTTCTCATCACTGTTTCAGCACTCTGGCAGGGATACTCACAGCAGTAATGGCCACAGTACTTGCAAAGAGGACCTCCACCACAGATTTATGCTCTTCTGTTAGAGGAAAGCAAGGCTGGGGCAGTAATAGTGTGACAACGTGCACGACAGGTTTTATGTGAACTAGTGAATGTTGGTAAATCTGAAACAGCAGCAATAAGCAGGCAGTGATTATATTCTAATCCTCTCACCATGTGCTGCAACGGAAACCAGGAGAGCTCGTTGGGGTAGTGCAATAAACTGCTAGCAAAGAGAATGCTGACAGAAAGAATATAAAGCATCTGACATCATTTGAAAGGGAATATTTGTTACTTCTTAAAGAGTCCCCATACTGGTTCTGCACACATCTTCATGAAAAATGCCACACAAGACAAAGCTGTAGGTCTAATCAGGCAGGAACTTCTATCAGATCTGACTGCGGAATTACTAAAGAACCTCTTTGGCATGTGCCTGACACAGTTACCCTGCCGTGAGAGGCACTCAGTGGCACCCAAGTGCCTCCGAGGCTCACACAGTCCCATGCCTCTCCCCAAGCTCCCAAACAAGGCTCCTGCTGCTGCAGGGAGCAGATGGTGCAGCTCCTGGCAGCACAGCCAGCTGCATGGGCAGCAAGGGGACAGGCAGCCCCTGTAGCAGCTGTGCAGGGATACCCCCTGTACAGTATGGAAATGGGAAATCAACAGAAGTTGCCATGCAGGTAAGGAATAGACAAAACTAGAATCTGTTTCTAAGTTTGAATGGAGACTGTGGGAAAGGGTGTTCAAACAAGCCAAAAACTGCCATCCAACTTCACGCCGCTTTTGAGTCCTGGCACTCACATGGAAAACTGGCCCCACAGGGTCTCGGGTTCCGTTCTTATTCCTTCATCAGACTCAAAACAAAGCTATGCTGTAGGGCTTTAGCTGGCCAGCAGGCACAGCTGAGGTAAGAAACAGTCTTGGTACAGTTCCCAACAAGACCGGAGGACTATAATTAGTCCCTCATATCTCACCAAATTTCAGTACAAAATCATCTCAAAGAAGGATTGGTGTTATTAAACAGCATGATAATATTTAGAATAAGACAATGAAATCCAGTACTTGCTTAGGTAACTACAGCTCAACTATCTTGTTAATATATATAAATCTAACACGGTGATGCTTTACTTTACTTTTCTGAGCAAGCACACATATTCCTTCCTTGCTTTGTGCTGCTCATGGAATAACATTGCTTATCCTTTCCTCTGCCCTACGTGTGTTGCCTTTGCTCTCTCCCTATTAAATCAACTCACACTATGAATATTTTATCGAGAATTTTAAAGCTGAACACTTCATCTCACATCAGGACACAGCTGCATCACACTGCTTTAATTTAATCAAAAATACACAGAAAGATGATGCATTATATTATAAATATCAAATTCAGAACATACGCCAAGATGTTAATAGAGAAATTGGCATAAAGCAACGAAAGAAAGATGTCAGCATGTCACTATAAACAAGTTTCTTTGATTAAAGTACATGGCACCCACTGCGCATGCACTCACGGCCGACATAGTGAAGATTACTTTTTTCTGTTATGAAACAATCTATCTTCACAGAGGTTTCTTGCAGCCAACAAATAGTTTCAAGCAACTGCATGAACATAAGGTCTGGTAGGCAAGTAAGCCTTTTTGAAAGAAAACAATTAAATCTAAGTTTTCAATGGCAAATGGAGTAAACAAACATCAGAGCATTCATCCCTCTGTGCTTTCAGCAAGTTCCTGACAGCGCATCAAAAATACTCAAAGGCATAAAATCTAATTCCTGACCTAGCACTAGAAAAACACATTGCTTTGACGCAAAGATCAGTTACACTGTTGTTGCATCATTCCTTGCCTCTGTTTGGTTTTTTTCCTTCCCGATCTGTAATCCAGATTTGCTTGTCCAAATTTCAGGAGGAGAAAGCAAAACTAAAGCACACATGCTAATGTTCTTTAAAAAAAAAGGGGAAAAAAAAAAAAAAAAAAAAAAAAGCCCAGATTTCAAAACAGCTTATTTAAGAAATGACAAGTGTTGCACAACAATGGAGGCGTTCACATTCCAGAGCTGAACAAAAGCATTACAAACTTAGAAAATGAAATTGCACAGACGTTCTCCAACGTTCTCAGGTCTTTCCTCAGTCCTTCCATTACGGGTCTTGTAATATCTTGGAGGTAAACTTACTGCCATGCACAAGACTGGCAAAATGCAAAGCTATCAGTAGTGCTCTGCCACTGTACTTTCAGGATGCTGGAGTGTACAGCCACGGCAGCCAAAAGGAAGCTGCAATCAGCCTGCAGCCCAAACCCTCCTGAGGAAAGAGCCTTCTGACCACGTGCCATGTGTTGCTAAGCTCCTGGCTGCCAACCCAATAGCACCGAATTCCCATCCTGCCCAGGCCCTTCCTCTCCCACCAGCTCCTGCTCACACTGTCAGGATTTATGAGGGCCCTGAAATGCACCTGCCCTATACTCAAAGCAAAGTACTTAAGGACTGACTGAGCTATCTCTGTGCTTCCACACTTCACTGCATGTGACTTGGAATATTGATTTCTGAAGATCTAGATCCCCATCTTGAAGAGCTAAGCCCATCTCACTCCCAATGGTTGCAAAGGGAAGTGGAGACAAGGAAGCGAGCTCAGGATGCAGGCCCCCAGAAGGGCTCTGTTTCAACCAGTACCACAGGGAAAAGGTGCCCTAATAAATCCTCCCACTGGACAGCGACTGTACAATGGCTGGGCAAACCCAGTGCAGACACTGGAAGGAGAAAGCAGACAGCACGATGCCCTGCACTGGAACAGGTTGCCCAAGGAGGCTGTGGATGCCCCATCCCTGGAGGCATTCAAGGCCAGGCTGGATGTGGCTCTAGGCAGCCTGGTCTAGTGGTTGGCGACCCTGCAGTATAGCAAGGGGGTTGAAACTAGATGATCATTGTTGTCCTTTTCAACCCAGGCCATTCTATGATTCTATGAATATGCTGCTGCACTGGGAACCTGCTGTGGGTCCAATTCAGAAGCACAGACATCACCGGGAGAAGACGTGGCCATAACGCACCATGTATTTGTGCAGCACCAGCCCATCACAGTGCAGTGGGCACACACACAGCATGAGGTGGATCTGCCCAGCAGTATGGATAGCCATAACGTTCTTCCCCTCAGCCTGCCAGATATTTTTCAGCCATCAAACGCTATATGGATGAATCACTGAAGGGAGGCAGGAAGCAGCAGACACGCAGTAACCAAGTTTGTGGCAGACGCATAAAGCTGTCCTTTTGCGCTATTCCCGTACACCTCAGCCCGAAGCGCCCGCGCGCAACGGGATGAAGTCTACAGGCAGAGCACCTGCGCCCGTCCCGCGCTACGCCGGGAGCTCACAGCGCCCACAGCGCCTACGGCGCCTACAGCGCCCACAGCCCCCGCTGCCCGCGCCGCCCCTCCGGCCTCGCCCGCCTCCTCCACCCGCAGCGGCGGCTCCCAGCGAGCCCCCCCCGCCGCCCCTCCGGTACCTGTCCCATCGGCAGCGCGGCGGACGGGCCCGACTGCAGCGCGGCGGTCAGCAGCGGCAGTAGCAGCAGCGGCAGCCGCCGCCCGCGCCGTCCCAGCGCCGCCTCCATCTTGCGACCCGGGAATTAAAACAAAGTGAAACATCAACAAGCGGTGGGGCGGGGCCCGGCGGCGGGCGGAGGAGGTGGCGCGGGGCCGGGCTGCGGAGCTTGCAGGCCGCTGCTGTGACCCGGCCCCGGGGCAGGCGGTCCTCCGGGAAGGGCCCTCCCGCTGCTCGGAAATAGCTGCGGGCTTCCCAGGGACTCGGCCGCCGCGCTCGAGATGACGGGTGCCCGCTAAGGCGCTCCGTCTGCACCCCGAGGGTGCCTGTAGCGATCCGGCGGCACGGCTCGAGGGGCTGCGCCAGCACCGGCTGTCTTCTGAGGGCTGCACGGAGCTGGGGAGCTAAGCAGCTGGCGTGCCGCGGGGCAGCGGCGGAGGGAATTCCTTTATCGATGAAGAACGCGTGAGATAGAGGTTTGGAAAGTGAGAGGTCTTCAGCCTAGGCGGGAGAACACGGGTGGAAACTTTGTAACAGCGCAACAGCACACATGTCGCAGGCGAAGAGAAGGGAAACAGCCAAGATCTGCGAGTCCTTGGTGGTATGGAGGTCATAGAATCATAGAATGACCTGGGTTGAAAAGGACCTCAAAGATCATCTAGATCAACCTAGTTTCAACCCCCCTGCTGTGGGCAGGGTTGCCAACCACTAGACTAGGCTGCCCAGAGCCACATCCAGCCTGGCCTTGAATGTCTTGAATATCTTGAGATAGTGCTCTATTTGTAAAAAAAAAAAAAAAAGATGGGAAGCATCTAGCTGCTAGCAAAAGACATTCTGATGGTAAGAAGACAAACAGGTCTGCCTAGTGCAGCTCAGAAAGGGCAATACGTGAGCCATCCTGGTGAGGCAACCTGCAGCCTGATTTTTTATTGCTCTGTGACTTGCACTTTTGATAGTGAACATAAATCATAAAAGAAACACAAACTTCTTATTTCATGTGTAGTTGGCATTTATGATGCACGGCTGTAAAAATCTGGAACAAGTTGGGAAGAGAGAGTTATAGATCAAGAAATACATATGAAACGAAAACTTTAGATATTTAATTCCAAAATATATTTATTATCAACAGTTAGTACTGTTTCAGAGATTAGAAAACACAAAGTTGATTAACTGACTCTCATCAACACACAAGTCAGCACTGGATGAAGGAATAGAAGCACTGATGTCATAATTTCCACAGCCTCTCTTCAATATCACCCAGTGTCTCTCAGATCTGTCCTAGATTTCAGTTTGCTCGTTTGAATCTATTGCGTTTGGTCTACTAAAACAAAGGATTTGTTTTCTGTTCAGGATCATGTGGCAAAAATCCCCATGGCATGTCAACTCCCCAGCCAGACATTTTGCTGAGTGATGTAGGAGTCAGTGGGGACAGGAGAGCAGCTCCAAGAATGCAGCTCTTGTTGGTACTTGCAGCCATTTGCATGCTCTGGTGGGAGGAAGCCTATATATCAAGTACATTCCTATCTATGTGTCACAGTCCATTAGTAAATCAGATGGGGGTTCCATCTCAACAAGCATGGTGAATCCTAGATGTGCAAAAGCAAGCTACAGCACTACCGTGTACTGTGTATGGGGGTGATTATTAAAATACTTACAACATGTATGAGATATGTAATAATATCATAGCATATACAAATACAAGGATGCTGGCCTGCAGAACACTTCAGCAAAGCTTGGGCTGTGTTATCAGCTCACTTCAAGGAACTCAGGAGCTCACTGGGATGGAACAGGAGAACACCTGTTGCTTTTTGAATGTCATTGAATATGTCTTTCCTGTGGTTTCTTTCCCTCCCCCCCCTCTNCCCCCCAAATTCCTTCCCCTTTCTCCCAGTCTTTTGCACCTCCTTCTTTTCTGTCCTCTCCTGGACTGCATTAGAAATAATGTGTCCAGCAGGAGCAGGGAGGTAATCATCCCCCTGTACTCAGCACTGGTGAGGCTGCACCTCGAGTACTGTGTTCAGTTTTGGGCCCCTTGCCACAGGAAAGACACTGAGGCCCTGGAACGTGTCCAGAGAAGGGCAACAAAACTGGTGAGGGGTCTGGAGCACAACTCTTAAGAGGAGCAGCTGAGGGAGCTGGGATTGTTTAGTCTGGAGAAGAGGAGGCTCAGGGGAGACCTTATTGCACTCT
Source organism: Pavo muticus (assembly GCA_016647715.1). Lineage (NCBI taxonomy): Eukaryota > Metazoa > Chordata > Aves > Galliformes > Phasianidae > Pavo > Pavo muticus. Next base: position 317,399 of record JACDJE010000047.1, read on the forward strand.
ACAACTTCCTGAAGGGAGGCTGTGATGAGGAGGGGTTTGGCCTCTTCTCCCAGGCAACAAACAGGACCCGAGGAAATGGTCGCAAGTTATACCAGAGAAGGTTTAGGTTAGACATAAGGAAAAACTTTTTCTCTCAGAGAGTGGTCAGGCACTGGAACGGCCTGCCCAGGGAGGTGGTGGAGTCATTGTCCCTGGCAGTGCTCAAGAGGCGTCTGGATGAGGAGCTACGAGACATGGTTTAGTAGCCTGTGGTAGCAATGGTAGTGGAAGGACTGTTGGACTAGATGATCTTGTAGGTCCTTTCCAACCTTGTGACTCTATGATTCTATGATTCTCTCACTATTTCTTTTCCTCTTTTCATTCTCCTGGAATGTAGTAAGTGCTGCAAAAAATATGCATTAATATTGGTTTCAACAAAATGTCACTTCTTCCCCAATTTTCCCAGGCTTTCATTAGTCTCACGGCACACGGGATGTCATAACAGCGTAGATATTTAGTGTAAATGATAAAATTCTTATCAATGACTAAAAAATTATTGCCATTATTTATTTTTCTCTTCATTATTTCACAAGTTCAGTTGGATGGGACCTTCAGAGGTGTCTTTTCCAGCTGCCTGACCACCTTAGGGCTGAGCAGAAGTTAAAGCATGTTATTGAGGGCACTGTCCAAATGCCTCTTGACCACTGACAGCTATGGGGCACCACCCACATCTCTAGGAAGCCTGTTGCAGGCTTTGCTAAAGAAGATTTTCCTAACGACCAGCCCAAGCCTCCCCTGGCACAGCTGTGGGTGCTTTCTTACTGAAGGGCAAAGCAAGAGCTCTGAAAGCTCTGAAAGGTAAATAGTTATGCCTCAGCCAGCCCAGGCCTGCACAAGGCCGATGCACTTATGGCCTCAGAGTAATAAACGTGTTCTGCGATCGTGCTTCCTTCTGTCACTAACTGCTATACAGGGTAGCTCAAAAATAGCCTTGATCAACGCACGCTCGGTGCACAGGCTGGGAATAAACTCACGGAAACATCACAACTGCATGTTGTGATGCCAAGCGATGGCTCTAAGACTTGCACACTAGCGCAGTACCGCCGGCACGGAGCCCGGCCCGCCGCCGAGCCCGGGGAGCGCGGCCTCCTCCGCGCCGGCAGGGGGCGTCCCCGCGGCGGGCCGGGCCGGCAGAGCGGCAGGGAGTCATGGCTGTGCTGCTGGAAACCACGCTGGGCGACCTGGTGATCGACCTCTACACGGAGGAGAGGCCCCGCGGTAGGGGCGCGGCGGGCCGGGCTGGGGGAAGCAGAGCGTTGGGTGGCGGCGGGGCGGGCTGCGGGGCTGGGACGGTGCGTGGGGCACTGCCGTGCTGGGCGCTCCGCGGCGCCGCCATTTGGCGCCCGCGGCGCTGCCCGGGGTTGTAGCCGCCCTTCTGCTGGCAGCATCCCCTGTGGGGAAGGGGCCGAGGCCTGGTGGCCTCCTCTAGTGCGCTCAGCCCGGGCTTTGGACCTCCGTGCTGGATCCGGGTGCATAGGAGGGTCAGAGGTTCTTTGGTATCCGCGGGTCTCTGAAGTGTTTACAAACACCGACTGCTGCTGGAAAGCTTATTTGTCTCTATAATGATGTGTTTATACATGTAATACACACTGGAAATATTGATCAGTGACGATGTTTGGCACTGAAAAGCAGCAGTGGCCTTCTTTCCTGGCTGCTCTGAAGGAACTGGGGAGGGGAAATGTGTTCCTGCGTATGCAACTCTATTAAGGGGACCTTACAACATCTCTGACAGTGCTGTAAAGCCCTACACTGCCAAGTCTTCACACACCTGCCTCAAAAGCAGCTTAGTACACACTGAGTCATAAACCTATTGCATCTGTTCTTATTAAACCCTGGGTTTTCTGTACTAAACATGAGTATCATTTCTTGCAGCTTGCCTGAATTTTCTGAAACTCTGCAAAATCAAGTACTACAACTACTGCCTTATTTATAATGTGCAGGTGAGTATTCTCAGTTTTTGGTCTGGTGTTTTGTTTGTTTGTTTAAATTCACAAACGTGACAGCATCTTATGTATTCTTCTTTGTGACAGAGAGACTTTATCATACAGACGGGTGATCCCATGGGAACTGGCCGTGGAGGTGAATCTATATTTTGGTAAGTAAAATGTCTGGTGTTTAATCAACAGAGAAGTCATGTGGGAGCAAAGGGTTGCACTTTGATCGTTTTCAGCTCTTTTGGGGCAGAACTGTTGTTTGGAAGTAAAATTGTTGATGCATAAGCTTCTTTGGCTATTATAGCTGAATACGTCTTTAGTTCTTACACTGCTTTTGACCATTCATAAATGTTTTATGGGCAGCATTCTATCTTCGACCTTAGAAGTGAAGTTGTAACAAGCTGTATATAAATTTCTATTCATTTCTGAGTGAGCAGATAACTAGGTTTGTTTTTGTAAGATGAGAACCATAACTAGATGCTCTGTAGAAGGCACAAATCATTAGCAGTTTGTTTCTCTCTCTCTCTCTATTTTTTTTTGTAAAAAAAATCTATTTAGCTGGGCAGGAGGAGAACACAGAGGCTGTGCTTCATTTCCCCTGTGCATTCTTACACCCTAAGCAATCCTGCTGTCCTGAAAACTTAACCTGAGTTCATTTTAATCGTGCTGAATGCTGAACTGGGAATTCAGTTTCCTTGTTAAAAATGTTAGTGGTCATGAATGTAAAGGCTGAAGAAATTCGCATAGCTATGGTGGAACCTGGCAAAATATGTGTGTTCTGTGTGTAGAATCATAGAATATGTTAGGTTGATAGGGACGTTAAAGATCATCAAGCTCCAATTCTCTGCTGTAGGCAGAGTTGCCAAGGATTTCTTTAGGATTTTAAAGGATTCATTTGAAATTGCTGTTAAAAATAGAATAAAAATTGAAGAGCAGAACTAAAAACCTGAGGTGGTGGAGAACACAATATACTGAGATAAATAGCTCAGCTTGAACAGAGCTAGTGTTGCTAGACCAGTGTTGACTTCTGTAAGTCTGACCTGTCAGAGCCTTTAAATAGAAAACTTTGAGCACGTGAATCTGTCATGATATTGGAAGCAGTTTAATTGTGCTAAGCAGATGCAAGTCTGGGTGCATATGCTTACTAGGCCTAAGCTGTTTTTGCTCTGCTTGTGGGTAGGTGAGGTTTGTTTTGATATTGTTCTTTTATAAGGATGGTTTTGGCCCATTAATACAGCAGGTGGGGAAGGACTGTGTGATAAGGGAAATGGTGGATACTGTCCTGCTGCTAGCATGGAGAATGGCAGTCTTCATTCCTGCTGAAGTCCACAAAACTGACATTTGTGTTCTTGCTACCCTGGAAACTGTTGCAGGGAAACTTTAATTTGAATATTCTCTTCATAAAGACTTACAGCCGTTTAGCAAAATAAGTTCCAACACAATATTATTCCTTAAATTTGGACAAATGTGTATATCGGTCACCTCTCCGTCAGTTACGGAGAGAGGCAAAAATCAAGAATAGACTTCAAAAATGAAAAACATTTTAATGATTTGCTGTATCCCGTGTATGTTAAGGTACTGTGTACAGTTCTGTGTGTATGGTGAGCTGAGCATACAGGCACATTTAGTGGCTTTCTGTTTGTCATGGAAGAGAAATCTGAAGCATAAAATGTTACGGTTTTACAGTGTAGGCTTAATTTATTTTGATGGAAACTTCTTATCATAATATGCATTCCCTTCATGCCCTAGGAAAATGTTATATGCTATATGCTGCATTAGAACCATATAAACAAGCCTCCAGAAAACCTCTGTGAAAGGCTTCAGAGAAAAAAAAAAATCTGTTTTCTGTGATATTTAGTAGATTATATAAGTGTAAATGTCCATTAAAATATGCACAGATACAATGTAAATTCTGGTTTTATTGATAGAATCATAGAATCACCGGGGTTGGAAAAGACCTCCAAGATCACCCAGTCCAACCGTCCACCTTTCACCAATATTTCCCCACTAAACCATGTCCCTCAGTACAACATCTGAATGTTTCTTGAACACCTCCAGGGATGAGACTCCACCACCTCCCTGAGCAGCCTGTTCCAGCGCCTGACCACTCTCTTGGAGAAGAAGTATTTCCTGATGTCCAACCTAAATCTCCCCTAGTGCAAATGCCATTAAAAAAACAACAACAAAAGTTTTATTTTCTGTTTTACAACGTTTGTTTATCTCACTTTTAAAAATTCGTTCTCCTCATAACATGTTTATTATATGTTTTCAGTAAGCTGTATGGTGATCAAGCTAGATTTTTTGAGGCAGAAAAAGTGCCAAGAATTAAGCACAAGAAAAAAGGAACAGTGTCAATGGTGAACAACGGCAGCGATATGCATGGATCACAGGTCAGCATACAGGGTTGGGAGTAAGTTTCGGTACGCATCTAAGTAAGAAAAATGAAAATTCCTTGAATTTGCAACGTTGACAACAATGTTGTCGTCTCAACAGCATCGTCTTATCGGAGAATCACAGAATTGTGGAATACTTTGGGTTGGAAGGGTCCTTTGAGATCACCTAGTTCCGACCCCCTGCTATAGGCAGACACCTCCATCTAGACCAGGTAGCTCACAGCCCCATCCAACCTGGCCTTGAATGCCTCCAGGGAGGGGGCATAATGTGGTCAAAAGGCCTGTACAGAAAGGGCCATAGATGAGCATTTTTCATTGTGTTCCAGGTGCCAATAGTTATTTGATTACTGAGAAGAGGTTGAAATGCTCAGATTCAAATCCTGTCCTAGAAAGATTTGATAAATGCTGTTAGAATTTAATCCTCTATTTTTTTTCCTTCTGTTTATTCACTTTTGTTAATAACATTATATGATTTAGCTGACCTATAGAGTGGGCAGGAAAAAAACCTGTAGTTAAATGTTCCATCTTAGTTTGGAAACTGAATTCAGAATTTGTATGTATGATTATATTCTATTAATGCACGCTTTAATATCCTTGCCAAAATGATTATAAAACAGTTCTTGAAAGTGATGTTGTTTCCAGTTCATCTGTGCAGAGCTTTTGCTGTGGGTGTGTTTAAAGCCCTATCTCATGTAATGATACTACTTCTGAATAATTATTTTGGATGCATTGTCACTTTTATGGGTTAAAATTCCTCACGTGAAACATTCATTTCAGCTCGGAAAGCAAATGGTATCTGAGGCTCCATCAGAAGAGGGGTGGCCAGCAGGGACAGGGAGGTGATTGTCCCTCTCTTCTCTGCCCTTGTGAGGCCCCATCTGGAGTACTGTGTCTAGGTCTGGAGCACCCAGTACAAGAAAGACAGGGAGCTGTTGGAGAGGGTCCAGAGGAGGCCCACAAAGATGATCAGGGGGCTGGAGAACCTCCCTTATGAAGACAGGCTGAGGGAGCTGGGCTTGTTCAGCCTGGAGAAAAGAAGGCTGCGGGGTGACCTCATTGCAGCCTTTCAGTACCTAAAGGAAGCTTATAAATGGGAGGGGAGTCAACTCTTTGAAAGGGTAGATAACAGCAGGACAAGGGGAAATGGTTTTAAGTTGAAGGAGGGAAGATTTAGGTTGGATGTCAGAGGGAAGTTCTTTACTGTGAGAGTGGTGAGGTGCTGGAACAGGCTGCCCAGAGAGATTGTGGATGCCCCATTGCTGGAGATGCTCAAGGCCAGGTTGGATGGGGCCCTGGGCAGCCTGGTCTAGTATTAAATGTGGAGGTTGGTGGCCCTGCCTAGCAGTGGGGTTGGAGATTCATGATCCTCGAGGTCCCTTCCAACCCAGGCCATTCTGTGATTCTGTGATTCATGTGTTTGAATTTAAAAATGAGTTTTTTTACACGATAAAAGAGCAACTTAAGAAAAACCCTACCGTTCTATTCCACCTAGATCTTGTTTTAATCTATGGAGTTAATTTTCCTGCTTCTATGCATTGTAAGTAAAAGAAAAAAAAAAAAGTTGTGTAGTCTTTTATGAAGAAACAATGGCATTTGTATTTACAGTTAAGAATGCAGTCTGGTAGCATGCATGCAGGCATATGGCAATAAATGCAGTTCCCACTAGCATTACCATAGCTTCTTTGTGGGGAAAGAAAAATTGCAGGAAAAAAGATGTACTGTGGATGATTCTGTATCTTCTTTTGTAGTTTCTTATTACAACAGGGGAAAACCTGGATTATCTGGATGGTGTGCATACAGTATTTGGAGAAGTGACTGAAGGCATGGATGTATTGAAGACGATTAATGAAACCTTTGTGGATAAGGATTTTATCCCGTATCAAGATATCAGGTGGGATTGCATTTAACCTCACTTTTTGAGAAATATGTTATAATTTAAGAAATTTATCTTTTTGGAAACTGAATTAATATAGCAACATAAAGTGACTTGTATGTGGTATCTAAAATATTCTTTTATTGTTGTATTATTGGTCAAATGCTTTATAATCGTGTCTTAATAGGAATTTCTTCTAAAAGGAACTTAGTATTTATTATGGAAGTGTGTCAGGAGTTAATATGAGTCGTGAGCCATAAATCTGTAAATCAATATAGATATGTGTTCTCATATGGACTCTGCATTTTATATAGAGTTGTTTAAGACCTCTGTGAACTTGCAGAGCAGGGATGGAAGTGCCCAACCTAAACTGTAAGACACTAAACTGGTGATGGACACCAGCATAACTGGTGGTCGCTCTAAGCAGTTTTGTTCCTTTGGATTCTTTTGTGAATTCTTTGTGTAGTTTGAGGAATTAGGAAGCAGCAGAAAGGTAAAGTATTGCTTGATATTAGGCTTTCCTATAGACTGAACATAGCTCTCTAAGAAAACAAACGTACTAAAATAAGAAGACGTATAAGAACATGTGCATCTGTTGCCTTTACAGAAGCATCAGTTTTAGTATTTACAAGCATATACTGTGTTTGACTTTATGGGATATAGCTGGGAATCACCAGGGCTGGTTTCCTTTTACTTGAGTAAAGATACTTTTATTTGCTTGTGACTGATGCTGATCTTGATGTTGCTTTCTATTAGGATAAATCACACAGTAATTCTGGATGATCCATTTGATGATCCACCTGGCTTGTCTATTCCTGATCGCTCACCAGAGCCTACTAAGGAACAGCTAGATGTGAGTCTCTGTGATGGCTTCTTGGGGAAAGGCTGGGAGAAAGAATCAAATGAATAGATCCCTGTTAGTCACCAGCACAGACTTTGTCAAAATCTATCTTTAATACTTTGTAAATTCTTTAGCGTAGGAGGATAAGAGATGCTCTTCTGCTATGCCTGCTTCAGTTCTGGTACCTCAAATGCTTGTCTTCTGTTTGGGGGTATTGCTGGGCTTAAGCAAACATCTGTTTAATCTGTCAAGAAAATGATAAAAAAAAGTGACTTGGATGACTTGCTGTCCTGTGGTGGGAGCAAGTTTGGAAAGCTGTATTTCAGATTTCTAATTAAGTACTATTTAAGCACAACATTCAGAATATTCACCTCTGATGTTACTTACTTTTTTGTGTACTCTTCTGGTAGAACAGAAATATTACTACATTTTTTAATATGAAATTGCTCTTTGTTGGTTCTCTTTGTATGAGAAATGTTCTGTTTGTATTTCAGTGTAAGCATTCTTGGTCATTCTTTTGAGTTATGTCTCCAAGCATACATACTGTTGTAGTGTATTTGTTCAGACAGAAGGAACGTGCTGGAAATTTAGTTGGAGTGAATAACTTAGCAACTTTCATAACTGTGTGACTAAGTGATACTATCTCTCTATGTGGATGCAGTTCTTTCAAGCAGTGAATACACTAGCTAGAGAGTATACTGTTCATCTTTAAGCTTAATGAGATATAACTGCAAGATTGAAATCAGGCTTTTGAGGTACATCTGTATTCTGCTTAATCTCTCACGTACCATCAGATCTGCTAAACCGCGTAAGGAGCTTCATATCTCACTGCCAAACTTGGCAGAAATTTGAAAGCTTGCTCTTAGTTTCCCCCTGCCTGTAGCATGACAGAAGATACGGCTTTTGATGTGGGAGTATTTGTAAGAATGGCAGTGTTCTAGAGGGGTCAATGAGGGGAAAACCTTAAGCTTCAAATCTTCCTGGTGGTAGATGTGGGTAAATACTTTGTTGTTATTGTTGCAGTACATTATATTTAATAATACGGTCTTATTAGACACAACAGAAATTAGCAGTGTTTGTTACTTTCATTTCTGGCAGGAACTATCTAGGTGGGTGAGTTGTTGAGTATGAGGTGGGGTTGTAAAAGAATTCAGAAGACCAAACTGTGTTCAGTTCAAATTGGGCCTGAAAGTTCATATATAGTTTATGGTGCCTGAAGCTCACGAGGATAGCATCTTTTCTTTTTAACCTGAGTGGAGAGAACAGAAGGAAAGACCAGTTCTGCAGAGAGACATCGCTGGAGCATTTCTCATGTCTTGGGGGGAGAAAATGATATCCAAGTAAGCTTTGGAAATTGAGAGCTTTTGGCCAGGAGTTTAATGAGTTTTTTCTTTAATTTTTTCAGAGTGGAAGAATAGGAGCAGATGAAGAAATTGATGACATGAAAGGACGGTCTGCAGATGAAATAGAGGAAGTTCAGGCAGAAAAAGAGGCAAAAACTCGTGCCATTCTTCTGGAAATGGTGAGCATCATTTTCTGTTTACCTTTCTGGTGTTATTCCTGTTTCTGTATATGCATGTGCTTGTTGTATTATGTGTAGAAAGATGTGTACTGTTTATCTTGAAATTGCTGATATGATGTCATGGCTCAGAATCCGTGCTATTACACGTCTGTGGTACAATGAAAAGAAGTAAGCATGAGCACTCGATCTTTGTGACTTGTAGGAAGTGGTTTTCTGATTAAAAACAGCACTATGTCATTTTCAAGGCCAGGAGGAGGCTTTATAAAAACTTGTTAGGAGTGCATCCAATTGTAAAACTTAACATACATAACGTGCTGCTGAATGTCTTTAATCATCAAAAAAGGTTTAGCCTGCATGGGAGAGAGCTGAGCAAACTTGACATAGACTCTTCACAGTAATGGCACTGAGTTTACATTAATCCTATGTGTAACGGCTGTCTTCCTTCCGTGGGGTTATCTGAAATTTAACATTAGCCACAGTGTTGCAGAAGATGTACAGCCGTGTGTTCTTGTTTTGCATCAGCATTGGGCCACTATCTGTTTTCTAGATAAAGCTGTCTTTAAAAGCAAACAAACAAACAAAAAGGCAAGGGGGAATGTGAACCAATGCGATGATGAGTATTGCTGGGTAGTATGCAGTAGGGGGCAATGTTACATAAGCTGAAGAGAGGAAAAAATGTAGTGTATGGTTAGTTTCACTGATTTAAAAAACAAACCTAAAAACCCACAGGTGTTTATTTCATTGTTCCTTTGTCAAAACGGTAAGCTCCTCTGGCACTGTCATGTGCTTAAGCTATTGTCTGAAATGTGTTCCTTTCTTGTGTTATTTTGCTTATCTAACGAATGTCCGTTTACCTTTTTATTAGCATATTAAGTAAAACAGAGGTAAGTTGTTTAATATCACTAGCCTTTCGTTCAGGTTTTGTAAAGAGGTGCTGCAGTTCAGTGGGAGGTGTTGTGATTATTCGTATTTTCCTCTGGAACTTAGATTGCTGGTTTTGATGTGGGGATTTTGACCGAAGGTTGCATACGTCAAAGTTGTGTGCACTGTAAGCAAGTGTTGCCTCTAAGCAGGCATGAGTGCTGGCTCCCTTCTGTCTTTCTGAACAAAGTTGTGTGATTTCAATTTCTCATCCTTATTTAGCTAGGGTAAACTAAAATGTATGGACAGAAAGGATGAAAGTCTATTTCTGAACGCCACAGGTGGGAGACTTACCAGATGCAGAAGTCAAGCCACCAGAAAATGTGCTGTTTGTTTGTAAACTGAATCCCGTGACCACAGATGAAGACCTAGAGATCATATTTTCACGATTTGGTCCAATTAAAAGGTAATTATTGTAATGTGAAACAGAAAGCTTTCTTAAAACTGAGCGTGATACCCATCAGTCTTATTTAGGTTTAGCTGTTAAATAGTTATTCTGGTGTGTCTAGTAATTTACCCTCTGTCAGACCTCAGCAATGGTGATACAAAGTCACATCTCACCAGCTGCATATCCTGTCCCCGCAGTAGCTTTAAGTGAACACCTAGGGGAAGTACAGGAGCAAGTGAGACAAATGCGGTACTTTCCCCAGTCCCCCACCCTCTCCCTCCTTTCAGTAGTTTACAACTCAGCCACTACATAAGCTAGATGCAGTCACTGGGTGGGTTGTTTTTCTTCTGTGAGCATTTGTACAGTTTTGGATAAAGCAGTACACATTTGTAGCAACCAGTATGTTCTTTGTTAAGGTGTTCCCCATACCTGTTATCACTCTCTGATGTATATAATCCCAAATCATCTTTTTTTTCTGGCTAAGTGCACAAGTCTACATGCTTTGTAGAGGAATTTTCCTTACCTTGTTTCCCTTTTCTCAACTTTTTTCTATTCTTCTGTTTTCACCTCAAGATGAGAGGGCCAGAACTGCTTACAGCATTAAAGAAATTACAGAGTTATAGTGGCACAGTGATATTCTCCACTTTGCTTTCAGTACCTTTTCTTGTTACTCCTGGGGGTGTGAATGCTTTAAAACCTGGGCTGTTTTCACAGTGTTGATTTCACAAAAAAAAATCATACAAATTTTAGAGTCTTTCTCTTTAATGGTAATTGCCAGCTCAGATACTATCTTCCTTCACAAGGCACAAGTAAGATTTTTCCCCCCATGCTCTTCTGACTGTATTTATCTGCACTGACTGTCACTTCTGCTTAGTTGTTCAGTTAGACTCCTAGGAACTTTGCAGTTCTTTTCAGTCTTTAATATTATCAGCAACTCCGTGAGTGACCTCCTTACTCTCTCTAAGGGAGAATGACTATTTGCTATGTCTTGCACTTGCTTATTAGTACGATGATCTCGTATGCTGTTATTGCCTACTTTCCCCCAAACCCTTTGATGCAGGAATTTATTAGAATTTCCAGAGGGATTTCAGAAGTGTGTCACTATCACTACCCCTTGTAAACAACTCGAGTTAGGTGTATTGAGGTGGTCTCAAGTGGGTCCTATTTATTCAGATGCTCACTAAGTCAGTCTTGCGTTCCTTTTCTACTGGTTTGTGCAGGACTGGCAGCAGGCATACAGACCTGCAGACTACCAGATCCTTCACTAGACTTTGTAGGATGTATGTGAGAAATTGGCATTGTATTGCCATCCTTACAACTGGAACGCAATTTCTGGATGTCCTAGAGATTTTTTACAGTTTTTTTTTCTCTATCAGTTTGTTTAATAAACTCTTGTGCAGTCCTTCCACTTTCAGATAGATCCTCAGAATAATCCACAAAGAGAAGGGATGTTGCACAAGTCGTGCTTTCACAGAATCACAGACTGCCCCTTAATTCTCACCCACAAGCTCTCCTCTGGATCATCACTCACCCTCAGGTGGAATCATAGAATCATAGAATCACAAGGTTGGAAAGGACCTGCAAGATCATCTAGTCCAGCTGTCCTCCCATTACCGTTGCTACCACAAGCACTAAACCGTATCTCGTAGCTCCTCATCCAGATGCCTCTTGAACACTGTCAGGGACGGCGACTCCACCACCTCCCTGGGCAGCCATTCCAGTGCCTGACCACTCTCTGCAAGAAAAAGTTTTTCCTCATGTCTGACCTAAACCTCCTCTGGTACAACTTGCAGCCATTTCCTCGGGTCCTGTTTGTTGCCTGGGAGAAGAGGCCAAACCCCTCCTTGGGAGCTTGATACATTCTACTATCTAGTATACATTCTCTCACATAAAGAGCAACTCTGCTGCATTGCCTTGCTGGCATGACTGTCCTAAAAAGAGTATAGCCATCCATGACAGCATTCCTGTTATGCACCCTGCCCCCCATGTCTTCATGATCACAAGAGGATCATGGGTCTGTGACCTCATACAGATCTCTAGTGCTTTCTGTTTAATTCTCATGCTGCATGCATTAGTATACAGGCACTTTAGGGAAGAAGAGGGTGCAGGTATCCCTGGAGGGATACTTCCTTCTCAATTAATGGCTGCTGCAAAGGATTCGTATAGCTTGTCTGAGTATCTTTTCTCTTTTTTCATTTTTCATCTTGACCATCTTGTGGATTGTGTGTTAAATCCTTGTATGTTAGTTGCTCAGTGCAGATGAAGGACATTCAGGTCTCACATTGATATCCCACTTACTGTACTTGATGACTGTTTCAAACTTTGTGACCAGAATTCTCACATGATAGGTAAGAGTTTGGCAGTACTTATGCAACACTATAGTTATTCCCATTTTGCATTTCCTAATCCAGTAGTTTAGGCTTCATGTTTTTGCTCAGTGAGCTTCCTGATAAGATGGCTGCTAACGAGCTGCCCTCTAGGAACAGAAATTTGTCACAGTATTTATTTAAACTTTCCTTTTCCTTTCTCAGACCAGAACATGAGGTTTATTTTCTTCCATTAGTGAAATGCAGAAGACCTGATCACCAGCAGTAATGTTGAAAAATAATTTCATCAGAATTTCATCCCTGGCTCTACAATTCAGTCCTTATCTCACATTTCAAGTTAAGGACTTGTGAGTTAAGTGTAATAGTTACTCAGTTGATTAATGTCACATGCGCTTTCTCTGTGCAGAAACACTGCCACCTTACCAGGGGTCTCAGAATCAACTGTTACAGTACTTTTTAGGCCTGTTTTTTTTCTTTTATATTTTAGCTGTTACTCTTCCTTTTAATCAATGCTTGCCTGTCCTATGCTTCTTGCTCCAGAAGCACTGACGTTTTAATTTCATGTCAATTTTTCAGCTGTGAAGTGATTCGAGACTGGAAAACTGGTGAATCTCTTTGTTATGCTTTCATTGAGTTTGAAAAGGTATGGTTTTTAATTATGCTGTATGTAGATTTTGCTTATGAAAGTTCCTTTTCAGTATACTTCCATTAAAGAAGGGTGGTAAGATCTTCAAGTGTGGGGTAGCTAACATTTTCTCTTACTGACTTAATTACAGAAATTGTAGGTCCTAAACCAGGCCAAAGTCTTGATTCAGCCTAGCAATACCAATATGTACTTAGCCTATCTTGAAGCCACAGGTTTGGAGTAGGTCTTTTTATTTCCCAGAGCACACTTTCTAACAGTTTTGAAGAGTAAAAGAAGGGAATGCTGGAAGAAAATGGAGGAGTGCTGCATAAAGAGAGGAGAAAGAATTGAAGATGGTAGATGGGTGTCTGCAGTACTGTACCCTGTATTCAATTTGTAAATTGTGTCAGCTTTAAGCTGCTCTTACAGTGTTATTGATAGAATGGTGTGTAACTTCTTCACAGAGACTTTCTGATAGTCTCTAATCTGTGAGGAAAACTAGACAACACTGGAAAAGTCAGAAGACTCTTTAGCCTACCTGTCTACTTAAAATAGAACTTCTGTTACCTATATTGTTGTTGCCCTTTTTTTCCCTTTTTTTTCTAAATGTTACATATGCTTTCTAAAGTGGTGAAATAAAATGAAAAAAAAGATGGAATTTGGAATGTTTAGAATCATAGAATCACAAGGTTGGAAAGGACCTACAAGATCATCTAGTCCAGCTGTCCTCCCATTACCATTGCTACCACAAGCACTAAACCATATCTCATAGCTCCTCATCCAGACGCCTCTTGAACACTGCCAGGGACGGAGACTCCACCACCTCCCTGGGCAGGCCATTCCAGTGCCTGACCACTGTCTGAGAGAAAAAGTGTTTCCTCATGTCTAACCTAAACCTCCTCTGGTACAACTTGCAGCCATTTCCTCGAGTCCTGTTTGTTGCCTGGGAGAAGAGACCAAACCCCTCCTCATCACAACCTCCCTTCAGGAAGCAGTAGAGTGCAGTGAGGTCTCCCCTGAGCCTCCTCCTCTCCAGACTAAACAATCCCAGCTCCCTCAGCTGCTCCTCAAAAGAGTTGTGCTCCAGACCCCTCACCAGTTTAGTTGCCCTTCTCTGGACATTGGGACAAAGCATAATGATTTCTTTTGAAATGGCACCATGCAAAAACTGCCGTGGTTCGGGCAATTTTAGAAAAACACTCTGTGGAATGTTGTTTGGAAAATATGTACCAGCAAGCAGTTGAGTTTGTGTTTGAGCTCTTCAATGAATACTCTTATGAAATAGTCACGAGTGCACATCTTCTGGAAATGTTACTATCAGGAGGAAGACTGTGAGAAAGCCTATTTCAAAATGGACAACGTGCTGATAGATGACAGACGGATACATGTGGATTTCAGCCAGTCTGTTGCGAAGATTAAGTGGAAGGGAAAAGGTAGGTACACTTGTGATTCTTTGACTCGTAATCTAATAAGCTGTCACTTCTGAACTATAAATTATGTAAAGAGAAGCAATTAAGAGCTTAAGTCATCTCATTTTTGGGGATGTGAATTTCCTGGCAGCAGAGGAACACAGAGCAACAAAGTTTCCAGCTCTTCGCTTCTTCCATAAGGAAAAGTGGAAGGGTTTCCTACTGCTACATTAATTGGGTAGGTCAGAAAGAAAAAAATTATGTTGCCATAGATTATCCTGTAAAAGAGATTTTTGCAGTAAATCATGAGCTCCCCATCTCAAACTTTAAAAGTGATGCCTTTGGAGGTACTTACTAGCAACATAGTATAGCAGTACATTGTTACTTTCTGGGTGCTTTTCATTATTCAATTATTATATCAATTGAAGGTACAGGACAAAAAGTGAATCTTTAGGCTAGGGTTATCACCTCTGTAGGCCAACCTTATTGTATAGCTTGTGTTAGCCTGTATTAACTGAATTACATGGAATTTTTCTCTTTATCTAGGGCAACGTAGATCTAAATTTTCTAAATGTTGGAAAGCTAACTATACTGTCATTTGGTTGGGCTTATCTGGTACCCATAGAATGACCTAGGCAAAGTACTGTCATTCCCCTTCGGTTGCTGTTTCTGACCTAGCCGGGCGGTAGCGCGGTTCCAGGCATGACCGGGAGATGGCAGCACGCTGCTATCAAATAGTATCTTGGTTTGTGAGCTGCTATTGCCAAGTGAATGGACAGAAAATGCAGTCTGTGATGTCCCTCTTAAATCAAGTCATAACGCTTTTTGGATAGCTTCTGAACAGCTGTGTACCTGCAGCTGTCTCAGAGGGTTCCCTTGTGCACCTGAGAGTAGAAAGTCGTTTAATAATGAGGGTAGTCTTTAGGAAACAGAATTCTAAGTAATGTGACATAGGTCCTGTAGAGAAAGAGGGACTGAAGCAGTTTTTAAATCCTGCTTTGTGGTAATGTTCATATTTCATCTCCACTGTACGAGTGAGGGGAAGGGCGTATGCTTTTTAATGAGATCTGCAAGCAAGAGAAGCGCTTGCCATGACTTGTCATGACTTGTACTACACCCTTCTACTCTGTCATCCAAATGTCAGTGTGCTTCTGGAACTATGAATCTCTGCAGGGCTAGGAAGAGCCCTCACACTCATAACTGGAATGCAGTGGTAGGTGTGAGTCTTGTTGATTTTTTTAGTTCTACCAACGGATTTTTTTCTGCCAACAGGTGGGCAGTACACCAAGGATGATTTCAAAGAGTATGAAAAGGAACGTGATAAACCTTCAAAATTTGCTCTAAAAGAGAAGGTGAAACCAAAGCAGGAGTATCCTTTTTCAGTCAAAGGTATTTTTTGTGCCATGGAGGGCTTATGAAAGGAGACTGGGAAAGATTTCATGTTACTAAAGCTTGCCAGGTGGATGTTTTTGCTACCACTTCATTTAACCATCTCACGTTTGAGATAGAAGTAAGCATTTTGCCTTTTTCATATGATGACTTGTGTGAATTTAATGAAATCAGAATATGCTGTTTCACTTCTTGTTCTATTCAAGTAATTATTGTTTCCTATGTAGAGCCGTAGAGTGGCATAAGGCATAACAGAGATTTTTGGTTTTGCCTGGGATCTGCTGTATCCACAATGAAAGAACAGTTTTCAGTGCAATGATGTTTTGCAATCCTGCTTCCCTTGTGGTGGAAACAGAAAGCAGAAAACTGTAACTTGTTCAGAGATCCACAGATAGGAAAAAAAAAAAACACTGAGATCTGGCTGTAGAGTTTGTCAGGATAAGATTCAGTTGTTTCGGAACAGTTGAGTTTTTCAATTACTGTATGTCTTCGTAAAGCCCATCTGGTAAATTGGGGTTTGTTTCCTTTATGAACTTCTCTGTTCTTATATTTATTAAGTAACAAATCTGTTCTTAACCAATACTATCAGTGCCAAGTATGACCTTGTGCTAGATGATGAAGAAGAAGAATCTCAAACGAGTCAGTCACACTTTGCTAAAAAACAGAAGAAGAAAAAGCACTACCGCTCTGAAGACGAAGAGGATGACAAGAGGACCAAAAAATACAAGGTACTTAGTTCTTGTTGAATTAATGATTTAACTTTATATCAGTTTGTTGCTCTAGTAAGAGAAGCCAGGAAGACGTAGTCTGATTTTCAACTGAGGACCCTGTGTGCAAAGTCCCACAGAGTACAGCAGCTGTAAATGTACAGAAGGCTAAT
This sequence comes from Pavo muticus, assembly GCA_016647715.1. Taxonomy (NCBI): domain Eukaryota; kingdom Metazoa; phylum Chordata; class Aves; order Galliformes; family Phasianidae; genus Pavo; species Pavo muticus. Next base: position 333,940 of record JACDJE010000047.1, read on the forward strand.
GTCAGTGTCTGATTATGAAGGAGGTTTCCTGGATCTTTCTGGGCTTTGGAAGTGAGGCATGTCTGAGTGGCTTTTTGCCAAAGCATCCTAAGAGGCAATGCAGCCTCTCATAGGGTAGAAGATCTTCAGCATTTTGAACCTGCTATTCCCAGTCATAAACCAGAAGTTCATGAAATTCCATGAATGCAAACTATTTCCGATATTCTTGCCAAAACTTTGTGTGTTGGCTTTCTCCCATGTGGAGTCAGAAACGCAGCCTCTTTGCCTTGTCTGTTTATTTATTTTTTTAAGTTGTTTTGGAAGTGTTTGTGTAAAATCTGTATGCCTGTTTGCCTGGATCCAGATTGTGCTAGCATACAGTGCCGTAAGACAGGCTGTGGGGAAGGCTGTGAGAAGGCAGTGGTTCTGCCATTCATTCATTTCACTGCAGCCTCTGCAGTCGGCATTTTCACATTTTTCTGAACCTGACATAGTCAAGATGCTGATGTTTCATGGGAACTGAATGCCTGCAATGATTAAGTGGAGGGTTAACCACTCCTGAAATTTGAGCATTAGGGAGAGGTAAGCTGAGCAGAAAATTTAACAGTGCAGGTTTTGAGTGAGAGCAAAGCTGTCTTCATGCAACTTTGCAGAAAGTGATAAGGTTCCGGCTACAGTAAATAGAATCATCCTGGCATGTATTTTGAGGACTGCTTTAAGTGCTGTGTACAGAGAGCATATGTGATTCTGTCGTTGCATCACTTCTTGCTGTGATTCAAAAAATAACTCTTCTCACAAACACTGGCAATGTTTTGTCACTTTTCAATGCACTCTTTTGGTCTATTGCTCATTGGTGATACCAGTCTTCTAATTACTGCTTGTGTACTGACTGGACTGAGATCTTTTGGATGGAGGGAAGGATCTGGTCAGATAAGTCTGGAGCATAGAATGTTTGCATGGGGTCTGCCTTCATGTTGTTTTGGAATTCCTCCAGTCTTTTTAGCTGATTGACAATGTGTTTTCAACATTCTTGCAACAAATATTTTTGAATGTAAGAGCTGCACTTGAAGGTTCAGAAAATACACATATAGAGCTAGCTGGTTATCAGCAGAGAACATTTAAAAATCATTCAGATGTCTCTTCACTGTGCTCACTGTTTGGTCTCTACAAACATTCAGTAAGTGTTGGTGAGTGTCACTGAGTGTCAGTTTTTCTGCATGGAGGCATTCAGTAACACAACTTTGCTTCATATGTATTGGAATACTGGTGGGAATGTTCAACCTCTACTGCCATATCACTGATGTCCACCTCTGACGTTGTGTATCAACACCATAAAATAGGAGGCATTACTTTTGGAGCAGCTGTTGTAAAAGAATACAGTTAAGTTTTGTTACTTTATATACATTATTTTAATTATTAATATTTTTTATTGAAACATTTACAAAAGAGAGCAGCAAAACCATAAAACCGGTGGGATGTGTGACCCTGTTTTTGTGAAACTAACGCATCATCCAGGTTTGATGGCAGTGATTGCAGTTGTTAGTGAGCTCTCAAGGTATTCATCAGAGATTTTTGATGAAATTTTACCCTCCCTGTACTTCATCCCTCAAAATAGTTGTTCACAAATGTGCATACGGCCAAAAATTGCACGAATAAGGTGTGACTGCGAAGTGAGGGGTAGTTCTCTCTGGTAAGAAAGGGCTTATAAAAAGTCTGGTGAGGAGACACGATCAGATTTTTAATTGCAACTCAATACATTCCATTTGAGAATTGGCACGTAATGTATTTATGCTGACTTCAAATGGAGTTGCAAATAAAAAAAATTGATGATTTTTCGGCAATCTTGAAACCTGTACTCAAGTTTCTTTATCAAAACAAAAAGTACAGCTGTGTATTTTTCACTTTTCACAGGGCCATGTTTAGCCAGTGCATCACAATGCATAAACTTATTTGCCATCACTTGAGGCAGTGCCCTGTGGGATTCTGCCCAGGCAGGGTTAATAGCACAGAGATGTTCCCTTGGTGCTGAGGGAAGAGCCGCTGCCATAATGGCGAGGGGCGGCTGCGGGTTGGACATGCCTGCTCTTGTCCAAATGAGTACGGTGTACTTAGTTCCACGTAGAATATCTGTGAGTGATTTAATGTGAGCCTTTCCCAGTAAACTTTGCTGACAGCTTAGCACAAAACAGTATGGAACTTTGTGGATCATAGAGTCATAGAATCACAAGGTTGGAAAGGACCTACAAGATCATCTAGTCCAGCTGTCCTCCCATTACCATTGCTACCACAAGCTACTAAACTGTATCTCGTAGCTCCTCATCCAGACGCCTCTTGAACACTGTCAGGGACAGTGACTCCACCACTTCCCTGGGCAGGCCTGACCACTCTCTGAGAGAAAAAGTTTTTCCTTATGTCTAATCTAAATCTCCTCTGGTACAACTTGCGGCCATTTCCTCAGGTCCTGTTTGTTGCCTGGGAGAAGAGGCCAAACCGCTCCTCATCACAACCTTCCTTCAGGAAGTGGTAGCGTGCGATAAGGTCTCCCCTGGGCCTCCTCCAGACTAAACAATCCCGGCTCCCTCAGCCGCTCTGCATAAGAGTTGTGCTCCAGACCCCTCACCAGTTTTGTTGCCCTTCTCTGGACACATTCCAGGGCCTCAATGTCTTTCTTGTAGTGAGGGGCCCAAAACTGAACACAGTACTCAAGGTGCGGCCTCACCAGTGCTGAGTACAGGGGGATGATTACCTCCCTGCTCCTGCTGGCCACACTATTTCTAATGCAGGCCAGGATGGCATTGGCCCTCTTGGCCACCTGGGCACACTGTCGGCTCATGTTCAGCCAAGCATCAACCAACACCCCCAGGTCCCTTTCCTCTTCACAGTCATCCAGCCACTCAGCCCCAAGCCTATAGCGCTGCATGGGGTTATTGTGGACAAAGTGCAGGACCGGCACTTGGCCTTTTTAACCTCATCCCATTCACCTCAGCCCAGCGATGCAGCTTATCTAGATCCCTCTGAAGGGCCTCCCTACCCTCAGGCAGATTGACACTTCCTCCCAACTTGGTGTCATCTGCAAATGGTAGCTTGTTTAGTATAAGCAAGCAGTTTTCCTTTAAACCTATTTTAGAAGTAAGAGAAGCATTTGAGGTAAAAACTTTAAAACAAAGCAACAGCTAACCTAGGACAGTCAATTGCCAAAGATCACAATGATTGTGTATCACGTACAGACTTCTATCCTGAATCCCTAGCATGGCAAAGATTTTAAATGACACAGGGCAGGGTCCAGTAATAGAAAGTTCTGGCAACTGAAATTGAAGTTGGTGCTACCAGCTCCAGCTATGACTGAAGAAAAGGGACTTTTATTTTCTGAATAGTTTCCATGATGTTGAGTTGTTTTTCTGTTCTCTTACTTTTTTTTTTCTTTAGTGTATTTTGACTCATCCCTTTTCTTAGTTTGACGCCAGTTTCCTGAATCTTCAGCCTCGGAGTTGAATGTTAAGAAGATATTTTTGAACCTTGTGCTGTTTTGATTTGATTCCAGAGGGCTGAAGAGGTAGGGTCTTGCGGCTGCTTTTAGTAGGCGACAGGATGTGGGTCTGGAGCAAAAGCCTGCATCAGTGTGTGGGTTTGAGAATAGGATTTGGCAGAGTATTTTGATTGCTTCTGCTTGAGATCCACATTATAACTTTGTACCCTTAGCAGCTTTCTGGGTCTGTGGAGGAGTATAGCCTCTCTGATGGATTTCTGTTTGACATAGGGTCTCTGAATTTCAGATTTCTGCAGCTTGTCATTTTAGCAAAAATATATTGATCTTTCTGTTTTTGATCTCCTGCTCTTACCACCTATTGGACAGTGTTTGATTAAGCTTGATCAAAATCTCCTTGCTGAAAGGCCGTCTCTGTTTGATCCTCTTAACCTTTAATTAGTGTGCTTCATGTACATAGAGGTGGTGTATTTTTATTCTGTGCTTGTACTTATGGTATTTCAGGCTGGTTTACATTCAAGAGTTTTTTGGCACATAACTACTTCTGACAAAGTCAGTCATGACTTCCAGAGAAGTTTCTTCCCCTCTTTTAATAACTCCTCCCTCATGTGTTCACCAACACTGTACTGGATCATGGCTTATTTGTTGGCTGATCAGAGGCAGTGATCCTGCATTAGGAAATCTGGACTTCAGCAGTAAGAAAAAAATCTGTTTCTAAGTAGCAGTCTTCTGCTTTCAACAGGAAAACAGTGTTTTTCTGACTTGGATAGTGCATAAGGGATTCAATTTCAAATACTATTATTACTTCTAGTAATGCAGTGTTTTGAAAATTTAACGTTTTTCTATGCCAAAAAATTGAAAAAGGTAAAATCTTACTTAAGGGGAAATATTGCTAATATTTTTGAGAACCAAGACACAATTCATCCTGTTAATTCAAATTGCTATGTTGTTTCTTTGGTCTGTGGTGGTATTATCTGCCGTGCCTACCTTTTTGTGCCACTTGCAGCTTCAGACGTGCCCTGTACACCTTTGACTTAAAGGCTTTTTTAAAGATCGTTGTGCTTATGTGGCTCCGTGCTCACATGACTTTTCTAATCCTTTCAGCAAGTTGCCCTTTTCTATGACATTCAAGGCAGGCTATTTGTCATTACATTCAAGTCTTCACTAGCCTTTCCCCTTGTAAATGAGGAGTTCTGCTTCTAGCTGGGCCAGCAGCCTCTCTCTGATGTTGGCTTTGTAGATTTTGTACTGAGAGTTGTTCTGTTTTTTTCCCGATTCCCCTTTTGTTCTCCCTCAACAACAAAGCACCCAAAGATGGCAGAGCACCGTGCCCCCCGCCTGCTTTACTGGCCTGTATTTTTGTCTCGTTCCACTCTGCTCCACAGCTGGGTGGTTCACCTTCTGATGTTTACTCAGTCCCTGACACAGAGAGGCATGGAACCCAATTTCCTGTTCAAACGTGGAAACCAAGAGTTTGGGGTTCATTAGTAACATATTTGGTAAAATAGTTAAAGAGAAGTTATGCATAATTCTGAAGCTGAATGGGCAAACCTCTTATAAGTAACTGGAAGCAGCACTCTTTTTTTTGTTTGTTTATTCAGATTCTAAAATCTGTACTGAAATAGAGGTCAACAGTTAAGATATAGAATAAGCATTTCACTACCAGTGAGATTTCTGGTAGTGAAATTTTTGGTAATGGAGATAAAGATCAAATCTGTGACTGTGCAAGTGTGTTGGTTCCTGGGGTTTTGTGTTTCTTATTGCAACTGTAGAATTTCAGCATTACCTGCATAATCCTGAAGGCAGTGTTTGCTCTTGGGAGTTTGCTCTGGGGATCGTGCCGGTCGCTGCCTGTCTGGATAGAAGCCTGCTTGGAGGAGAGTTTCCACTGTTCTTTTAAGTAAAGAAGATTTGCTTGTTTGTAAATGTGATTTAGGTTTTATCCATACAGTATAGTAAATGTTACTACACATATTTAGAAAAATGAAAACTGAAACTAAGAAAGAAATATATTTGGTGCAAGCATTTCTCCTAGCTCATAAAATGTATTACAACCCCACTACGTGTGATCTATACTTACTAGAGTGTGGGTTGGTACAAAACTTTCAGGCAGTCATACCTTCAAAAGTGGCCACTGCCTCCTTAATGCCAAGTTCTGTATGTATATTCCTGCAGGATTTGGAAACTGCCTCTTGTATTTTTTCCTTCCTGTATATCTTAATTGAATAGTAAGAACAAAATAGTTTCTAGCAGTACTTAAAAGTGTCAGGAATTCACATGTTAAAACTCAGTGTTTTTATTAAGAAGATGTTTTGAGTTCTGTGACTTTCCTGGTGAAATGGTAACTTTCAGAAGGATCTTGTTGTTTTAAACTGCTGTGAGGCTGGGGCCCGTATGGGTGTTGGTGTTACCACATAGTCCTTCCAGCATGTTGTGTGTCATAGATCTGTTAGTGTGGCATTTCACAATCTGACTAATTAATCCATTTCTCCTTCCTTTACTCTAATGTGCTGTGTCAGTGATTTTTGTACCATCTACCTATTGCTTCAAGCAAAGCAGGTGTGTGTATGTGTGAATCTGTTTCGGGTAGACTCAGTCTTATACAGTTACAGAACCAACCCTTCTTGACTCTTTCAAGTTCTTCTCGTGCCTTTGTATTGTTTTCCACTTTTGTCTGTAACTGCATGTCCATCCAATTTCTTTAACAGGATTCTGATCGAAAACATGAAGGAGAACGCTGTAGAGAGAAGAAGAGTGAGAAGAAAGACAGGCATCGGAGTCGCAGCCGATCTCAAGAGAGAAGTTACAGCAAACATAAAGACAAATACAGAGAAGATGTCCGAATAAGGGACTGGGATAAAAAGAGAGACAGAAGCAGAAGTCCTAAGAAATCAAAAGACAAAGAGAGGTCCAAGTACAGATGATGGAGGAGTAGGAGATAGGAGGGAACTAAAATAGTGTTTTCTTCCTGCATTTACAGCATGCTGTCATATGACCGTGCAAATTCAAAGCAGCTACGTTCTGTCAGCTGTTTGGCCTTACAATTCTTTGAATTCCCAGTGTATGACTTGGAGTAAGGCTTGATTCCCAAAAGGTTTTTTTAATAAAATGTTTAACATTCATGGAATGATTTGAGTCTCCAATAAGGAATGTTGTCTAAAGCTTTTTGGAAATGTAAACGTGCTATCAAGTGAATTGCCTACTGAAGGGACTGCAGGACGTGCTTCCTTTCTGCAAGGAGAATGTATTTGTCTTTCAGCACTCTCAGATGCTGCAGTAAAGGAGTATGATAGAGGACCTGGGAGTCAGAAATGTTATCTGCATGCTCCCTTTAAAAAGTGATCTGATACCATTTGCACGAGTGCTCAGAGGTCTGTTTCCTTCTTTTAAAATTAAGATTATTAGAATTAAGAGCTACAGGTTGCCATAGTCCTGACAGCTCTCATGTGCTGAGAACAGGGCAGCAGTGCTTAAAGGCATTGAAGTGCTGCATTGCTGCTTGCAAGGGTGTTGGAAGTGCTGCACTGTACTGAATCATTTGCACTAACTTGCTCAGTTGCTACATAGATCCCTTGGCTGTGTGGCATTATTGGAGGATGCCTCTCAAAACATAAGGTTCACTTGCTACTTGGCACAGCTGCAGTCACTGTTAAAGATCTTGAGCTCTGTAGTGTCAGGACATCCAACTGTTGTGACGTCAGGCAAGTTATGCTGAGGGGATAAGAAAGAAGAAAGTGTTCATGGGCAGGAAGGCAGAATTTGTAACTTGCGTTGTACTTGCCAAAGCTGAGATGGGATTAATTTTCAGGTCTGGTGGCAGAAGTGGGTCAGTTAATAAATCTTCATCTGCAAAGGAACGCAGGTAATGTTATGAGAGTCTGGGTCTTACAGAAAGTCAAGAGGCTCCTAAATGTCCAGTTTGCTCTGATATATAGGACCTGGACGTTTAAACAGTGTTAATCGGTTTGCATACATTTTAAGAATGTGCATGCTCGCCTCTTTCTCTCCAGAGAAAGATCTTCTTGTGCTGATAAGAGGAAAGGAGCAGCTAAGGCTGCAGCATTCATCATTTCTTCCTCCATGAAATATGTGATGACTCGGAGGAGTCTGGTCTGGTGAATAAATTTAACTTTTGTGGTTGTGGTTTTGCTGCAGTGTCTGATTCTGTAGTAGGCATGTAATAAGTTCTTACAGGTGGGTACCTCTCACTGGAACTTGATCTGAAGTACAAAACCAAAATCTAAAGTACTTGGTGGCTGTGAAGAGCTGCAACATGTTGCTCTGCCCTGGGGGCCAGGAGCAGTTCTATTCTGCTTGATGAGGACAGTTGAATGCACTGCATGCAGAAAGTGGACTTTGAACCAGCAAACCCCTATGGGAAGGCTGCTGCTGAAGGAACAAAAGAAATTTACTCCATGGCAGAAGATTCTGAGTAAGCAGGCCAGGCCAGATGCCTACAGTATTCAGACCCAAACTGAGCAAGGATACTGAAGGGTAGTGTGTACAGACAGGAATGTGCTTTCCAGAAACAGCTGCATTCCCTTTGGTTTGTAAAGATTAAGTGTATTTGGCTAAGAGGCTGCCTTTGCTCAATCTCTCCTTTCTAACTTGTGTGTATTCCAAAGCATGGAACTAGAAATTCAGTTTCCATTACTGTGTCTAAGTTACTGGGGGCTTGCAAGGACGCCTGCTCTTGGGAGCGTTGGAGCCTGGGGCTGAGAGCTGCACACTGTTCTCATCAAGATTTCTGCCTTCAAAAGAAGGTTTCCAGAGAACCCCACAAGACCAAGAGGTGATGCATTTGGAGTAGTGCTGCTGAGGCAGTGTTTTTCTCATGTTCTTCCTGCCTTGTTAAAGAAATGACGTTTGTGCTGGCATGTTGTCTTCAGTTCTTCTTTTTGGTGGCACATTTTTAACGTATGAAAAACACTGACCAAGGTTGGCAGGGAAGTGGAGGCACTGAACAGTTGGGTTCTTCTTGCTGTTTTCTGGAAGTGACAGTCATCGAAAAGAAAGTTTCCACGCTGAGGAAAAAGCTGGATTCTTGCTGGACACCCAAGAATCCCTTTACAAGAAAGGTGATAAAAATGACTCAACGGCATGAAGAGTTTTGGCTGCCCTTCCTAGGCCTCAATAGACCCCACGCACACCTGTGGGGCGTAGGAACATCTTAAGGTATAAAAACAAATACCCAATTCCTGGAAAATGTGCTCACTTCTCAGCAGCAGGAATGGCTTCTTCTCTAGCAACAGGCAAGCCTAGAAGTTTATACAAATAGTGTTTGGAAGTAAATGGTTACTTTTGTGTTGGTGACCAAGGAGTCTTCAGGAAAAAAAAGTTTTTTAAAGAAAAAAGCAGATTCAAAAGTCTCTGCTTTTCAGTATGCCGTGGAGTTTTTACAAATGTACCTGGTGTCTTCCCTAAGCCTTATATAACAGCTCTGCATTTGTTCTGCTGTGTGCTCTGCCTGCTGGCTGGTGGACTTCTTGCTGATGAATTCCTGTTCTTTTTCCAAAGCTCAGTGATGTGTTCATGAAGCTCACTGAGCACAAGCTCAGCTTGAGCTTTGTGGAGGGGGGGAGCTGACAACACGTCAGCTTTCTTACCCAAATCCCATTTTGTCACATTGGCAGTGTGTCACCTTCCTCTGGGATGTGTGCTGCAGCGTTGTTCTGCACAGTCCCATATGCGGTTGGAATAGCATGCCACGTGCTCGGGGCTGCTGAGAACCTCTGCAGGTAAATCTGGCCTGCTTTGCTCTTGTTCAAGCAAACCTGAAGAACTTAGTTGTTTGGACAAGCATATTTAATTGCACCATTAAAAAGTTATATTCAGCATTTTCAAGAATCTCGTAAGTATTTACAGATTTGTTGCTCTTCCTTTTGTTCGCCTCATTTTCCTGTAGCGCGAGTGTGCATGTAAAACTCATGTATTACTGACTAGAGCATTATGGTTTGGGCTTGTAGGCTTTCTAGGAAGATGTCTTCCTAGATGGATAACGCCTCTTCTGTCGATCACCTGTTACATACATAGGAATGCTGTAAGAAATATGAAAATTGTGAAGTTTATGTATGTGTTCTGTAAGTTGATGCCATACGTTAGTATTTCTGTGTCGCTTCGTGTCTGGCTGCTGTGAAGATATGCTTTTTGTCAGTCAATGAGCCAATGGCCTTGTTCAAGGTGGTGTGTATGTTAAAAGGCTTCAGTGAGCCATATGAGGGTTTAGGTTTACCAAGCATTTGCTAAATCACTGAAACGGAAAGACTGTTCTCGGAGCTTTCTGAAATTGAAATCTTAAGCTAAAGAGTGATAGACTTTTGAACTTGAAACTTGTTTGGGGCTTTCTGGTTTTAAAAGGTACTTTTTATATAAGCTCAGTGGAAAACACTTGACTAATAGCAGGATTTTTTTAATATAAAAGGGAGACCAAAAATAGTTATTTTAGATGGCAAAAACAAGTCGGGTTCCTGCTGTGTCAGATCTTAAGATGGGATTGTAATTTTCCAAGAAGTAAAAGAAGTTGTCCATCTGTTTGAATAAATGTCTCTCTTCCTTCTCTGTGGTCTGATGCAGACCTCGCTAGTGCTGCCTATTCTGCTGGGGTGAAAGTTTGGCAAGCATGTAAAATACCTCTTCTAAAGACTCTGGTTGTTTACCAGCCTGAACACTGGGTTGAATCAACAGCTTCGTGCAGCACTCCAACAGGACCTTTTGAGTGAGTGGTGTAAATTCTGGGGGCAAACACCTGTTTCCAACAAGTCAAAATTTCCAGGGTCTTCAGCAGCAGCGAGAGAATTTGACTGGCAGAAAGATGTCTAGACTTTGGCTAGTAGTGCATAAAACCCAGATTTAAAATTGAGAACACATCTTGTGCCGTGTAACAATGACTTCTTCTTGTTGAGGGTTGACCAAGAACCCGAGTTGTGGTGGCACGGCGTGAGGCAGCAGGGAGATGCCACTGCCCCAGGCTGGTTAAGGTGCTCCTGCTGATAGGATTGTGTTTAACTGCATGCTTTATCCTGGCTCTGGTCAGGGACCGGAGAATTCTCACTGTGATACTGGGACCACATGCGTTTGTTTGATTTTCCCAGCAGGTGAACTTTTCCACATGAGGAAGATGGTAATAATGCTTTTCTGTGTTTCTGATGCAACAAATGAATGTTTCCTTTAACAAAGCAAATAACTCATTGGGGTGTGTAGACCAGAGCACCTGTGGTGTTCCCCACTATGGGTTCAAGAGAATGTTTTTCTGTACTCGGCACGACAACCATCACCATCAGGAAGGTGGGGCTGCACAGATCCTACTGAGATGGCAGACCTGGTCTTCTGCCATGGTCTCCAGGAGCTGCTGCAGCAAGGCTCTTCTGCTTGGAGGTCAGTGTAATTCTTTCCATTGACAGTCCAGTTGTTTCACAGTGCAGCAAGCTCTCAAACTTCAGCTCAGCATAGGAACATTCATGAGTTCGGGTTCTTCCCTAGAGAAAACCTCGCCCACTGTATCAATTTCCTTAATTAGCGCAACACCATGGAGAAACAACATATTGCACTGGGAGTACTCTGTGTGCTTGTCAGCACAAGGAAACAGCAGAAAGAGGAAATGTCTGTGAAACCACGGCCCTGGGCTGGTAAATGTTTATCTGTGCTGGTGAACAAAAACGTTTGAGACCATTTTAAAATTCTGTACAATCATCTGCTTTCTGTGGTCTGCTGCCACACACCAGCAGTTGCCTTGGTGTGCTCTTCCCAGCTTTGGCAAAGGAAGGTAAGGGTCCTCCTGGCTGGCTGCAATTTGAATAATGTTGAAGTCTCATACTCTTAGCTTGTTCTTTAACTTTAGTCATTTTGTTACAAAGGACTGTAGGATTAATGTAAAATTCTCTTATCTGACTTTCTTCTAATTGCTTTTTTTAAGCTCTGCTTTAGAATCATGGAATCATTAAGGTTAGAAAAGACCGCTAAGATCACCCAGTCCAACCGCTAACCCATCCCCACCGTGCCCACTAACTGTGACCCTCAGTGCCCCATCCATATGGTGACTCCCACCTCCCTGGGCAGCCTGTTCCAGCACCTGACCGCTCTTTTGGAGAAGAAATTTTTCCTAATGTCCAACCTGAACCTCCCCTGGTGCAACTTAAAGCCATTCCCTCTCATTCTATCACTATTACTCTGGAGAAGAGGCCAACCCCCACCTTGCCACAACCTCCTTTCAGGTAGTTGCAGAGAGCAATAAGGTCTGAACAATCCCAGTTCCCTCAGCTGCTCCTCATAAGACTTGTGCTCCAGTCTCCTTGCCAGATTTGTTCCTGTTCTATGGACGCTCTCCACAGCCTTATTCCCACATTAGAAGAGTGTTTTGCTGAGAAGTGGGAGTTACATACATTGCGATGTCATATGCTCTACTCCATTGCATCCTGTGGTTGTAAGCAGCTTGGCAGCTTTTTTGTTCCTCTCTAGTAGCACTTTGTAGTGGTGCTCTTGTGAGGATGCCCTTGGCGCTCTGCCTGGCTCCTTCCCCGGGGTGTGGGTTCTCAGGCTCTGGATGTTCTGCTGTGTTATGGGTATTCTGGGTAGCAGAAAGCTGGCAAGTTGGTGTAGTTGTGGCCTTAGGAACTGTTTCCCATGTGGCTGACCTGCCCAGTCAGTCTCACCCAAGTCCGAGAGAGATCTGTGCTGCATGCAGGTAGGTTGCATGCTGCCCTTCATTCTGTGCTTTTAAATTTTAATTACCTATTTTTTATGTCCCTGAAAGTCAGGGATTTGCCAGATGCAAAGGGGAAAGAATAACTTGGTGAAGTATCCCTGGTGGAAAGTTGTCCTTTCATCCCCAAATTCCTGTGCCCAGCTCTGACTGCTGGGTGCTGTGGATCCCTGCCCACAGGCATTTGACTCATCTTTGCCATGACTCAGAAGAGAGATGTATTGGGAACCTTTTTTTTTTTCCCTTTTGAAAAATGAAGTGAAAGTTTATCAACCTGTACAGTTAAATGAAAGACCAGCGAGGCAAATGAGGAAGTAAACCCTTCCTTTAGAATGAGCTCTAACCTGCTCACAGCACTTGTTTGCTCTCAGCTGACTCCAGCCCTGCCTTAAGGCTCTCCATACCAGGCAGCTTCCTTGTGGCTGCCCTGAGCAGCTCCCGGCTGCCCACAGGGATGGCACCGTGGGGATCGGGCAGGTAACACAGGGTGAGTGGAGCCGCTGGTGGGCATGGCTCCTGGCACTGCTTGCTGCTATGGCTTCTGGGGAATGCATCACAGAGTGTGGGGAGGAAAGACGTAGATCGTTCTGTAGTTGTCTGATCTTGTTGTAGGGGTTTATGTGCATCCTTCATTTGAGAATCTAAAACACTCTGACTTATTTGAAAGTGCAGCAGTGTATCATCTTCTTTCTGAGAAGAAAAAGCTCCTGGAAGGGCCCAGGAGTGCTGCTTGGTGCAGGTTGAATTATGGGGTGGTTCTCGGGAACAGGGGAGGAAGGGGCAGCCAAGACTGGGCAAGGGGAATGCTGCCATGGTGTGAAGTTGTCGCTGTGCCTGCATGCGTGGCCAAATGCATTTTATTTTCCTTATTTCTAGCTAAAACATGAAGATTATAAAAGAATTTAGAAATAACAATGAAGCCGTTCCTTCTAGCTGTGTGGGTGCATGGATGGGGGCCCAATACCATGGCTTCGTGGGCTGTGCCTGGAGGAAAGATCAGACCAGGAGCTGAACGTTGAGTGCTGATAGAGCGCAAAGCCGGAGTGGCTGCCCAATGGATCTGTGAGGGCAGGGGAATTGGCAGGAGGAAATCCAAGTAGTTTGCATATGAAGGTTGTAAAAAGTTTATAAGTTGGATTTTACAACCTGTTTGTGTCTGATAGCAAAAGGTGGACTCTGTGGTGCACTGCTTCTTCAGTTGTGTTTTTGCGCTGATTGTAGCAACCAGCTGACCTGTTGGACTTGGGCATGCTGCTGATTGCTCATCAAAGTATCAGCCGGTGACTGTTATTCCCTGGGTTGGTTCAGCCCAGAGCAGAGGAGCTGAGGGGTGCCCTCATGGCGGCTGCAGCTCTTTGTGAGGGGTGCGGAGGGGCTGCGCTGAGCCCTGCTCTCTGTGACAGCAACAGGGCCTGAGGGAACGGCATGGAGTTGTGTCAGGGGAAGGGCAGCTGGGGGTTAGGGAAAGGTTCTGCGCCAGAGGGTGGTGGGCATGGAACAGGCTGCCCAGGGCAGTGGGCACAGCCCTGAGCTGCAGGAGTTCACAGGATGTCTGGACAATGCTCTCAGACATAGGGTTTGATTTTGGGTGATGCTGTGTGGAGCCAGGCATTGGACTCAATGATCCCTGTGGGTCCATTCTAACTTGGGATGTTCTATGATTCTATGATCACTCTTCAAGTTTCCCTTTTTAAGAGTCACCTCAGTGCTAGCTGTGAGCATGCTTTCCATCTCAGTGTTCCACATGTGCTCTTTCTGTGATAAAAACCCTGCAGTCGCCGCATTACCCATTGCTAGCATCTGGCCAAACAGTAGCAGAGATCCAGTGGATAACTTTGCAGAAAAACAGATCTGGCCAGCAGCACTGCAGAAGAGCAGCCTTCACTCAGCAGGTGTTGTGGCTGACAGATGTGGCCTCTGTACCACACAGCTGGGAACCCTCCTGGCAAGGCTGAGCCTGCTTTCAATGGCGTTGGGGACAAACACAATACAACAGGGTGCTAGTATGGGAAATCACCCTGAGACTAATAACATACATCAGGACACGTGGAAATGGAGGTCAACAAAATAACACTGAGGGCTATTAAAATAAGCTGATGCTGTTCATAACTTTTACTAGAGTTCCAGATTTCTTCTTCAGAAAAACACGCTGTCTAAGCCATCATGAAGTGACCTGCCAATGAGTGGGCTGCAGTGGACCCACAGTCCTCTTCTTCCCAGGGAGCTGTCTGCAAGGTGTCTTTTTATGTGATCTCAAGTCCTATAGGCAAAGGAGCATCAAGATTTAGGGCTGAATGTCTCACTCTAGCAGAGCTCTAGAACTTGCAGCATCTTCCCTGAGTGGTTTGCATTGTACTCAGGAGCGACCTGCACTTGGTCCCCCGTCAGTGAGGGTGATGAGAGATCTACAGGGAAGGGAAGGGAAGACAGCCAGACTTGTTTCTTACACATGAGTAGGTGACGCAGCCATAGCTCTGATACTGGTGGTATCAATAACTGCATAGATCTAGTGAGATAAGTGCCAGTGCAAGCATGCCAAGCATACCTGAAAAAATGTGGCTTGATTGTTGAGTAGTCACCATGTATGTCCTTCCGCTGTCATGCTTGGTAGAGTGTAGCGATTCTGAAGCTTACATTGCCCACCAATGGCCAGTTATTAGGTAGACCAGAAATGTAAATAGTCATGTTATGGAGAAGCTTGAGGTAGCGTCCTGCTACTTCAGCACAGTCATTTCTGAGTTATGGGTGTCTTTTGACAATGAATCTAAGTGAAACTGAAATCACTACCCATAGCAGCCTTCAAAAAACAAGCTGCTTCTCCGAATACAAAAACAATAGGAAAATATTACCTCAGGCATCACTGGAACAGGTGAGTGGTAGAATTTCGTAAGATATGCCTGTACATACAGGCGTGTACTAGGAAACACAGTTCTATTAAGAAGAGTTCAGAGTTCACAGCTAAATAACGTTTCCCTAAATCACTTGGTGAGATTCGTTGTACATGTTAAGTTGCTATGGCATCTGAGATCATCCAACAGCATTCAACAGATAATTATCTGTGCCTCATTAACCACACTGAGCAAATTGAAAATCCCCGGTTACACCGCCTTTTATATCATTTCCTGTGAGATAAGTCCAAAGAACAAACTTACGCATACAGTGAACCTGGGTAAAGACAGGCTTGCATAGCTCGTGAAGTAGGATGACACCTGTCTGACATAACGCCGGGAGAATGACAAACGTCGCCTGGACCAGTCGGCTGCTTTTATAAATAAGAGGGGATCAGGAAAACACTTGAATGATGAGAGAAGACTGGGACAGTGCACAGGGCGACTAATTGAGCTTGCACGTTCTGCCTTAACACTTGCATTTTGTTATTTCTAATCTTTCCCCCACCTAAAGCTGATGCCTGCTGGACAAGGACAGGAAGACAGAAGCACCGCATTTGGAAAGAGGGCAGATGCCTGCTAGGATGGCCCTGACCAGTTCATTTTCCAGCAAGCCGGTACCACCAGGCTCCGGAGGAGTTTCTACAGCAGGGAGAGAAGTGCACCAGAGCAAGCTGGACTTTTTCTGCAAGCTAGGCTATGGTAAGCAGGACATCTGCAAAGTGCTAGAGAACCTGGGCCAGGAGGCCCTGGAGGATGATGTGCTCAAAGAGCTGATTCGTATGGGGAGAAAACCTCAAGCTCTGGAGAGCCAGGCTCAGCCTCCCCCGCTAAAACTTGTTGCCCGTGGGTCGTGCAGCACTTCACCAGTGCCAAAGTGGCTTGGAGAAGAGGAAGGTGATCCCTCCAGTCACTTGAGAGCCATTGTGATTGACGGCAGCAATGTAGCAATGAGGTAAGCTTTGCTTTCTAAGACATCTCTCTCGGTAGAATTTTAAAGATGATGGGTTGAAGTGGATTTTTCTCCAGGTGAGAAGTCTATTTGATGTATGGTAGCTGAACCACTGCTTATTCCTGTTATTTGGCTGGGGACCTTTTGTGTCCATGCCCTTAAATACATACACCAAATACAGTCACTGCCTTGCTCTGCATTTGACCTTTTACAAGCTCACAGCAGCCAACACGCACTGTTTATGGTGGGATGGTTCAGCAGCCCTTTCTCTTTTTGCTCACCACTGATGTCTCCCTGCCTTTATGCAGTTCATGCCTTTATGCCTTTCAAGCAGTTACCTAGGAATCCCAGATGAACAGGAAAGCCCCACTAACATAAGAAGGAGAGGGAAAATAAAGACGGGTGGCTGTGGTTCCTAACAAAATCACAGCTGTATTGTCTTGCAACTAAATCCCACCAAGGTTCTTGGCTTTTATGTTTTTTATTGGTTTAGTTTATGGAAACATCAGGAAATTGGTCATTGGCTTTTATCTTAAATATTCTAATTTCTTTCTTTATTAATTCTGTTTCTGGGAAATGTTATAGCAACTCAACTTGGCCAATTATACTTCCTAAGTAGTGTCCTGACACTGTAAAAGCACTCTGTGACGTAGAGCCTGGCATTCTCATGCGGATGAGAAATCCAGGAGCAGCAGCATCTTGGCCTCCATTCCTCTGAGCAATGAGAACTGTCAGAGGCCCCGCCAGAGTCCAGGATGCCCTTTGTATCCACCATTTCTCCCTGTGACGCCTGCCTTCTTCTGCAGGGCCAGGCTCATCCTTGCACTTTGGAATAGAATGGAGAAGGGTTTTCACCTTTGGTATGAGGTGAGATAAGGCCACATCCCCTCTGGTTAGAGGGCGAAAGAGATTAGTGCATCCAGAGCAGGTGATCCTGCAGACGAAGCAAGTTGTGCCATCTTCTGGAAAAAGGAAGAAATTCCACCCAAAAGTGAGGGGATCCTCAGGGAAGCTCACAAGTAGTGAGAAATACACAACAGAACAAAGCTCTTTAGCCTTAGCCAAGCCATCAGCTGGGTAGCTGGCTGCTAGGGCCTCCTGCACTTCCACCCTAGACCCTCCTCAGGGTGTTCTTCTACTTCTCTGTACGCAAGGCAGAAAGGTGCTTGCCTGCCTAGATTCTTGAAGGCTAGTGTTTTGCTGTGGATTCCTTGTTTTCACCTAAACAGAATTAGAGGAATGTGAAGTAGTTCCCAGCTACAGAAAGGCAAATGTTTTACAGCTCCACTCAGACATCCCCGTCTGCCTTGGTAAGTTAAGGACTGCTTGGCACAATGGAGGAGACTACTGATCCTGTCAGTGTATATAGACCCAATGCAGCCTGGAAGGAGCTGCTTTATGTCCAGGATGTCTAGCCTAAGTGGTGCTGGCTGACGTTTGCCCTTTGGCTAATGGGATGGGATCCTCATTTTAATTTTTGGTATCCTCATTTTAATTTTTCTGATTTGTTACCGTCAGGTGGAAAAGAGCTGTTTGCAGTGTAATCAGGGAATAGAGTTCGTTGGATTTTCTTGCTGGAAAAAAACATCATCAACATGATCAGCTATAAAAGTTTTGGAGAAGCAACAATTTAGGGGTAGAGCTGTCAAAATCTTGAAGCTTAGAGAGACGCTTGTGTGGGGAAAAAAATATCTCAAGCATTTGTATTTCTGTCTTGGGACTGGCATTTCTGGAGTACTTCACAGTTAGCATTGAGGGCCTATTGCATGGTGCAAGGTTTTAAAAAAGATGTACATGCCCCAAGCCCATCCATCGAGACTGAATGACAAATACTCTTGCCTTTAGCCAGTTTCACTAACCAGACACCTAAGTATGCTTTGCGTTTCCATCAGGTGTCGTTAGAAACTTAGCCATCTGCCAGCCTATGGGAGGTACACACGATGGTTTAGCTAAGCCGGTGGGAGAAATCATTCAAGTTTTGGTACTGTGAAAGAGGAACCCTGTGACGCTGAAGGGACTATCTACTCTACAGCTTGCACTTTTACATCCAGTTTTTAAGCTGTGACATGTACAGAGGCCTTTTTCTGGGCCAGCTGAGCCCTGCTTTGTGCTCTTAAGTTTCCTTACTTTGGCAATACATGCTTGTCAGAGGGAATTAGTGTTGGAACTTGATGTTTCCTAGCCAACGGGCCTAAAACATCTATGAAAGTGGAACAATACAACTACAGATAGAGGAAGAAAGGGTGTAATTGCTTATTTTAACAAAATTAGGATATACCCCAAGTGTCCTCTTAGGCCAGTGTCCTGTAAACCATTGCTGTTCATGAATAAATCCTCTTGAAGGAGCTGTTTTAACTAAAGTTCATCTCAAAGAGTTTGGAATTGCACAACTGAAAAAGGAACCACTTCCTGCTAATTATGGAGTAATTGCTGGAATGGTTGCCTTGTTCTCTGTGCCCTGATCAGAGGATTCTGTTGGGTTCTGGTGACCTGTAACCTAGTGATGCACTGCACTGCTGGCAGGAAGGAGAGAGCAGGGATGGAATTGTGACAGATCAGCTAAGGTCCATGGGCACGGGGTGGGTTAAAAAGGTTCTGTTGGTCAAGACTAATTCAACATGCAGGAGATTAAACATTTTAAAGACACTATGGTACTGTGTGGCAGGTGTTGGTGGACAATGATGCTTGACATGGCAGTGAACCCTGTGTATATCTACCACTGTGGCTATGCATTCCCCAACTTTGGCTGCAGTGATATGCCAAATAGATTCAGTGATAACACTGAGTATCAGCACCAGGTGCCTCTTGCTTGTTCTGCCTGCCCATTCAATCAAATTGTTTGTGCTTGAAGTGAGTGTTTTACTTCTCACTTTGGGAGTATATACGAAAGTACTTCTCTAACACTGTCAAGGCTATATACATATAGATGAGCAGCCATTGTCAAAGTGTTTGTTGCAGTGAACTTGATTTGAGAGCCAACATTAAAGAATGGCCTAGCCAATTGCACTAGTTCTCATTTGTAGTCAACATTTCAGCACTATAAATTTTATTAGGTGTAAAATGCACCTTTTTGGTTTTACGATCAATATAAGCACAGTCTGGACATGAATTTCTGGGGGTCAGGGATATTTAGGACTGCAGCATTTTCCTCAGCTGGTCAGTCACTGCAGGTAGGTGTAGTAACTGAGAGAGACATTTAAATCAATGTTCCATGAAACGTGAGTAAGACTGTGGTGATATAATCCAGAAACCTCAAAGCACAAGGATGAGGTTTCTGCAGTCACTGTGAGGGTATTTATATGTTCAGGATCTGTGCGAGGATTTTTTGTTTCCTTGTGCAGAGGCAATTAACAAACTATCTTCCTTTATATGTGCGCTGTGCTCTAGTCAAATTTTAGATAAGAGGAGCGCAAGCAGTAAGAGCTTTCAATGGGGAAAGGAAACTTAGAAAGGAGATGATACACTCTAATTGTTTCCTTTGGGGATGTTTTCTGTGTTTTGTTCTAAATACTGATAATCATCCAGAATCCACCTTGCATGCATCTGCTACAGTGCTCATCTTAGGGTTTTCCCACCTCTCTGTGCAACAAAGGCAAAATCCAACAACCTGGGCAAGATAACGATGGGCATGGAGCATCTGTGGCCCTCTCCACAGAGGTTTTGTACCTTTTCTGGTGACCTGGGTTAGATTTTCCGTAATTCCTTTCCTTATTTTTGCAGTCTTTTTTCCCCTTTAATGTGACTGCTATTTCCAGAAGAGGTCAGCACTAAACTGACCTGCAGTTGCACTTACTTACAGCCATTTCAGACATAAAAACCCAAGTCACAGTTAGCACAGAAGAAAATCACCATATTTTATTTCATATAGGAGAGCCTCAAATGTTTCTGCATGTGCTGGAAGAAACTCTCCATCCTCAAATCATTATCAGAAGGCAAAGGATCTGATGCAGCCTAGGGTTTTGCTGGCACTTTAGGGTCTGTGTCCAACTAGATATAGATGGAAACAACATGCTCGGGTAGCAGGCAGGTTATAGAAATTGGAGACAGAATACTTCTGACTTCAGGTATCCAAACTTCTTCAAACAAGTGCCTGGTTCTGCTGGAGGAGGTATTTGAACCTGTCCAACCAGGGCACCTTGCTCAGGAACGGAGCACTGTTTTCTTGGAAGGTGATAAATGACACACAACTACTATGTTCTGCCTTTCCATTACTGATTCAGTTAGAGACCTCTATGTGCTTCCTGAAAACTTTGCCTCAGCTTCCTCTTCTTATTTCTTTCATAGCCATGGTAACAAAGAAGTCTTCTCCTGCTGGGGGATCCGCCTAGCAGTGGACTGGTTCCGTAAAAGGGGGCACACCTACATCAAGGTTTTTGTCCCCCTCTGGAGGAAGGAGCCCCCTCGACAAGACAGTCCCATTGCAGGTAGGTCACCATCCTGGGCATAATTTGGCAGCTATTAGGTGCAGATTGCAGGCAGGGGGTGTGAAGAGTACAGTATGGTTTTGCCTTGTAAAGTGCAAACTGGTCTCCATTGCTTAAATTAGTCATTAATTCATTGCCGCATGCAGGCTAGCAATGAAAACTGCAAACAGGGCTTTGTTACTGTGCTTAGAAGCACTCTGTTTCAAAAGCACTAGTTTCTGCCTTAATTAAAGAACTAGTTTGTTAGCTCGCAACAGCCTGCAGAGCATTTAAGGCCAGCCAGTAAACAACAACATTGTTTCTGAGTAGATATAATGTTTCACGCATTTTCCAAGGGTGTGGGTATCTTTGTGAACAGTGAATAGGTTTCACTATTGCATGGCTGACATCAGTTAGTCTGGTACCTGATGCAGGGGCTACACAGCTTCCTCTGCCAGGAGAAGGATGAGTGTTGGCTGAAGTCTGTGGAGAGTGGGGAGATTTAGGTTGTATGGAAATAGGGAAGGCGTGTGCCTGCAGCTTGATGTCTGCAGCTGCAGGTAAGAAGGCAATGGATCTGCCCCTCTGTGCGGCAGGAATGGCAAGAAGTCGGAGCCTCCTCGGAAGCAGAGAAATGAATGTATTTATTTTATCAGGCCCATTTCAATTCGCAGTAACACTCATGCCAGGACTGGTCAGAAGCTCTGTATTATCTACCGGTGTACAAAGGGAACTACAGGGTTTCACCTAGCTCTGGTGTAGACCTTCAATGGTTAAGACTTAAAAATTAGAAAAAGGTACCTCCAATTTTATGAGTAGATGCTTTTATAAAAGACCAATTTTTTTAAACTGCCAAACAATCACTAGTTTTCAATGCATCTGAAAATCACGCCACTTGAAGTTGCCTGAAATTTCTAGGATGGTGGAGATCAGGTCATCATTAACTGATTCTTTCTTTGCATATTTTTTCCCTTCTATTTCTGCTAACCACCTCACCAGATCAGCACATTCTTGAAGAGCTTGAAAAGCAATCAATCCTTGTGTATACTCCATCTCGGAAGGTGAAAGGCAAGAGGGTAGTTTGCTATGATGATCGCTATATTGTGAAGGTTGCTTATGAAAAAGATGGAGTCATTGTTTCCAATGACCACTACCGAGATCTCCAGAATGAAAATCCTGAGTGGAAATGGTTTATAGAGCAGCGACTACTCATGTACTCCTTTGTCAGTAATAGGTAAGAGAACTTGGCAGGTGAGCAATCTGTAACTTGAAGTGTACGGGTCAAGACAGCTCAGACATGAGCGTACCTCTGGCCACCACAGTTTTTTCTTATCTCATTTCTGTAGTTCCTTCTTATTCAGCTTTGGTCCTAAAACCCCATGCCGCTCATCAATGAACTTCTCTGTTTGAATGGCAACAGTAGTGACCAGCTTTCCTTCTTACCAGTCCAAACTGGGATGTTTACCCAATACCTAATATTTATTCTGTTCTATTCTGTAGTGGTGTAACTGAATTAAATTAGTGAGGGGATACTGGCTGAGTTAATTTTTAATTCCCTTACAAGACAGAACAGCGCATTTTCCTGTGCTTTTACTATTGTGACCTTTTAGAAGAAGAGAAAGGAGAAGCTGGTCTCTCTGGCTCCTTGACTATCCCCTTGAAAAGGCCAGGCCACTTCATTGCACCAGATGGGCAATCAGCTGTAGCTCTGAATTAAGTGGTGGCTTTAGACCTCATTTCCCTAAAAATGGGAGGAAAGTGAGTTTGGTGTGAAAGGGAGCTGACAAATGCAGGGACCACAGAGGTATTTCCTGCTGCTTTGGGGAAAAAGGAAGTGATACTGTGATAACTGGGGTGCTGACAGACCAGGACTGTGCCAAGCCTTAGTGTCTTTCCAGTAGGTTGAAGTTTTTAGGAAAGGAGAAGGACAGCTACATGAACATTAAGCACAGTTGGCTTGGCGAGCAGGAGGGATAACACAGCTTCCAGAGGCCAGGCTGCGAGGGCATCACACATCTGCCCTGCTCTAAGCCTGTGCAGCAAGCTGTGGCAATGCTCAGAGTACTTCTGCTACTCCTGCCACTTCTCCTTTTTCAGGTTTATGCCTCCTGATGATCCACTAGGCCGGCATGGACCCACTCTTAATAATTTCCTCAGCAAAAAGCCAGCACTTCCTGAATCAACATGGCAGCCTTGCCCCTATGGTGAGTTCCTCTCTGTCCCTCCTGGGCCTTGCTTCTTTGCTGCGCAGTCCTCAGCTGGGGGGCAGCCCTGGTTCTGCATGTGCTCCTCCTTCACATTCAGTGTGGTAGAGAATGGGGCCAGGGCTGCTCAACCGTGTGGTGCTCCCACCCCAAAACAGCTTTAGTGTAATTTGGAGATGAACATCTGCCCTGTGTTTGAAAGCCACCCTTTTCAGCAGCAGATTTCTCGGTCCATTGAGCACTGTAACCAGAAGACATGTGAACTTCAGACACTGCCAAAATAGACCTGAATCTTTACGCAGAAATTTCCCTCCGCTGCGGCTGCACCCTGCTATTTCAGTCAGCAATATGTAAACGTGGGGTCAAAAGTGCTAGGGGGGAAAGCAGTGCTTCCTCTGTGTTGTTTGTGCTCACCAGAAGCTCCTGGCTGCATGGTCCTGGGGGGATGACCTCCTCTTCTATATTTTTTGATTCTTTCAGGTAAAAAATGCACTTATGGTAACAAATGCAAGTTTTACCACCCAGAGAGGCTGCATCAAGCTCAGCTGTCAGTTGCTGATGAGCTCAGAGCCAGAACAAAAGTGCCCATGAGCCTGGGAAAGGAGGAGGAGACGTGCAACTGCTCTCCATATCAAAGTGGCAGAGAGCCTATGCCTCACAACTCTGTCACAGAAATGCCACAGGGAGCCAGCAGAGGCATGAGGGCCTCTTGCTATGCAGCATGGTCCCCAGGCAGCTACCACGCACGGCCAGCTGATGCCTGGGCCATCAGCTCCAACTCCGGCCTGGAGCTGGACCAGAAACCACCAGAAGACCTCAGAGGCCAACACCTAGTGGGAGACATGGCAGCACTCTCCATCAGTGACAAGGCGTACTCTGGAACCAGACCACCATGCACCTCACAGGAGAGAGAGGTGTCTGACAGCCCTCATCGCTGTTGTAGCCTGAGGCACAACCCCTTCCTACTGCACCACCACCACTGCTTGGACTGCACCTGCTTACCAGGGAGCTCTTTCCAGCACTCAATGCTCCCACCTGCTCCAGGTAGGTGCCTGGACCACTGCTGGCCCCAGGAGTGCTGGTCTGATGGGGCCCAGCCCGGCCCAGCCCTGGAGGCACAGCAGCACCTTCCTCCATCCTCTGTGATGCCTCTGGCTGAGCCACTGCAAGTGTACAGAGAGCGGCCCCAGTGCTGTTTCCCCAGCCAACCCTTTCTGCTGGATGACTTCTTCCAGAAAGCCTCTGCTCAGTCCAGTGCAGCTTACTGTGATTACTGGCCACCCCACGCTGCAAGACCTCCTTCTGCCCAGCAAGCAAGTGTCCACAGGGAGCTGTGCACTATTTTCCCCTGTGCCGAAGTGAATCAAGAGATGGCACTGTACCCTGAGATCAAGGATATCACTAGCTTGACATTACTGATTCAAAGACATAGAAACTTGTGATGCCTCCAGGTTAAACCTTTCCCACCAAGTGCAGAGCTGCTATTCTCAGGTTTATCATCTGAGTTATTAAAAGGCTTTATGAGCTGAGTTACAGCTGTTCAAGTAGCATACATCTAAGCATCAACCCGTTATGGTGCATGGGGCATTAAGTCAAGACAATCACTGTGGTTCACAGCAGTAGGATCTTCTCCACTTCACTTGGGAGTGAGTAGGAGGGTTTAATAACTGAGCTGCCAGCATGTGAACCTCACATGTTTTTAATGTCCTAACGTGCTGTTTAAATACCACCAAGGAGCCATTCTCCATGGGTCCCATTAAAGGGCTCCACATACGACTTTTAGCACGACTAGCCTGCTCAGCTAGCAGGAAAAAAAAGCAATTTGGCATATTTCCCCTAACACTGGGCTGTACTTCCTGCTAGAAGGCGTCTTTGGACCCGTGTAATTACCTGATGGCTTTAATCACAAAGCAACCATGTCCTAGACCTTTAAAAGACTCAACTAGTGTTTATGAACCAATGCTGTGAACCCACAAGATTACTAGTGGAGGTAGCAGAGAAAGACCCCAGAGCACTTGGAAACAACTGCAGGGCTCATGCACAATATAAGTCAAGTAAGGGAAGCCCTTTGTAATATAAGTAAGTCAGTCCTATTGAAGACTGAAAGCTCAGGGCTGTTCTTATTTGAGATAGCACAGCTGATAGCAAAGGAATATAATAATAATAGTAGCTCTGAACTGCTTCTGTCCTAGTAAACAAGAAAAAACATTGTTGAATTAACCCTTAATTACCAAATGTTGTCCCATAATGCCACTATACAGATAGATGATTTATGATTACAAACATTTAAACTCTATTCTGCTGGGACACGTTTGATTTTCAGTAAGCTGTAAAGCTATTAATCGTCGTGTTATTCCACTGAATTTTTTTAAGTTAAAATTCAAATATAAAGGTTGATCCTGAATGTTTTTGGCATTTTACCAAAGTTTAAGTATGTCAGTATGACAGATCTTAAGAATTATTTAGCACGCTATAAAATGATCACGTAGAACACCTTGCTCCAAATATTTTCTGTTTCTTTTGTTCTATTCCTTTTAGCACTGATGGATAATTAGGTCCAACATTCAGGTGGCCTGTACAAAATCTCATACGCATCAGAGAACCTCTAGTGGGTTCTTCTCAGAAGTACAGTCAGGCAATAATTAAACCTAGCTCGCACTGAATGCTCTTGGTTTGGAAAGGCGACCAAGCAGAAGTAATTTACCTTTAGTGTCACAATCACATGATGCATTTTTGTATTTGTATGAAGAGTCTTCAGGAAATAAACAGTATCAGCTGAATCTCTTTTAGTCACATAGTGGCTGACTAAGAAGGTATTCTAAAAGAATGCGGAAGTGTGACCACAAAAATGACAGCTTTTTCCTTATTTCATGACTTTCCCACTAAGTATAGTCATTGTAAAAAACAAAAATACAAAAACTTACATAGATCACCTCACTCAGACTGCTATGTTTTGGCTCATCAGTATAGCCTGCAATATCCACTGGAAAATACACAAAGATTAGAAAGGTTGCTAAACCAAAATCATGGAATATGTGAATTGCTTTGGAAAGTATTTGAGGTCTACAGCCAGCGTTAGTTTCCCTGAAATACGTCACACTCCACTTTAGCATAATAAATTAAACAGAGATGTTTCATGGATCAAATGTGGATATTGTGCCCACTCAAGGGCGGGCTCACTGGACAGCCCAACATCCTGCACCAGAACTTTCCATCAGGCCTGTGAACATCTGCACACTCAAAGTGCCCTGTGGAGTGGAAAAGCTCCTTCCCCCACACAAACAGCGAGCCCCGCACGACAGCGTTCGGAAAATACACACAAAGCAGTGGAACAGGCTATAGCCATACACATCATCATTTAGTAGTTTTATGTCTGGAATGTAGGTTACATATTTCAATATAAAGAGCATTTAAAACATAGGAAAATCGGCACAGTGCCTCTACATCATGCCCTGGGCTTGCTGGCTACATGTGCGTAAGTTTTTCTCCTTTTTCCTCAAGAACGCACAGGAATTTGGTGCTCATTCAAAACTCTCTCATGTTTAATAACTTTTTTGCTTTCATTTCTGCCTTATTTACTGTGAAGCCTCTCAGTAAAACACCCAGAATATGCATTCCGTTAAGAAAGTGTCTGAGAAAATAAATCAGACTTTGGTGCTAAACAGAACTTGACTTCTCTTGGCTCATCTGCTCAGAGAGATTTTTCTCATGAAGTTTTTGTTTCAAGGGCAGCACAGCAGCAGCGTTATGTCATTGAGTGCTGTAGAGAATCTCTGCCCTTGGCAAAAGGCCCACGGCAAGCACAAACCATTTTATTATTTCACCACTGAGTAAGCATCTGGGACGAGGGGCCTTCTTCTGCAGCCTTTTATACTCTCCAAGACAGTAGGATTGCTTTCTGGCTTGAGAGTTAAGGGAAGGAACTGTTAACAGGAAGGAATAGGTAGCTCTCGCACAGACATTATGGACAGCTGTTGCCATTTGGTGTCCCTGCTGAGATACATTCAAGGGCAGCTCTCCCTGCCAAGTTGAGAATGAATCCATAAATCCCCAGAGGCTGGGAGCCTCTAAGCCCTTTGCTTTTTGGTTGTCAAGACAAAAGAAGACAAAAGAAGAGGATTGAAGCAGTGGGAGTGATCCTCCAAGAGATGGGCCACTTTCCTAAGGAAGATTTACAAAGTTGCTGAATTTATTTTAAGACTATAAAAAAAAAAAACAAAAACCAACAAACCAACAACATAGAAGGGAATTCTCTTCCCTTCTTTATGCTCACCCTTTCCCAAAAAGCTGGGAAGCCATAGACACACCCCTCCATGAGTGGCCAGGGAAACTGGTTATGAGTGTCCCTCTGAAGAACTGTCTGCAGTGTGAAAAGGGAATGAGGCATGACCCTGCCCAGAGCTGTGTCAGCGCTGCTGCCAGAGCTGCTATCCTTCCCTCAGCTTCCCCTGTGTATGTGTTTTTCCTTCATGGCACATGGATTGTGAGCTTACTAACAAACTGGTGAGTCAGGTGCCAGAATGATTCCTGCCATATGAAGGGCTCTGAAGTAAATAATCTTCAGATATTCTGAAGAGCTTTATAACAATTTTAGCTCCCCATAAAAACTGGCACAATTCATAAGCAAACACTGAACAGGTTCATAAGCACATAAGTAGTTGGTGCTTATGTAGTAGTTATGTGAGTCATAGCTTCTCTCCTAGTTGACTACACTGGATTACTGAGAAGGAAAGGGCAGGTCCTGTATCTAAGTGAGTGCAACAGACCTCCTCTGCAAGCTAGAAAAATGAATTCTGGTGAAAGCCTTAGACAAATAGACACCCACCATGGCTGACTCGTAGAATTAAAAAGGTTGGAAAAGACCTCTAAGATCATCTAGTCCAACCATCCACCTACCACCAATAGTGCCTGCTAAACTGTGTCCCTAAGAAAGTGCTACATTACCGTTTCCAAACACCTCCAGGGATGGTAACTCTTCCACCTCCCTGGGCAGCCTGTTCCAGCACCTGACCACTCTTTTTTCCCAAAATCCAATCTGAACCTCCCCTGGTGCGACTTGAGGCTGTTTCCTCTAGTTCTATCACTAGTTATGTGGAAGAAGAGGCTGACTCCCACCTCACCACAACCTGCTTTCAGGCAGCTGCAGAACAATCGCAGCTCCCTCAGCTGCTGCCCATAACAGTTGTGCTCCAGGTGCTTGAGCTTCATTGCCCTTCTCTGGACACACTCCAGGGCCTTGATGTCTTTCTTGTATTGAGGGGCCCAAAACTGAGCATAGTACTCAAAGTGCAGCCTCACCAGTGCTGAGTACAGGACATGATCACCTCCCTGCTCCTGCTGGCAACACTATTTCTGATACAAGCCAGGATGCCATTGGCCTTCTTGGCCACCTGAGCACACTGCTGACTCATGTTCAGCTGAGCACTGACCAAGACCTCCAGCTCCTTCTCCTCTGCACAGTCTTCCAGCCACTCTGCCACTCAGTCAGCTGCACCAGTGCGCTGACTTGGCAAAAACATTGAAAGCCAGGAGGGATGTGCTTAAAAACTTTTGTTTTTGACTGCGAGACAAAGTAGCTTCCTTGTGTGTTTTCTGAGAGAATACACTGCAGAACTACCACAGGTGAAACAAAGCTGTAAACACGACCGTGTGTGAGAACAGCACATACAGGGCAGGAAGCCCTGACCACGCATGCAGGGCACACAGACTGTTGGACACAACTCAAAGTCAGACAGTGCTCTGCCAATGGTACCAGAGTTACTGGTGCCAGATCCCTCTTGACACACAAAGTCCACTTCTTCCCAATTTTTCCACATTTTACAGGACTCCATCAACACCTTCACTGGCAAGTTCTCAAGTCACAAAATAGGCACCATGCATTCCCCACCGGCTGCCACCTCAGGCCCTGACTTGTTGCTCCTTCCTCCTCATCCTCCTCCTCCCCCCACTGCAGCCACTCACCATTCCTCACTGCACCATGTGCTCCTCCCTCTCACCTCCTCCTCTCCTTCTCCCCTGCCCCAGGTGTCCTCACCGCCCCTTTTCTTCAGTCTCATTTCTTTTCAGTTTTTAACTGGAAATGTCTGCTGTACCCCTTCACCAAATTCTAATCTTTCTCCTCCTAGATTATATAGAGTTCAGCAGCGTGGCTTTTTTGTTCTCTTCTTTAAACTTGGCATAGATATCTTCACCCTGGCAGAGGCATGATGTGCTCAAGCTGTTTTCCCATCCTGCCTTAAAACAATCCTATCAGCAAAAACTTTCGTGCATGGAGACAGAGGCCCCATCCAACCCACATTTGCTTATGTTGACCTTGTGCAGCTTTCTCTGAGGACAAATGGGGTGGTAGCAGAACCTCAGCCATCCTGCATTTAACTACAATAAATCCTAAAATTCACCTATCCTTTGCCTGCAGATGGATAAGAACAGCTTAGAAGAACTGAGGACCAACCAACATTTGCTATATAAGCTTTCAGGAGAAATGCAGGGGGAATGCAGAGGCTTTTACCACTTTAAATTGTAAATGGAAAAATGTACTTCATAACTAATACCACATTCTGCAACCTCATGAAAACCAAACACATAAATGCCAGGATAGCTGGGCAGAAGCTGCAGCCCATCTGACCACTGCTCCAAAAGCAGTGCTAAAGGGATTTTAGCAGGGAAACAAGCTTGAATGTGATTCGTTACTGCCAAAAAATACACAGCCATTGGCAGACAATTATAAATGTTACTCAAAACCATCATCGGAATGAGAAATACTAAAAGTTCTCCCCACAGGAGGTCCTGTTAGGAAGAGGCTGAAGGGAATACAGAAGCTTGTAAAAATGTTATTTCCAGCAGGGAAACATTCTCGGATAAGAACTTCAGCATCTGAACATCCCTTTGCTCATAAAGACTGGCTCTGTAACACATAACATGTGGGGGGTTTGGAGCCCTGTCTTCATTTAAAAAAGCAGATGGAAGATCTTTAAGCCTTCGGAGCATCTTTCTTAAGTTAGAAGGGGCATGTTTGTTTAAGCCTTGCAGAGGAGGAAAAAAGTCGTGGTCATCCGTTTAAACTGAAGTCAAAATAATAGAACAGAATAATAATAAAAAAAAAAGGGCAGAGAATCAACATTCTACATAAATAAAAGAAGGAAGCAGTATGCTGCAGAGATTATGTCTGTTTACCTTTCATGCTGTTGCAAACGCAGCTGGGGGTGCTATCTGCGAGATGCTCTTTAGGGCAGCATCTGCACTCGGATGTTCTGGTGTTCGTATTTGTCCGACGGAACTCACGCAGAGCTGAGAGCAGCAGTACAAACAGAAGGAGGATGCACCTAGGAACTGACGTCTGAAAGGCATACACCAACCAGCCCACAATAAAATAATCATCATCTCCGAAGGCACGATGGCCGGCTCCACCACCAGGTGTCGATGTGGAAGCACCGGAAAAGCAGAGTCTGTGCTGGAGAGCTGACTGCCACCAGCTCACACCGTCCATGCACCCAAGTCCCACCGGCAGACCCGTTCTTCATTGCCAGCCTGCAATAGGCACGACTAAGTCCAGCGACCCATACTCGCCGCCTTTAGCTCCGGGCAAGCACAAGAAATCGCAGAAGGGTTGCTGCAGGGCTGCAGGCACAGACGTGGAGAGCCAAACTTGGGGTCATCCCAGGAACGGGGCACAGGAATGGGGCACGGTACACGATCCACCCTTTGCTTTGCTCTGGCCCTGCTGGCTGTCCCGCTGACATCCACCGCGTGGGTTGGGTTTGTCTTGGCGGGCGCCCAGGTGCCGCTGCCAGGCTTCCCTCTTAGGGCAGCGCTGGGAGAGTCACGCCGGGTTAAGTTTAGAGTTCCAGGTTGGCACATTCTTAACGCAAGCCAAAAATAAGTGTGAATGGGGATCAATTTTATGAATTTGCTGAGCTGCCAATTATATTTTAAAGCTGAAATTTGAGACTAGGTTTGCCAGTTGGGAAAGTATCATGGCCAACCCCTGGAAATTAATTAGGAAAACACTTTCTATCCGAGTCCAGAGGGCATTACCTTACAAATAGTACCTCCAAATTCTTTCCAGGTGGACATGGGACACTGCTGGTCAGCTTGAGTACAGAGAATTTTAACTAATTAAGCTTATCGTCTTACATATATGTGAATCAAGAGCTAAGGAGGATTTGACAAGCATTTCAGGTATGCAACAGTAAGGCAGCACTTGGGGGGGTGGGACACGGACACACAAAAAACCCTGCTTCTTCCAAAGCAGCTCAAACTGTCGCTATTTTCTATCGCGTTCCTTTAATGCATTCCTTCCATGTATTCAGGAAGCAGGGTTACTCAGCCCCATGAGCGCACAAGGTAAGCTGGCTGTGCACCCATGTCTCTGTAAAACAGAACTGTCAGCCCTGGGGCAGCCGGGCAGGGGCTGGAGCACAGCACAGGCAATATTACAGCTCTGCCTGAACCCTGCTGGCAGCACGGGTTGAGAGAGAGAAAGACAGAAAGGATTAGGCTACAGTAACAACAGCAGAATTCAACTGTACTGTAAAGTGAGCTACATCACTGTTCTGACATCTGGCTCAACACATACAATCAAAATGCAGAAAATTATACATACTTATTTGTCTTGAATGAATGAATTAATCAAAAATAATTAATGTGATTGTTATGTATTTATGCAACATTTGGCAACACGTTCCTTCTGGTCTCAGAGTTAAAAGCACTGTTAGAAAGTGGCAACTGTGACCAAGCAGTAGAGCAGCACTAACCTCGGCACTGCTGTCACACCACATGAGGCTGTGCCATTCCAGGGCCAAAACATAGAATTAATAGCTCCAAGGAGAGCAAAAGCATGGTGGAGCACAATTCTAAGCTAGTAGTAAGGATGCTTCCACCTGGAGTGATCCAGTCACTGCTTCAAAACATGACTGGGGCACTGAACATCTACGCAGGTGGGAGCAAAATCTCTCTCACCGTAAGAGCTGAGCAAATCCAAAACCACCTCACGAGGCTGAATGAATACAAGTCTATGGGGTCAGATGAGATGCATCCCAGTATCCTGAAGGAAGTGGCTGACGTGGTTGCTGAGCCACACTCAGTTATATATGAAAAACTGCGGCTGTCAAGTGGAATCCCCAATGATTGGAAAAAGGGAAACATCACTCCCATTTTTAAGAAAGAGAGAAAGGATGACCCAAGGAACTACAGGCTGGTGAACCTCACCTCTGTGCTTGGAAAGATCATGGAGCAGATCCTCCTGGAAGAGATGTTACAGCATATGCAAGATGAAGAAGTGATCTGAGACAGCCAGCATAGCTTCACCAAGGGTGGATTGTGCCTGACCTATCTGATGGCCTTCTATGATGGAGTGAGAACCTAAGTAGACAAAGGAAGGACAACTGATGCCATCTGCCTGCACTGCTGCAAGGCCCTTGATATGGTCCCGCACCATGTCCCATCTCTAAATTTGAGAGACGTGGATGTGAAGATTGGACAAAGAATTGTTCGGACAGTTGCAGCCAGAGGGTTGGGGTCAATGGCTCTATGTCCAGGTGGAGCCCAGTCATAAGTGATGTCCTCCAGGGCTCCGTCTTGGGAGTGGTGCTTTTTAACATACTTATCAATGATGTAGACAATGGGATTGAGTGCCCCCTCAGCAAGTCTGCAGAAGACACCAAGCTGAGCGGTGCAGCTGATACAACAGAAGGAAGGGAAGCCATCCAGAGGGACCAGGACAGGTTTCAAAAGTGGGCCTATGTATGTGAACCTAATGAGGTTTAACAAGGCCAAGTGCAAGGTGCTGCACTTGAGCGGGGGCAATCTCAGGTATTTATATAGACCGGGAGAAGAAATCCTCAACAGCAGCCTTGTAGAGAAATACTTGAGGTCCCTGTAGATTAAAAACATGAGCCAGCAGTGTGTGCCTGCAGCCTGGAAAGCCAACGGTATCCTGGGCTGCATCAACAGAAGGGTGGCAGCAGGGCGAGGGAAGTGAAAGCCCCATCCGAAATACTCCCATCCAAGCTTGGGACCCCCAGCAAAAGAAAGCAGGTCTAGAGGGCCATGAAGATAATCAGAGGGATGGAGCACCTCTTCTATGAAGAAAGGTTGAGGGAATTGGGCTTGTTTAGCCTGGAGAGGAGAAGCTCCATGGAGGCCTCAGTGCAGCATTCCAGTACTTGAGAGAAGCTTATAAATAGGAGGACCAACCTTTTACAGGAGTAAATAGAGATAGGACAAGGGTAAGTGGCTTTAAATTCAGCCTTGGGTAGCTGGCAGCTCTGCTACATGTAGCCCAAACTGCCACAGCTGTAAGTGGAGCTTGGCGGGGCAGGACTGGCCGTGCCCTGCAGCACTTGGCTTCCTAGAAGGTTCAAACAGTCTAAAGCAATCCAATTTATAAATACCAAGCTCAGTAGAAAAAAAAAGTTAGTAATCATTATTAAAGAGGGAAAGCATTTGTCATGTCCTCCATCGCAAAAAAATGCTCAACATGACATCTGTGCCAAAGGATTAGGAAATGTTTCTGAAGCCAACTGCTAAGCTGTGGTTTTTATTTTTGTGCAGCATCTTAGTTACACTGGCACAGTACAAACCTGGAACACATAGCCCCACTTCTTGCAAACCTTAAAATTCAGGCACAGGGATGACATCCTTAAAGATCTGATTACCATGAAAGACAGTGGAAGAGGGATGCGTCTCCAAATGCTTCCCCAGTCATAGGGGAATGGGCTTTGGAAACTGCAAAAATGAGGAAGGTGATCCTACAGCTGCTGAATGGTCAGACTGGGAGCTGAAGCAGGCAGCTTGGGTAACCTACCCCAGGCACATTGCCAAGTTAGCAGCACTGCCCTGAATTGCATCCAAGCTTCAAGTTCCTGCCCCACTCCCTGATGATGGTATCCAACAGCCTTTCTCAGTTATAAACTGTAGTGCGTAGAACCTGGCTACCAACAAATGATTGTTGCAGACAGAAAGCACTTCACAGGACAATCACTTCATAATTGTGTCAGAAGATTGCGTTTTCTATCCTCAGGTCGTATTTACTGACTTCGGGCCCCAAAAGAGAAGGAAGGGAAACAATCATGGGAGAAAACAGAACATGCATACCAGGTTTAGTCCCAGACTTCACTGGGAGCACTGGATAACTGCAACAAAACACAGTGTACTTACCCATGGGGTTGTTCTAGTCCCTAATTAAACAGGGAGAAAGGAGAGCTGAGAAGACAAGCGAGGCAAAGATAGGGAACAGAGAAGAACAAAGCCATCCTGTCAGCAGAGGAGCATCTTCTAGGAAGTGGACCAGTGACTTAACAATACTGCTGAGGTAAATGCCTGGCCTCAGATTGCTGTGGTGGCACTGCCACCTGAGGGATCTTCACAATTTGTATTAAGTATCGTCTGTGATCTTTTCACTGTTTCTCCAAGTTTTCATTTTGACTGGCAGCAGGAAAAAGCCATTGTAACATAAAGACAAATGACAAAAAAATGAGAAAGCACATTATTTTTAGGATGCCTTCACAGCTTACAGAGGAGGCACAGACTCTACAAAGGTGTCATAAATCTTCCAGCACAATGACACTCCAGACCTGTTACTGCTTCAGTTGCTCCAAAAGAAGGTTCTTCTTACAGCAGTTTGCTTCCCCCTCCTCTTCAGTCCCTTTAGACAAACTGCTTTGGCCAAACGCCTTGCACACAGGTAACAGTGACGTCTGCACACCTGTTAGGTAACAGGAAAGGAGTTCAGTGTTAAAAAGGTTTTGGGTGCCTCCCAACCAGACCAGGCTTCCCATCGCCTCTCAAGTAGAAA
Organism: Pavo muticus; assembly: GCA_016647715.1. Taxonomy (NCBI): domain Eukaryota; kingdom Metazoa; phylum Chordata; class Aves; order Galliformes; family Phasianidae; genus Pavo; species Pavo muticus. The sequence continues at coordinate 368,342 of JACDJE010000047.1, forward strand.
TCATAAAAACGCATAGTATTCTGATGCTGCTTTTCCCTAACCTCAACACTATTCTGCTCATCTTATTTAACACTGCATTGTACAAGCCTGCAAAGAAATAGAAATATTTTATGTTTCTACCAGAAACATTTCTGGTCACGCTGCCAAGGAACGTCAATCAACCACCATGGAAACAATCTCACGACTCTCAAGCCTCTCATGACTGGCTTCGCTATGTGATGAAACCACTTACTGGTACCAATGGACTTCTAAGGTCACCACTTCGGACCAAGAACACAAGAAAGTCTTCACAGTCACACATATTAAGGTCCTATTATTTACATCCTTTCCAACTCTGAAGTTGTGGATTTATGCTCACCATATGTGAGTCTGTGAATTAGTGGGGTGCAACCACCACCTGCTTTCGCATATCAAGAACAAAAGGGATGGCATTCCTCGTTACATCTCTTCCACATTGCCATCACCTCTTTTCTCAACCCTGGATCTGAACAATAAAAGGAACTCAAATCTAGGCAAAGCATATCAGTCACAAGCTGGATGTGCTTACTGAATGCTCAATAAGAAAAAAAAAGTACACATTAAAGTGCTTCAACTTGTTACCAAGTGAACTACATCAAAACTGCATTGGCACTGTGCTCCTGTAAATGGTGTAGAAAAAATAGCACGACAATTTAAAACTACAACACAATGCACATCCATTAAAAAATACAGAATGAGGTTTATAAAATCACCCCAAATTTCTCATCTGTGTAGTACAGTAAGCAGACACGAAGTGACAGGCTACTTTTTACCTAAAATTGCACTCGCATTCAGTATGACAGTGATTTATTATTTTAAATAAGCTTGCACATAGTATGTACTGTGAACAGAACCACAGATTGGCTGAGGTGGGGGAGGACCTCAGGGTCCATCTGGTCCAACCCCTGCTCAAGCAGGGACACCCAGAGCAGGGTGCCCAGGGCCATGTCCAGGAGGGGTTTGGAGATTGCCAAGGAGGAAACCTCACAGCCTCTCTGGGCAGCACGTCCCAGTGCTCTGCCATCTGCACAGTAAGGGTTTCCTGATGTTTGGCTGGAACTTCCTGTATTCCAGTTTGTGCCCACTGTCTCTTGCACTGGCACTGGGCACCACTGGCTCTGTTTTCTTTGCACCCTTCCTTCCTTCAAGGTGGTAGTATCTGAGTAACTCTGCTATAGAAGCAAGTACACCACTGGTGCAGAATTGCTTATCATAGAAAACCAATTAAAAAGCATTGAGAATTACACCAAAATTAAAAAAAAAAAAAAAGTTGAAATTTAGTCAGATCGCATCATTCTCCATGTTCAGCATCAAGGGTTTCTATGCCACCTAAGCTCCTCATGGAGTCCAGAGTCCTTAAATATTTCATACTAACTCCTGTTCTCTCATTCTTTGTAGCTTGCACAAAAACAGACCTCAGGAGATATATTGGACTACATAAAAATCAAAGACCGTTCCTCAAAACAAAAAATACTCAATTACAGTCAGGGTTGGAAAAAGGACTGCAATCGTTACACTCTAAAAATGAAAGGAATCAGAACTTTAACACTTGCGCTTTCTGTTGAAGTTACAAGGAAAGGAATTTTAAAAAACGATCAACAAAAGATAAAATAAATCAAAGCATTTCCTTGCTATCTGAAGCTAGAACTAAATATTAGTAAGAGTTGCCATGGCTCCACAAGAATCACCAAGAATCCAGCTCATTAGATGTACAGCAAGATTTCTTCTGTAATTTTAGCAATACTCTCATTTTAGAATACCAGATCATTTGTATAGAAAAGTGTAGACACACACACACACACACACGCTTCTTCAGTGTCTATAATCAACTCTCCCTTTAATTTGTGTCTGGGCTCCAACATACATACAAGGCAGAGGAATATGATTCAAGAAATGCAACACTTACAAGGATGCTTTCCTTAACAAGGAAAATGAGTTCTCCCCGGGCACCTACAATTTACAGTGAAGATGTACATTTCAAGATCATAGAACTGGTTCCTAAATTCACACGGATAAAACAGACAGACAGGCGGCAATACTGATCACACTGTTCTAAAATCATTAGGTGGGACACAAATTACCAAATCTCACCATTAATCTGAAACATAACCACACTCCTAAGCAACAGGACTCACTAGTGACTGCAGAATCTCCTGACTTACCTAGAAAGCTGCAACAACGTGAACTGAAATCACTTCTACAGAACTGACACATGAGAGCAGCCCAGCTCATCTCAGTTTCACTGCCAGCATTACTGAAGTTATTCCAATGTTTAAGTTTGACCCAAATGATGAATTTCAGTCACGAAAAATAAATACGAGCATCTCTAAAAGTCAAGAAGTGTACTTCTCCCTTTCTGCTATGAAAAGGCACCCTCTATTTGTTTTAACTATTACAGAGATCCCTGACAAATGTAAAATCACCAGTCAGTATCCAAGACAAACTACTGACGCCCACGAGATGAATTTTAACCTTATTCATTCAGTGTTTTATATTTATCTTCCAAGAAGAAAAGGAGAAAATTCAGCTGTGAAATCTAGTTCTGCTTCACCTTAAAAAACTTACAGTCTTAAAATCCCACCCTTTATTAACATAATAGTGGTATGTTGATATATTGATATTGATTTGAAGCAAGGTCCAACAGTACACATGGCATGAAATACAGAAAGAAGACAAAAGCCCCGAAATCTGTGTCTCAGGAAAGGACAAGTACCATACCAAGTCTCTCTTCTAAACAGGGAGCAAGTGGAAGAGACGTGTCCAGGAACATTCCATGTCTATTACAATATACAATGCAACAAAATAAAGCTTAGTCTTTAAACTACGTTTTACATTAACAGTGCACAGAAGTATTTCATACATTACCTTGAACAACGTGGTTGCTCATTTTGAATTAGAAAACTATTTTTTAAAGTCATATCCCCTTAAAGCATACTGATTACGTCCGCCATTTCCTTTTCCTCTCCTCCCATTACAATGAATGGAGGCAAGATACAAGCCAAAAGTTTATACGAAACCTGCGGTCATAAGAAATCATCTTATTTTTAATACTGTTAATACTTACTGCTCTGCCGAGCATTCTGTTGCTCCACAGCATGGAATAAGTAAACAAATCACAAAAACAAACATTAGAATATAATTTTTTTTTTTAATTTTTATAAATAACTTATCTGTTACAAAGACAGTTTACCCAGCTAAATCACAAAACCATCAACTCAAGATATCCAAATTAGGTTTTATTAATAAACAGGTAAAAACTGATTTGTCAATCTTCACATAGAACTGCAGATGAAGCTGAAAAACAAGGCCTCATTTTATAAACAAAATGCATTGAATGCAAGTGCTTTGGGTCTACTGCCTAATTACCTGGGATTGGCATTTTCTTCCCACATAAAAAAATGCAAAGCCTTCAAAACAAAGGCCTTTGTGTATTCACATAGATCACTTGTAAAATTCCTAATGAAAATGTCCACTGGCAAATGTTTACAGTGGGTGACAGTCTACTTTGTCTCTTGCTACATAGTTAGCACTCCCTCCAGCCTCACTTTAAGTGCTGCTACATAATCGTGTGCTGTCTTTCATACATACTGCAATTCCATTTTCTCCATCTGTTACGTACATTCCCGATCATGTGAATATTTTCCTTAAAAAAATAGATCATCAAAAAAAGAGATGCTTGAGGTTGCTTCAGTGTTCAAGTCTGTTTTATTTCTTTTTTCCAGCCTTTATTTCAGTTGTCCTAAATATTGCTATCCTTGTTTTCTATAAATATGAGACTTCACCACAAGTCAGGTTTAGAAACTGGCTGCCGAAACAGGAAAGCATTTAAAGTTCTTGAACAAAGCTGTATGATGCTGCTGCTGTTGATTTGGCACTGTGTGTACTTCCCCAATGAATCTCTCTTCAGGAGTCTGCAAGATACCCAGCAGATGAAGCAAGCTTAAATCGGAAGCTGATCTGTTGGTGGGTTGAAAGCTTCTTAGTTTATTTCCTCACGTCAGACAAAATGCTACCTTGTGTCACCCACCGTAAAACTCAGTGTACAGAGTGAACTATATGCATAACTCTTCCAACTTCTCCTGCATTTTTACCACGCTGCATCTGCAGGTCTTCACAGATCATCAGCATTTACAAGAGCAATGTACAGAATGAGCAGAGGAAAGCTATTTTGTGCATAGTTTCTTATTAATGCTCTTATTTTAAGGCATTGCTTCTCTCAGATAAAAGCTTAAAAAAAGGGACATGATCGTGCTTAATCACTTAAAGGGAAAAAAAAAAGAAAGTTAACAAAAAGACTATTACACTATACATACAGAAGTACAAGAAAATAATAAAGGTGAAGAAAAGAAATCACTTAAAGCAGGCTCTAGAGCTATGTACAGTAGGAAAAGCTTTGGGGTATTTCACTGTGTGTATTGTACAGACAACGCATGCAGTTTTTCCTTTTCATCTTTAGATGTGGTTGTACTGATTTCTGGCTTCACAGAGATGTCTGCAGGGAAGACAAGGCAAAGAGTACCACTGGTTTGTGAAGTTCCTCCCTATATCAAAGGCACTATGTGGCAGCACACAGTTTAAATAGTTAAACCTTGTTCCTTTTAAATTTCCTCTGTGCATGTAGTGTTTCACTGAAAGCTCTGAAAACAAAAATGCGAGCACTCTATTCCTTTCCCCTGTCAAAATTCAGTAGTGACATCGGGGCAGAGAAGAGGATGGGCAACACCCAAGCACTGAACACGGTGTGTGTACTGGGATATGGTAATACTGTACATGGTTTAGGCAGCTGGCAACTGAGTCTTTCAGCAGATTACCTTTCAGCCGTTGAATTTCAACTGCCTGTGACACAACACTGAGGCATTACTAGCTCGGCGGGCTGACATTTAACATTACAAAACACCATCTCGTCACACCTTCAATTTTACAAAATCCTACACATAAATGCTTTTTCTGCGCCCAATGACTGGATAGTTCCTTGTATGTTTGCTGTGGTTTTACAGAAGACAACAGGCCCGTTGGCTCAGAAATGCCTGGGCATTTCACACTGTTCACAACGATTTAAGGCTGGATGATTTAAAAAAGTACAGGCAGTACAACTCCACTGAGCTCCCTCATCTTCATCTGCGTCTGGAACAGTCTTTGGTGTTTTCACAATGGACCTCTGATCTGCGATATGAAAGAGATAAGATAAACAGTTACTGACCAAGAACAGCATGGAAAGAATTCTGAGATGATTTTTTCAGTAACTGAGAATGATTTCGTTCCTCCAAACACTGCAGTTATTACTAGTGACAGAAGCAGCTTTTTGCCACCCCCCTCGACTACATCTTGACTGCAAGTCAGTCAAACGGTACAACGTGAGCTACACAAAGCTTCGAGCAGCCCCCCTTGGGCTCAAAGCTATTGCATGAGAAGAAATTTAGAATCACAGGGAACAAAAATCAGCACAGCGAAAATGCAAAAGATTAAGTCTGAAGTCTATGGACAATGATGTGAACTAAGCGCTCTGTAACCTTTTTCATCTTGCCTCCAGAATGAATATCAGCAGCTCTTCCCCAAACCAGAACAGCCAGATAAACCAAATAAAAATCAAAGCCTAGCTCTGATCAGTTATAAGACGCTTATATTTTTGAATTTCAATACAGATGTTAACAACTAGTAATGGAAAACTAATTTTCATTTCCTTCTACAATAGGTTGGTGGGTGGGGAAAAAAGCAACAGCATTTAGATTTATTTACTGCAGAGGGAACTACACATTTGACAGAACCGATACTTTCTGACATTCTTCACGGTCCAACTACAAAAACAACACATCTTAAAGGACTGCATGTGGATTTATTTTTGCTCCGTTTTTCATCACCAGCTTAGATAACGAAGCACTAAAACTCATCAAACATGAAGAGCAGCACCAGTCTGGAAGAGCTGCACACAATGTAAAAGGATAAAAGAAAACTGAACTTAACTAGGCCATTCTGAAAGAGAATTCTCCTCAGAAGAGATTCTGTGGTGAAACTTACTGCACGCTATAATGACCATCCATACACACACACACACTATACAGAAAACTTCCTGCACAGAACAACTGCACAGAAACAGCAGTGGATTAACTATTCCATGTGGTGGTCTTTTTAGGTCACACTGTGATGCTGTTACAAAATGTCATTCCTTGCTTTAAGTAACACACAAGAGCTAATTATTCTATTTTGTTTGATGTCCCACTAGGGCAAAAAAAAAAAAAAAAAAAACACATGCAAAATTCAAGTGGAAGCAGAATGTTCAAGACTAGTAAGTTCCAGAATATTGACTGCTCTATTGGGTAACATCCCTCTTTTCTTCAGCTACTTAAGACTATTACATAAATTGTGCAAGCGCAAGGAAATCCTCCAGTCTAGGTAACCGAGTTGCTGTGTGTCATGGTTTTATGATTTTTGGTTATTGGTATTCCACATCATAACGTCATGCAGTGCAGTGGGAGGTAAAGTGTTCTGGGTAGCTGTCCCAGAAGAGAAGAACTATGTTCCCCAGAAGCCTGTTCGCTGTGCTGTTATTGTTTCTGCTCGGGGGAACAGATATAAGGCCTCGGTAGGTCATCTGACCGGGCTCTTCTTGTCAGACTCCCTCCCTGCTCGACTGGACTGCGCATCTCACCTCAGTGTTATGGTGAGGCCTACCCAGCTTTCGGACAATCTCTCTCTCTCTCTCATTATATTTGATTTATTAGCTGCAATTCTAATTATATTGTGTTATAGTGTGTTATCTTGCATTCCGATACCATATTTAGTAAATTAGTTTGTTTCTCCTCAGATCGTGCCACTGTTTTTAATTATTTTGGGGTCCCCTGTTTCCCTTTTCTGGAGGCGCGGATTTTGCGAAATCTCTCCGCCCCACTAGGCACGGAACCGGGCCGAACCAGCCCGTAAACCATCGACACTGTGATAAGTAACTTCACTAAGGACAATGACCAAACCCACTCCTCACCAAGGACAATGACAAAGTAAGATGAGCTTCACTCCTGTATCTTATGCTCATTTCTAAAAAGATGGATGTTTCCATTTACTTTAACTATCTTGCAACATATTAGCCATCTTAAAGTGCAGCTCATTCCATACACTTCTCTTTCCTGAATGTACGAATGGCAAAAACTGTATGCTTTTGAAGAAATCATCTATTTTACAGTCAATATTTAATCTAGAATCACAGGAAAGAACGTAGTACTAGATGCAAACCAGATATTAGCATAAAAAACAAATTTTACTAATACAGTACCTTTGGGTTTTGGTGGCACCGGACCAAGAAATCCAATATTATCATAAAAATTATGAATAGCACTGGGATTAAAATGTGGTCCTAAAAGTAATAAAGAAAAAGAAAATAATGTACAACTGTTTTTAAAATACACCTAGGTAAAAAACATATCTTTTGCTTTTTTTTCCAGTAGTTATGATTTAGCTTATCTTTTATATCAAGGCGTCAGTGTGGACCTGCATGAGATATTAGCAGCATCAAGAATACACAAACTTACTAAAATATGCAATATAAAATATAAAAAAACAGAAACAAAATTCAGGAGTCCACACTTCTACAACCTGGTTCTTAGTTGACTGCCCAATCTCTTTAAACTATTTATTTCCCCCGTCCTTATGAGATTTTATAACTTTTAACTTATAACTATTTAGCTGAATTTTATTTGTAATTTTTACATAAATTTCCTAAATTCTAACTGTATTGAAGAGATGTATGACCTTCTATGCATTATGCCCTGTACAGCTTTTTACTTTCTCCTTATCTGCAGGTACACTGTCTAAAGGAGAACTCGCACGGCTCATGAACTAAGCTGATCAAACAGCTTGCCACTGCTGAAAGTGGAAAGCATCAGTCCCTTCTCTCTCACTGCCTCATTCCTCCCTTCCCGTCTCTCCCTCACACCAGCCGCAGATGTTTCCAGTAATCCCAATTTCTTTTCTTTTTCCCCCCTGGGATAGAGTGCAGTATTAGCTCTGTAAAGGGTCTACAGGTAAAGCACAGTAGCGCTCTATACACTGACAAGAACGGGGAGCAAGGAGAGACGAGGACATTGTGTTGGCAGCAGTTAAACTGGCTCAGTCGTCTCAGTTTCTCCCTCATGACCAAAGGCTGTGTCTCCGTAGACAGAGAAAGTTGAAGGAGGAGAGCACAGTGTTACAAAGGTACTTTGTTTGATAACTAGAGATACTGAATACAAGACAGAAGTGCAAGACAAGAAAGAAGGATGTGTAGGTATGACTACATCATCTAGAAAACTCTTCCCCTCTTCTTTGATCTTCAAGTGATCAAAGAGCTTTTTTTCCCAGTATTTTTTAAACAAATGGCATCACAATTCTCTCTTTGGAGAGAATTAAGAGATAGGAACAACCATAGGATTAGGAAAATCATATAGCTGACAGAAACAAAAGGCTTAGAACACAGTTATTTTCATAGTTCCACTTAAATTAACACGATGGTTTTGTAAACAGCGCATACACTGGTAACACAGTGCCTGTATTTTTAACACAGCCACTTCTGATACATGCAGACAGTGAAAGGAAAAAGTAAAATTAACATTAACACTTGTTGACGTACTAAGAATATACTGTACCTCTTGCTTGAAAAAGATCAATCTCTTTGGTTAGGCAATCTATGTCTATCTGCAGCTGTCTGTTACAACTTCTTAACTGTTGCATTTCTTCCAGCTGAAAAAATAAATCTACTCGTTAGACTAAGTGCCTCCATTTTATTATCAGTTATCATTCACACATAGGTAGGTAGTCATTTTAGAAGTGAAGATGAAAGACTTTTCCCTTATTGTTTCATTTGTCCGAGCATAAGCTTTGACAAGCTTTCAGACCCACTGAACTCTCCTCTCATCAGACTTCAGAGCTGACTGAACAAACTCCAGATTGTGGTTACGGCACAGCCAATGGTCCACCAGATCAATGGCTATCTTCTGGACTGAAAACCGGTGCATTATCAGTTCTCTTTGAGATTAGTACACGCACGAAAAAAATACTCTGTGGATAGCCATATGAGCATTAAGTAATCTAAACCTCTAGGTGATCATTCCTTTAAAAACAGCAGGAAGGACCACAAGGTGCAAACCTTTTCTGACTCTGAAAGCAGCAACAACTGGTGAACTGAAAGGTTGATGGCTAAATAATACATTTAGTCTCTGCGCTACATTGTTCACCTGTTTAATTCTAGGTATGCTACCTACTGCTAGTATATTGTCAATATACGAGCAGCTATTCCTTTAATTTGCTGTAACAGCCCATGCTTGTGGTTTAGGCTTATAGCCTACAGCCGTTTCAACTTACTGATGGAATCTGGGAAACAGAATTCGATCTTTTCAGCCGCCTTCGTGTCAGATTATTCTCCATTTCATTGACCTCTGATTTTAGTTTATCCAACTTTTTCTTTTGAATCTCAAGTTCTCGTTGAAGTCTCTCCATCCTGGCCTTCTGATGTACCAGTAAAGCTGCAATACATAAAGTCCCATTTTATCTACTTTATTATCCCTTCTATGACAACATCAGATAAAGATGAAAGCTACTATTCCTTTGGGAAAATACAGACAAACATTTCTACAGATTCTTTTTCCATTCTCCTCCCAAGAAAGCCTCTGCCAGAAGAAAGAAAACACTGCATTTTGCAAAACAGCATAAATCAATCACAGGCAACAAGCAAATACAATGAGAAAGTCATATAATGTAACAGAAGATCATGCAAAATGTAGCTGTAATCTGCAAAAGTCTTTTTTTAATAATCCAGCAAAACTATGAGAATAGCTTTCAGAAGCTAACAAACACTTTCTTGCATTGTGTTTTGCCCGCTCACACTAACAGAGATGGCATGATGTAGACTTCAGAGACAGCTGCGTGACAGAGCACTATGGTAGGTAAGAAAGGAGATTTTTCATTTTATTGCTATTTGGATTGGAACACAATCCAGTGTTCTTTTCATAGCAGGAGACATCAAGTGAAACCAAAACAGAAAGTACTACAAGCAATACTGCTGGTAAACATCGGCTATATTTATCACGGAGGCCGGACTGCGAGTTATTTCATCCCCCAACCATTAGCTCAGCTTCTAATTTCTCTCACTGCTTACTATTCATAAATTAAATGGCATACGAAGACTTAATTTAGAGATAACCAAGTTAGCATTTACACCAAATCTTTTTAAACCTAAAGAACGTAAGTAAAACAAGCAATTGAATACATACAGAATTTAAGGGGGTTATTTCATTAAAGATAGGTATACTGCAAAGTATCACCACACGAGCAGATAACGCTGCTCAAAGGAATAGTTCGCTTTCAGTACAAGTGAAAGAAGTAATTCATTAAATAAACCCAATCATTTCAACTGCTGCATAGTCATTCATCAATTAAATTACTAAATCATATAAATATGACTAAAGGTACTTCTATAGCACATTAGAAATTAATGAGAAGTAGCAATAACAAAGTACTAAAAAAGACAGAAATCTTCCTCAGAAACAATGTGTTTAAACAAGACTGGCTGAAATGCGAGGTTTAATGAATCTGTGTTTCTCAGGTAGCAATAAGGTCAAAGCACTCCTAATTTGGTTGGCTAGGCTTCCTGAGCAGTAGCATCATTAAAAAAAAAAAAAAAAGCATATAAAAAAGATGAAACTTTTCTCATTTTCAGGCGGGCAGAACTGCCCTTCACTGCAACTCCTGCCATTTCATTCACACATCATGCCTGGTCTTTCCTCAGAAGGAGGAACTGTGCCGAACTATTTTTGTACAGTTATAGAACCACAAGGCTGCACCCAGACTCAGTCCAGGTTTCTGAGTTACATGTTCAAAAGATAATGAAATGACAGAGCCGTAAAGGTTTCTACCTGGTTTTGTTCAATTTAGAATTGTTTATATAAAGACATCTACTTATTTGTGGTTGCCACTATCCACGCTACAACAGAAAGTGCAGCTGTGCTCTTCTGTAGCATAGAAGTACAGTAATCAAAACTCCAAGACGTAGATTTTTGTCGAAGACTGGGAATCATCGGGTAAGTACTCTCAAAAGACAGCCTCCCCACTTGACCAGCATTTTATGAACAACTGAAGAACTTTTTTCTATTTATGGCCTCCAGGAGCTAGAAAGATAGCTGCAATGATAAAGAAAGGAAATCAAAGACTACTTTGTCCCTATTCTTGCAAGGAAATCACAAAACCTTCTTCCTTCCAGACTTATTTTTTCCACTTTTAGATAGCCTCTTCTAATTTCACTGCCTTGGTATTACTGTTGAATCAACTCCTTGAAGGCCAAGTAATTGGTACGGGACCTACAGTAACACAGCTGTGCACTACCAAGCAGACGTGGACCTGTCCAACTACAGATGCAGGCTGTCACTTAGCAGCAATAATGCTGGATGTGGAAGGTGAGAAAGAGCATTATCAGAGTGCCTCCAGGACACACATGCACTCCTGAGTATGACCATGAATAAGAGTGACTCCTTGAAGGGCTTTTTTCCCCTCTTATAGAGGGAAAGCAAACAACTCATTTCAATATTCTCCACCATCTTTGGTTTAGAAATTCAGCTGTCATCATGGAATGGTAGCAGAGGGTGCAGAAAGGACTGATGGATGCCCACAGCATTTTCATTTTCTCTCCTAGCAGCTCTGCAACTATTTTACCATTTTAAGTCCCAACAGATTTTAAACACACTCGTTATGAAATTTATATTACTATTAAAGAAAAATAATTATTTGACACTGCAGTGCTAAATATTTTCTATTAAAAATAACTTGGATAAGGAACTGACAAGACATTGGTTCAAGTGGTGGATTTTATATAGAATTTGGCAATTTTGCATAAATATTAACTTGGCAGCTGTAGAAAAATAATGAGGTGACAAAATCCAGCCACCTCCTCAGTACTTACTAATGAAGAGCAGCAAGTAAGTAATCAGCCCCCCCTAGCGTTGATCAGAGCAACTGGAAATGTTAAGAGAAAACTATGAAGTGCACCTCTGAATTAACTACATAGGGTCATTCCAACCTAACGCCTCCTATCAGTAACACTATTTGATAGAGCAAGTTCTCAGCTACAGAACTCTCTCTTTCAACACAGTCACCACCATTAGCTATGCATTTTCAGCAGCAATAAGGAAGAGCCTGCATGCTACACTTGTAACAATCTGCACCAGTGGAGGTGACCCACTGCCACTGTCACCAATGCTGAAACCTCACGGTGCTCACATCCACTGTGTGGTCTCCAGAAATGTTCAGCAAGCGCTGATGAATGTCAGGGGGTGCCATTTTTCCTGCATGGAGGGATTCAATGAGACACCCTTAGTTTATATACACTTCCATGTCAGATGCCAACTTGTCAGACTGCTCCTCTCTGATGCCATCTGTCACATGGCAACAGCATGCAATTGTGCGGGAAGGTTCAATCTCTACTGCCATACAACCACCATCCACCTCTGATGTTGTGGGCCAACATAATAAAATAGGAGACATTACTTTCAGAGCAGCCCTCACACAATTCAGGTTATTGCTCTAGTGGAGACATTTAATGGTCTACTCTTGATAATCCTGTGTTACTTGCAGGAATGAAATTCTACCTGTGTGGGCAGCACTGGCACATCACAGTTTACTCTCCATAGGCTAACTGCAATAGAAGCCAGAAAGCCTCAGGCCTGCACTTATATATTCAGACATCCTTAAAAAGAAGGTATTTAATGTAATCACCCTTGTACGAGAAATATAAAGACTTCCTCCTTGTCTCACTGTTAGTGTACCACAATTTGAACAGCCTTGATGACCAGTTTTTTCATTAGGTACAAACAGGATACTGTGCACCTTCAGCTTTTTTCACAGTTTCTGCATTGTACACTCAGCTGACTGGAAAGAGCAGTTCACTTCAGTTCTCTGGCAGATGTGCACTTTAGTGTCAAAGGAAACAGTGGCACTGAACCACGACACAGCTGCAAACCACAGTAATTACAGGAAGCAAGAAACTCTGCAGGACAAAAGGTCACTGCTCCTATACCAGAGACCCATTCTAACAAGTACAGAATATAACTCGTGTTTGAAGAGGGACACCTAACTGTTTTCTCAGAGCAGCTGGGAATTTGAATTTTAAACAAACACCGTTTATGTGTTTCTAACAGAAAAGCTACTCCAGGAACACAGTGATTTCGCCCTACTCTACAGATCTATGAATTTTCAGACTCACAATTTCTTGGTCAAATTTGGAGGACAGTGGAATTCTGGTAATGCAATTACTCTGCGTCAATAGGTCAGTGAAATTCTTAAGAATGCTGTTTGTGCATATTTTCAAAATCCACATTTGAAACTCTAGGAAATTCCATCATTTACCATGCAATTTCAACAGTTCTTTCTGATTCGTTTGTTTCCCCCTTCCAATACTCTTTTCACTTTTTGTTTGCGCTCCACTTAGTGTATATGCCTGATACGCAGAGCCGAACATAAGGCTGTATATTTTCCTATGTCACATGATGCAACTAACTGGAGGCCTCTTGGAGCTGGGGCACAGCTGTATCACTCGAATCTTTTACTTCCGAACATCTGTGAGGCCTGGTTAGGACTTTCAGTTTCTTTCCTGCAGCTTCTATTCCTTTTGGAAGCTTTAAAAGCTTCGAGAAACAAAAAGGAGAACTGTGCAGAACGTCAAGTTACTAACTAGTTTTGCAATCAGTATATTTATATTAAATCACGGTGACAAGCTCTGCTAAATAAATGTATATCCACAGAAATATCTGTACCTGGTACAGATGAGTAAGTCTGTTTACTATGCAGCATACCAGCCCCTCTCACAGTTGAAAGATAAAAATCACAAAAACATCAGTCAAAAGCCAAGTAGTAGTGAGCTAAGGGACTTCAGCAAACTCACTAGTAGGAAAACGTTAAGCTGAAGATTTTATTCCAGATTAATGTATTTTCCTCATAGCACAGCTGCCTGTCCATTACACAGGCTGAATGCTTTGCAGAGAATAAGCAATTACTAATAACTGTTAGTTATTAAGACTATGTGCACAGTGACTGTACGTAATAGAAAAACACTTCTGAGTACCAAATTCTCAGTTTCTAATTGAATTCCACCTTTTCGTCCATAGGGCACTTCACAAAGTATACTGAAACCTCAGCTAAGTATATTAGTAGAATTATATTACGCATTGAAATATCTTAACTAATGGGAATTGATACTCCTGTACAGAGAACTAACATTAAAGTAATTAGCATAAAATTTTATCTTTGTTTGGCTTTTCAGCATGCTCCAAGTCAGATTTTTTCTAGCGTTATGAATATTATTGACTCCACTAGTGGATGGATGCTGTCAACATTTCCATGAGTAAGTCCACAGGATTTCAAACTGGAATTCCAAAAAACAAGGAACATACAATTAGCAACTGCTTCTGAAATGTCTGCTGACAGTGACTTTCTTGGCATCACCAAGCCAGCTGCACAGATATAACCTAGTATTCCAGGCTAACAGTGAATGCCTTAACTACATCAGTTTGATCTGACTATTACCCTACTCCTTTTCACATTACACAACCTCTAGTTCTGGCAGCAAGCTAAACAAAAATCTGCAGCAGACTTCTACTACCCACAGAGACTTACTGGAGAGAACAGCAGAGGAAACCACGGCAAAAAATCAGAAATGGAATCAAGAAAAAGACTGTAATGCCTACACACACTGTAATTGATAGAAAGCTCCACAGATAACCTTTGCTCTGAAATGTTTTCATTTCTGGATGTTTGGATTCATGACTTTTTAACTCTGTATGAATACAGAACGATACTTTTCTTGCATTTTTAAAATCCTCCTTCAACAGAAATCTGGAAAGAAACTCAATAGTGGAAAGCCGACCTTCCTGTGGGTCACCAACGGGGTTTAGATTTTTCAGACTTACAGAATGAGAACCCGTCCACTTTGTTGCTTACAAATAAACTACCAGGCAGACAAGCCCTGTGCTTTATCAGAGAGCTCCACGGCCAACCGCTGCCAGAAGAATAGTACTCTCAACTCCCAATATCTGCCCTTGGTTCTCAATGAGCAGAGAATTCTCTCACAGCCAGAGGTCATTCTGCTCTATACTGGTTAGACTTGAGCTCTTTATATCCCTTGCTACTACTGCCCACCTGAAATCCTTGTCCCAGACCATGCTTCCCTTCTTGAGGATAACTGTTTCATCCTGCCTGTTGACATCAAGCTGAAATTCTGATACGTAAGCATCCTAGTCAAGGATGTCTTTCTGTCTGAGAGGAAATGAAAATGATGGAATAATCCTGTCATCATCAAATCCCTCTGCTTTTCAGCTAAGAAAGTACAGTGGCAGGCATTACTTGCAGACAGGTCCAACATCTTCTGTTCTGCTGCGCTTATGAATCCATTTCACAGGAACAAAGTGAAAGAGATCTCCTTTGACACCAAACCGGCTCTTTCCACATTCCTCCTATCCTAAGCCAGATTTAGTTCTCCCTGCCAAGATACGGAGCATTCTGGGCAGAAATGGAAAAGCTGATGAAAATGGATTTTTTCTCTAATCATAGCCAGAGAAACGACTCATCTATTTTGGCTAAAATTAGAGTGAGACAAGCACCTGGGTTTCTGTACACTCTTGCTAAACTAGACGCAGCTTAGAATATGCCCCTCACAGTGGAAAGCATCAAGTAATTCAAATCACATTTAGCATGCTAAAAAAAAAAACAGCACACCACCACACCACTAAAATAGGAAAAAAAAAACCAAACACACCTAACCACCTCTAAGTGAGAGATCTAGGTCTAGTAGTACTAAGTAGGTCTTCCAGAAATCAAGGTCATAGCAATATGTCGCGTCACACACTTCTCAACTTTCAAAAGATTAAATCATAACAGAAAATAAAAAATACTGCACGTTGCAGGAGAAATAGAGCAACATAATGCCAGAAATCCCAAACATTTCTGAATACAGAGAACTTGGGAAACATGAGTGTACTTTACATGAACTCCTGAACGAACTACACAAAATGAAGGTATTTCTCCAAAGTCAGCACGGAGACAAAAGCTAAACCAGCCTACATCATGCATTAATCTAAAAACTGTGTCTGTCTTGGCCTCGAGAACAGCTGGGTCTCACAAAAGCTGTGTGTCATTCAAAACTTCTGAATTCTAGGCTGCGTAGCAGAAAAGGGCTTTGCAAGTCTGCCTCAACTTGATAAATTAGGTACTGATATCTACCAGCCTATAGAGACTGTGCAGAAGTCAGGCTCTTACCAATAACAATATAACTGCATCCAGAAGAAGTGCATAAGCTATAATCACTTTCAATTAACTCTGTTACTAGCGTACTCCAGATGCGGATCATCCTTTCAGTGTCCTAATCAATGTACTTAAACAAAAAGTATACTCTGAAGAATATTTAGTGTTCAAAGAACAAACCAGCTTTTTAACACTGAATTGTTGCTAAGTCTGAACTGTACCAAAAAATTGAAAGAGAAATGATTCTGACAACCTACCCTGAACACTGCATAAAGATCCTAAGATCCATTCAACAACTTCATAGAAAAGCCCACAACAGGATTAATAAACCATCAGGATGGTAATAAAAGTGTGAAAAAAGATGAAAATGGAAAGAAAAAGTTTTAAACTGGGTTACCGTATCACATTTAAGTTTTATCCTTCTATGACACTATCGATCCTTTAAAATAACCATCTATGGTATGGTACTCTTTTTCACATTTTAACAACATAAGAGAAGTAGAAAGACTTTCAGTATTTTATAGTCAGGCATCCATTAGGAAACAGAGGCAAACACTTTGTCCCACTAGCTGCTTTGGAAGTCTGCTTTTCTTGCTTCTCAAGTAACACTCACAAAAAGAAAAAAATGGAAATTGTATCTAATGGAAACAGTATCTCAACTGATCCAAATGTCTGCCAGTAGACCTTTAACTTTAAATCATTAGGACAAGTTAAACAAGCTTAGATGTTTCCTTCAGAACAACATAAAAACAAAGACACTGCGACTCCACTTCATTAAACAGATAACATATCTTCTTAAGACAAATGAGAATTATCTCCAAATATTCAGCTACATGTCTTTGCCATAAAAAGAAATCTATGACTTGCTTATAAACCTTTTTTGTTTATTTAGGAAACACTCAAGAACGCTAGAGTTGAAGATAACATATTAGTATCACAAAGGTTTATCAACTGTTTCACGCTCTGTAGTTTACATACTGAATTGACAATCTTGTTGAAATCTCTACTACTTATATTAAGAATATTACCTTGCGTGTAGGCAGCATCATCAGATCCCATACTCAATTTTCGTGCATCACTGATCCTATCCACATGTGCTAAAACAGGGTCAGTAAGATGCTGGATACCCTCTGGTTCAACATAGTGATCAGGAAGGTTTAGAAGGTTTGTAGGTTCAAAGGTTGGGGAGACTACCCCTGGGGAAACTGCAGGGGGCTTATTTGGAGAAACTGTAATTTTAAAAGTATATTTTGTGTTAGGCTGCGTAACAACCACTCGAGGAGAGGTTGCAGTGGTGCTGTTGCCCACTGCTCGACTCTTGGGTGGATGGTGATGAATAAATGCAGGACCCATGCTTACTTGACCAGACATATTCCTAGAAGTGGCAGATACTCCAGGATTTGTCGATATGAAAAGCGTGGGCTGGTTCCGTACAAGTTGATCATCTCCTGTGGTGGCATTTGCTGAAATGTAGACCTTAGGCTGACCACGTGTGATCACTTCATCAGTATTTGGAGGACTGGCCGATATGTAAACAGTGGGCTGACTTCTACTTAACGTCTGGCTGTTGAGGGAAGAGGGAGTAGTGGAGGTGCGAGGGCCAGTTGAACGCAACTTAGAAGAACTATTTCTCTGTGGCGGTTCAAGTTTGATTTCAATTTGGTTTTTGCGAGGTCCTGTGGATATATTCTGAATGTTGTATTGGCTATGAGCAGAGGACTGTGAGCTACCAGATGAATGAATCATAGGTGCTTGTGGAGTAGTAGGAGAACTGATAGGCATATAGACATGAGAAGTCTGGTGGCCTTGCTGATTCGGCTGCGTTGAGTGTTGCGATGAGGTATGTGGCGTAGTATTGGATGTAGGAAGAGTAGTCCAAGGACTCGGCTGCGAAGGCTGGTAGACTTGCTGAGGATGCATAGGATTAAACTGAGATGCCCAGCCTGCCTGCTGCTGTGTCTGTCGAGCTGTACCACCAGGAGCTGTGATATAAGGCCTAATATAGATAGAATTTCCCTGTGGACTGTTAAGTACAGGAGGAGGTACACCATGTATGTGCAAAGACGTAGGGGTATTGCGGCCAGGCTGAATATTTGGGGCTAAGGTTACCATGATTGGGTTGAATCTGGGTGTTTGTTGAGACAAGTTAGACACTCCTTTGCTGCCTAGGTGAAATCCAAGATGTTGCCCTGGATTAGAAGCACTAACTGTATTACCCATTCCAAAGACATTAAATCCTTGTGGAACCTGCGCAGGCGCAGTCTGTGGTTCCTGCTGAAATAGTTCATTGTTGGGCTGCTTGGTTTGAAGGTGTCCATCGCTAACGCTGTGAGCTAGAGTCCTACTTCCATTCATTCTTCCATCTCTTCCATGGTGGTACACGTTCTGTGACTGCAAATCCAAATTAAGAGATGTCATGTGATTTCGTAGTCCAGGAATCGCAGAATCATCCGAGAAACTTAGGTCTCCTTCACCATAGAGATATTTTGTGCTCTCCTGAGACAGAACTGCACAACAGGCATCCAAATTATTGTTATTCTATAAAAGACAGATGAAAGTTTGACATTACTGATAAAATACTGTTATGGTTAGATAAATACAGGTACAAAACCATCAGTGAAAAGTTAACAATGTAGCATCAAATGGAAAGCTTTAGGTGGTTGGCCAGCATAGCAACTACAAACATAAACACAAAGGGCTTGCATGTGAAGCTTACTATTTTGAGAACAGCAACTCAGTCACTGGAATCAAGAACAGAAGTCTGCACTGCTGCTGAAGCAATGACAGTGACATCTCAGATCTTGATAAGCTAACTTGGTATAATATGATACACATAAGCTAACTTGGTACAATACGATACACAGTGAATGAATACTTTTGCTATTCCCTCTGAATTTCAGAACCATCTTCACAACGACCACATCTCTGGCTTCAGAAGAAAATGACAGAAAGAGCAGACTCACAGTACCTGCATGTGTACAGTACTGGTAAACAACTTAAGATCAAATTACACGTTTACTTAAAAAAAAAACCTCCTGCAAGCACTTCAGTACCAGTTATGCAGCAACTCCTGCTGAAAATGAAAGCTAAATTGTATGCAGAGAAGAAACACGCAGACCAAAGAAGTTGCACAGGAGCATATGACTTCAGAAGCAATGTAAAAATTCAGTTTATGCACATACAGCATATGATCACTTTTTTGCAAGTTGAAAATATTAATGAAAACCCAGGGGCCACTTAAACCACTGTTTGAAAAGCTTTTAAATACTTACATTTGTATAAGATTACTTTAAAAACCTGTAATAAAGAAACTTAAAAACCACCACCTAGCCGATTTGCTTTTTTAAGGACGTATCAGAAGGAAACTAACTGCTAATCCTAGTTCTGTATTGCCACACATTTAATAATACTGTACTCAATCTCCGTAACAGCTTCCCTACATGAGGGCCTTGCAAAAAGAACCAACAAGTGCTGGTGGCATAATTTCAGAATGTTGTGCTCTGTCCATATTACTTCCTGTACACTCCTCTCTCCAGCCCTCACCTCAAGAAATAAGTTCATGCTTTCAGCCAGAAAAGCCCTTGTTAAGGCCCAGATGTTGTAAAAACAAAGTAGGTGTCAAATTTATCCACACCAAACACCAGTTACCAGAAAGAAGAAAAATGATCAAGGAAAATACTGCATGTGCCAAGCAGTAACATTATCAAATAGTTAAAGAACACACAAGCAAGAGAAAGCCTTCCATGCTACAAGCTTTGCACCAAGTTATTTTTGTTAAACTAGTAGATAGTAGCTCCTTCAGCAAGGTGAGGGCTCGGACAGAGTTATGCAGACAAAGCAAGCCTGTCTCCACCTGAAAAAAATTACTGAAGGAAAAAAGAAGACGTAACAGAAGTGGGAGAGGGAGGATGAGCTAAATTCCACCCACAAAACCAAAACTATGTGTTGATACAGGCCAGATGAAGTTCTGAATTCTTAAATAATAATTAAAAAAACCTAACAATAAAAACCCATAACTGATCCAAACAACAAAAAAGCTTCAAAAAAATCACAAACAATACAGGGTTTCCTAAAGACCATCTAACTAGCCAGTCACATGAAAGAACTGTTGCAGAAACGCCTTGAGAGAGATGAAAGCGTGTCAAATGGCTGTACACATAATGGGTCTAGATTGGAATACGCACAAGAGCACAAAGTAATCAAATGAAGTTAGTAGTGAAGAAAGGAATCAAACTAAGAAAGAACAGTGGGTAAGGAAATACAGTAATGGTAGCCTTGTATTCATTGCAAAGAAGAAAAGGGAGCCAGAAAAGGGACAGGATGCCATAGAAAAACAAGCTAGAAATCTTAAAGATTTTGCATGAACTTCAGTGAATGAAAATTATTAACAGAAAGGCCAAAAAAGAAAAAAAAAAAAATCAAACCAAAAAGGCACAGGCCAGGCTTGCAAGGCCCTTACATTCAACTCGAATGCATTTTCTTTGGACTACTTTTTTTTTTTTTTTTTTTCTTTTTTTTAAAGACTGCATCCAATCAGTTCCAAAATTTCAGTGATGTCAACGAGCAAATTGGAGAACTCAAGGGGGAAACGGGGGCACATGGAACCCCTGGCATCTTCTGGCTGGCAGAGACAGAGTTTCAACCGCTTCTAGTTCTTTATAGATCAGAGAACCGGTTGATGGCAGAATTGAGCATATTCCAGCAAAACAATGCCCCTCATCTTAGCTCTGCCCGTGTCCCAATTGAGTTTAAAATGTTGGCACCCTGAAAGAGAAAGAAAAAAAAAGAAAGAATAAGAATGTTGGAGGGAAATGAGGAAGCAAGGAGAGGACGTAGACTTGAGGCGCAGGTGGTTATAAAATGCCCCAGACACAAAAAGAAGAACCAAAAGGGACAATGTCCACGGAGAGGTGAAGCGGTGGCAATCCTTTTGAATGAGCAGAAGGGGAGGCTTGAATGCAGGAAGCTTGCTTGCCAGGAAGAATGGAGGGATGCAAAACTCTCCTGGAACACTCAATACAGTCAGCCCAAGAAAGCAATAAGATCGTCAGCTCCTTAGATGATACAAGTTTCCATTTCATCTGTTAGTTTTTGGTGGTCCTCTGGTTTCAAGATACTAGGTATCACTTGGATATTTTAACACTGGGCAAAAGAACAGCATTGAGATACCTGTATAGTTTTCCTCCACAATTCATAGCAATCTTGAGAAGCCTTGGTTGTGATAAAAACCTTTTGTCACAATCACTACGAAGTGCTTAAGTGCTTGAACTCTTTCAGGTTCTCTCCTGTGATATGTTATACTTCCTGTTGTAAAAATAGCTTCACACTGGCACATACTGTGGGGGCAAGGCAAATCATAGCACTTCTTATATAGTACAGTACATTACTGGTTATATTTCTGAGCTAAGCTACAATTATTACATTTACCAGAAATTAATTCCACCACGCTCAGTTACTACAGGGCACTACTTGGGATGCAGATACCATTCTAGAAGCACTAGAAATACATGTCCAAGTAATCTCAAACCCCACTGTCCAATCATCAGCTCAAGTACACAATTTCTCAGTTTGAAAAGATTATTATTATTTAAAGCAGTCCATCTTAGAGTAGAGTAGCCAGAAGCTGATTCAGAGAAACCAGAGCTCATGACATTTCAAACACCAAACTGAGAGGTTTCTGTCTTAGAAATCTCAGCCTTGCATAACCTACTAACATCATCATAAGTAGCCTTAGGGTGTACTGAATTAGTGTAATAATATTGTACATACGGAACACTAGTTACCCTATATAATTTTTTTCTCCTTTAAAAACACTTATAAAAGCTGACCTAAAAAAAATTCTCTCAAAATCCAAACTCTCATCCCACATCTCTATCAAAGTACAGGATGCACAATATCTTCTCTTCACAGTTTTAAGACTTCTTTTTATATAAAAAAAAACCAAATCCGTTGTATTCAGTAGTATTCAAACACTGCTGAGTTTTGAAGAGCCACGTGCTATCTTTTAAAGAACCAAGAACCAAACATCCAAAAAGTGATGACTCTTGCATTCACTCCTACTTCACTGACCTTACTCCATAAGCAACCGTCTCATTTAAAGAACAAAACTGTAACCGTAGTATAAAAGTTAGATTAGTTCTATGGAGAGCTACTATAAGAAATAGCAGTGAACTATCCTGAGAACAAATACAAGCACTCTATTGTCTGGTTCAATTTTCCCTGCAGCTAAATAATTAAAGAGAAAGGGTTGAGGAAAGCTTGAAACCTCACAAGTCCACTTTCAAATCAAAACCAATTCTCTCGAGAACTGCCGTTTTCACAAATTCTCACTCTATTACAAATGTAGAGTTATGATCGAGTCTTGAAAATTCAAACATTGAACTGGCACAATCACACTTCCAACAGCACAACAGGCATAGCACTATTTGGATGCATGTATGTTGACTATACATACGTCATACGTAAGTATGGGCACGTATTTTACATATTAAAATACATATAAAAATAAGACAATCAGCATTCTTTACAGCATAATGCTATCATCAAAGATATGTCATGGCCATAGTCCAGAGACAAACAGCTTCTGGGAACATACTGCCTATCTTTTTCCCAATCAAATTTTGTACGCTGTTGATCAGTACAAGTATTCACACAATCCTCTATTATCTAGAGTACTCAAAGGCTGAATACTTTAGATAATAATGACATCCAAACAGCACGGATACTTCGGGATCACAAGAAAATGCAAAGCAAACACATTTAAGCAACACAGTTCAGTAAGCTTAACAGAATTTGTTAGCTGTAGGCATTCGGTGCCCTTGTGTCATGCTTCCACAAGCTTTGGACAGGCATAATAAACTGCCTTCCAAAGTAACTAATCTGATGTTATAGAGCAGAAGTGATATAAAATATGGGTGTATGAGTGTTCTGACACTGGCAGTAGAGGAAATAGCTGATGCCATGGCAAACTACAGCCACAGCATTAACGGCAGCATCAGACAAATTATTATTTCTGAGACCAAAAGGAATCCACAGATTAGCAGCATGGATTCCAAAGCTACGATAAAACAAACTAAGACCACCTGGCAGCCAAAGCCCTGGGAAGAACTGGGTAGAAAAACATCAGCACATCACATCTGCCCAGGTGTCGCACAGCCAACAGTAGGCTGATTGCCTACCTGACTCTGGCTAATATTAAAAAGACAAAGGACTCAGGTGTGTGGGGATTACTATACTCTAAGGCTCCCTGCTGTAGAACATACGTAAGGCCACCAGCACCAGCTCTGCAGGCCAGGTAAGCTGGGGCAGGAAAACAGTGGAGCAGGCAAGTGCCCACTAATGAGATCGAAGTCTGATGGAGATCAAGGTGGCAAAACTGCTTCTGTATTTGCTTCAATGCTCAAAGCATACAAAAAAAAAAAAACACAGCACTGTCTTAAAAAGTGCCTGCTGGACTCCATATCTCTCTTTTGGCCACAATTTAGCTTTGGCCCATGGGATGGCCAAAAGGCAATGAATATACTCATCATCAAGACTGCAGCTTCCACATACACTGCCTCACAGGATGGTTTGCTTAGGGTCAACCTCGACTACTCAGAGGAGAGAGGCCAATCCAACACAGCTAGCTATGTGGAATAAACAAATTGGCTGTGTGTATTTGTCTCATTCGAAGAAGAAAACAAAAACAACCTGCTTTTGATACAGACACTCACAGATGATTAATTAACATTTAAAATAAACATAATCAATTACTCATACAGTTACTAACAGAACACTGACCTGTAACATGCATCTGGATACAACACCTTCAGGTACCTCAGGAAACTTCTGTCGCAGGTCCTGTAAAACCTGAATATCAATTTGCTGGCTTCCTTGGGCCATTCGTATATTGCCTGGTCAGGATTGTTTTTCAACAGGCAGTTTTAGGCCTTAGTAAAGGGAGTACTCATCTCTTCTGACCCAGCATTTTCTGAAAGAAGAAGGAAAAAATTAAGACACTGAATGCAGGCACTACTGATGTTAAAACATTAAACAAAACAAAGCCTGAAAAAAAAATTCTCTTCAGTTATTAAATCTAAATCTGCATTTTATGTCAGCGTTTTTCCACATCACGTCTGGCTAACAAACTGCCATTCAGACTCTTACAAACTTGAAAATTGCTCATACAAAGGCACATCTGATCAATTTCCCTTAAAAAAGAAATGAATAAAAATTTATCAAAATATTAAAATTCATTGTTTAGGACCAGCATTTTTATTTCTTTAGAACATAAATACATGCAAAAAAGTTTACATCAAAAAACGGAGAAAGCATTCATTTAGCTTTTGCATGTAATTAGTTACATTTTCACAGTTACTGTTTGTTACAGAAAATTGGGGCTAGAAGTTCAGTGTTTCACAAGTTTCAGGATTTATTAGTTTTCACCTGATGCACTTCAGAGATTATGACTAGAAGGAAACAAACTGTAACAACTCATTTCTTCAATTAATTTTGTTTCGTTTCTAAAAGAGGAAATTATGAAGAATATACCATAATCAGCCAGTCACACTTGTACAAGGTATCTGTCCTGAGCTTACAGCATCCCACATGCTTTTTACTAAGAGCAGTTTCCAGCAATTAATTGAAAGAATGTAGAGTTAAGCAAGGGAATGGTATCTCCTTTGTTTTCTTATAGTCATATCCATTTGTAATATTAGTTTACACATAGTAGTCAACTCCAACATCCATTTGCTTCACAAGTTAACAAACCGAAGATATATATCAATATATTCCCTTCTTCCTTCACTTCTCTGCCCGCTTTTCTCTTTTTTCCCCCCCATCATGCCTCACGTTCAACATGCACCATTACCCTACCGTTGCCTTAGCCTTCACAGGCGAGCACTACACCAGCTATCCCCCTATGCAACGCGTACACTGCTACAGGCAACACCTTTTTATCTCCCCATGAGAAATACTCTAAAAAGTTAAACTGGCTTGGAAACATTTGAATTGTTGCTTCTTCCTTCACACTTTTTGTTAAAAACATTTCACACAAGGCTAAAGAAATAATTTAAGACAAATCAAAACAAAGAAGTTCTCACAAAGCAAAGACCACACTAAAAATCCACAAGTAATTTTGCTGTTGATTTCACAATATTTAAGGTTTGTTTGGTTGGTTTTGGATATACATATATGTATATATGTGTATATATATAAATACACACACACACACACATATATATATACACACACACACATATATATAATCAGAATATATAACACTCCTGGGTAATTGACAGACCAGTAAGCCCTCCACAGCAGGGGAGGGTCACTTCCAGTCAAAGACCACTTTGTGATTCTACGATTCTTTCTGCTCACTAAACACTGCCCAGAGGTATGTCCTTTCCTGCAGTGCCTCCTCAGTAATTTGCACTACAGATTCCTCTAGGATCTTTCCCCAGTACTGCTTTAGACCAATTATTTATCCCATACTTTGCCCTCATTTGATTTCCACTCTGCTGTTTCTTCACTAGAGAATATTAGGCTAAATTCAAAGACAATGTAGGTTTCTTTTACAGTTAAGATGGGAGCATTTCTTGTCTTTACTTTTAGTCAGTGTCTATGAACAATAAATGCAATGAGGACCTTCTCCTCCTGCAGTGCGCTCGAGGTCTTTATCTTCAGAGACAAAGGCCATTCAATTCGAGATTTAAAATACCATAAAATCCACAACAGTCTCCTTATGTATTCACTTTGAGCCAAATGTTAATATGGGAACTGATTTTTACTAGCTTTTCTGAAGCAGTATCAGTATTTTGAGGTCTTGCTGAGCCCAGAGGAAAAAAAACCAAACACATTACTTCCAGTTATGAAGAGCAGTAACTATCGAGAAAAACTAAAACATATTATTGAATCCTTAAACATAGCAAACACCCCTCTCTCACTCACATCTGCGTTTCCTGTGGAGCTCCCCTTCCTTCTCCCCCTTCATCTGAGCACAGGACTTTCCTCCCTGCTCACAAGAAGCACTAACCCCTGCTTAAGCACTCAAAGCACAGCCCTACCAGGCACCTCTAAAGGCTCCCTGGATCCTGGCAGCTCAAGCTCTTGCCAGCTACCCCACCAGCACACTCTCTCTGCAAATGAGCCTACATGCTTGTTTTTCCGGTACCCCTATTCCCTTAAAAGGATACTATGAGGGAGTTAGTTACGAAGCATTAATGCCAGTTCTCTAGTCATTTTCTAGAGCATTAACACTACTTGTGATTCAACTGTAATCATTGCAATGCCACAGCTTTTCTTGAGACTGAAAAGATGGAGAAAACCTGCAAAGAACTGATGACAAAGCATTAAGCACATGATTTCCAGCATGAATCACAAGACAGGCATAATGCCTTCCAGGACATAAGGCGTGAATCACTCCATTATAAGATTTCTTCAACTCCTGTGTTTTTGGTGGTCTGAACTGGTAAAATTACCAGTCAATTGGTAATAAACCCGAACGCTTCCAATCGTATCAACAGGATCTAAAATACCAATGCTTTTCAACTGTCTGCCAGCAATTCAAGATTCTTCTCTCATGAAGAAAAAAAATAAAAATCAAAATATATGTTACTTTGATGACTCTGCTGATATATATTGATACATATATATTATATATATATATGGAATAAAAGCTTGTTAGCTAATGAAACAGAGAAGACTAAAGGTCCAAAGAATATTCCATTTAACATCTGCTCATAATTTTAGTCTCATAAATCCCATTCTCTATGATGGAATTGTAATACATATTTAATTAAAAGTACAGGAAAAAAAACAGGAATTTTTATTAGACTACTCAGAGATGCTTTGATAAAACAAAGACCACAGACCTACTCACAATTTTTAGTGAACATAACAATGTAATATTCTACTATTGAAAACAACACCACAACTTCAAACGGCCTTAACACACAACAAGTATCAGCCAGGACTGCTAGAGTTAGAAATTCAGATTATGCAATTCCTCCCCAGAACACACATTCTGCTTATCTGGCTATTCAAGTCCAGCTTCCCTTCTCTTCATGCTCTTTAATATCGGACACAGAGCAGCCCAGCTCTTTAGGAGCTAGATTTGATTTCATTCAGATCCATACAACTCAAAACCTCACGTGGACAGAGGTGACCAATACAAAGATCTAGGAGAAAGTCCTACACACGTAAACCAGAAGCAGCCCACTTCCAATGGCGACAGGCACAGTATGACAAGAGCTCAGCTGAAACAGACATACCTGCACTAATCCTGCAGAAATTTATTCTTTTTACCCCAGGAGTACCATCTCAAAGGGACAGAAATAACGAAGCACACTGCTATGCAAGGTACCCTGTGGCAGCTGCTCTAAGTACCCAGGATCCATAACTTAAAGGTAGCATGGATACACCTAAACAAGCTGTGGCCATACCTCAGGGTGTTAGACGCATCTAAGGGACCTCAGAAACTAACAGTGGGCAATGAAAGATAAAATATTTTGTTCTGAACAACTCAGTCTATGCATTTGAAAAGTAACTGTTCCAAAGCCAATGGAGGCAGCAAATTCTGGTTTACACAACTGAGGGAAATCATCTTGGGCAGAGAGAAAC
This sequence comes from Pavo muticus, assembly GCA_016647715.1. Classification (NCBI taxonomy): domain Eukaryota; kingdom Metazoa; phylum Chordata; class Aves; order Galliformes; family Phasianidae; genus Pavo; species Pavo muticus. Next base: position 396,206 of record JACDJE010000047.1, read on the forward strand.
ACAAATATCTAATCTAAAAAAAAAAAGTTTTTTTTTTTTTAATAATAATAATAATAATAAAGGAACATTACAATCAGCATGGTTTAAAAAAAAAAAAAAAAGAATGGCAATAAATGAAGTCAGAAAGGAGACTTTCTACATCAATCCAAGTACTGGAGAGTTCCTTTCCTTTCCCCCTCCCATGCGCAGTGCGGGAAAAGGCACGCATAGTGCTCAGTTCGTACACATGCTGCTAAAATGACACTAAAGCCCATTTGTATTTTGGTATGCTTTTCTGTAGCTTTCATCTCATCACACGTGATCTGCATTGAATATGAATTGCTCTAAACCGCACTGTGCTGTTTAGCTAAGAATGCTAGAAACATATTTCATCTAACAGTTTATTTCAGGAACCTGTTTGTAAATATTTATTGAGTGCTACAAATGCAAGAACAAGAGCACACTTCCTTGAACAAGGGCTGCTCTGCAAGTAATGGCTCCTATTCTATTATACTGGCCCATAATACCACATAACATCAGAGGCAGATGTTGCTGGTATGACAGCAGAGGTTGAACCTTCCCATCTGTATCTTGTTACATTTTGTTGCCATGCGACAGATGGCAGCAGAGGGGCAGTCTGACAAAACAGTGTCTGACATGGAAGTATGTATGAAGCAAAGGTGTGCTGCTGAATGTAGAAGACGTGGCACCCATGGACATTCATTGACACTTGCTGAACATTTCTGGAGACCAAACAGTGGATGTGAGCTCAGTGAGATGATGAGTGGTGCATTTCAGCATTGATGACAGCAACAGTGGGTCAACCTCTACTGGTACTAATTCTTTTTTTTAAACAAGCGTGGCATGCAGGCTCTTGTTCACAGCTGGTGAAAATGCATAGCTAATGGTGGTGGCTGTGTTGGAAGACTGTGTTTTGTGGCTGAGAATTTTCTCTACCAAAAAGTGTTACTGTGCTCTTTGTAACTGTTGCAGTTTCTATGGAAATAAATAGGAAGCATTACTTTCAGAGCAACCAAAGATGCAGATTATAGATGTTGCACATAAAATGCTGCTCTAACAGCAGCATATGAGACACAACGAGTTGCAGTTTGAGGCCAGTAGAGGTTGCTGAAGTGCCTGTTGAGACAGCAGCCAAGGGACTCCTGGCATTTCTTTTCATGGATCCAAGAGGTACAGAAAGACTGTAGAAACAAAAGCAATTACAAAAACGATAATAAAGGAAAAAGAGCCTCTACATTTATCTTCAGCTCCTTCAGCAATGCCAAATAGCCCCCTGAACCCCCCAAACTGGGTAGCTGAACAATGAATACCTCAAAAAAGGAAAACTTTTTTTCCCCCACTCCCCACCATCACGCTTTCTTGAGCAGTACCTTCCCCACACATTTAGCTACTTTTTATCTGAGTACGGAGTCAAAAATAAATATCAAAAAGCCAGCTGTCCCTTCTTTTTGCAGATCCCAATTCTGACACAATACTCCAAGCTGATGGTTTAACTGCAGACTAACCAGAGGTCATCTTCCAGCAAGGACTCCCTGACACCAAACAGATTCATTGATCATAGAACAGTTTGGGTTGGAAATGACTTTTAAAGATCACCTGGTTTCAAATCCCCTGCTATAGGCAGGGATATCTCCCTCTACACCGGGTTGCTCAAAGCCCCATCCGGTAGAGCACATAGAGATATCAGTGTTATTTCTTTCAGCTTTCTTTCAAGAAAGCAGAGACGTCTCTGGTCTACACTTAGAACCAGTTATCACATCAGAAGCTTATCAATCTCTATCCACAAAACATCCCTACCTAAATGGGTTCTCCAGCAGTAATGACCATCACAAGTTAATCACCAGTTTGTACTTGCTATGCGTCAGTACCTCCCCCTAGAATTAAGCTAGAGGTGTATTTTTGTATTTTCACCGCCTTAAAAATAAATAAATAAATGATCACAGATTAAGTGCCACGTTTGCCTCTTGCAACTTGCCTCTCCAACCTCCACCGTAACAATTCCCACACCTATTTCTGTTTTATTTTTCCTCATCCGTACCTGAAAGTCCTTGTCAAATATAAGACTAGGAATTCCTGCCACACGTGCTTAGCAAACGGGGGGGGGAGGGGGGGAGGGAAAAAAAAAAAATCAATGGAAATCACTGCATATAAGGCCAACTCACATTAAAGGAACAGGTTCCTTGCTGCAGCAAAGGCTACACAGTTTTAACTACAAAACTGACAACTTGCGTTGGGATTGATGAGCAAGCAAAATCCAAACAGAGAAGCACCAGAACTGTATGACTCTTTGAGATGCTACAGTACAAAAAAGGTTTACAAATCTAACTGTATGAAATAGTGAAGTAATTATATCCCCCCACGTAACCACAATACCCCTTTTCTGAATGCCAACACACAGTCAAAAAGTGCAGACTTTTTTTTCCTTAAACTTGAGAAAAAGTGAGTAGGGAGAAAATTCTGAAACAAAACCATCCCTCCAAAGACTCCCATATTCACTCTGCAAAAGGGATTAAGTGAAACAGAAAACAACAGAGCTTACAATAATATCATTAATACTTTAAATGCGTATTTTTAAAGAAAGAGTAGAAACCAACAGGTAGAAAATCAGCCGAATTTAATTTTTACAACACATTGCTCAGCCCTCCTAGGGCTATTTTAAAGCCATCTCAACAGTGCCTGCAGTATCTCTACTTAAAATAAGCAGATAAATAGATCTTCCTATCAGAAATAGGAAAAAAATGTTATCCTCCACTTGTTACCATCCACTTCCTAAATAAAGAACCAAAAAATGAGAATTACAAATACAGCATGATTAAGAGCTCATCCCCAAATACAGCACGTGATTATGTTAGATAAAAAACTTGTACCAAATAACGATGAGCCTGGGGAAGATGGAAAAACTTGCAGCATTTCAAAGAAATAACCTGTTCCTTTGAAAGATCTATTCTAAGCGACCAAACTTGGAAGAGTTCTTACCTTAGAGCGTTATTTCTAGTGCAACCGCTCTGAGATGTCAGAGAAAGCAGCTGGGAAACATACACTTCTGTGACCAACCTTTATTTAAAAGAATAGTTCGAGAAGAGTGAAAGTCTACATGCAAGCAATATTTGTTCAACTAAGCCTAAGTTTTTCTCTCCAATTTGCTCGACTAGGTTGATTTGACCGATGCTGGAGAAAGAAAAAATTTAAAAGCTTCCTAAAATGAAGTGACATTTTTAAACAAGGAGTTTAAAATGGAACTAGATGCTACAGTCAGTCTCTTGCAGATCCTCTGACCAAAGTGCACACTAACACAGTAAGAAATATTCCCATGAGTCAGACAAACGGCCCTTTTAGCCCAGTGCTGTCTCCAACAGCAGCAACAAAAAACAGGAAGGGCACATGAGCCTGAGCCATTCTGTAGTACATTCCTCTCACATTCTTTAAGTATATACAGATGTTTGGTTAAGGAGATTAGAACAGATCCCTGTCTACTGCCCTTACAGACATGTTGACTTGTATTTATCCAACAGGCTTTTTAACTTGCTGAAATTTCTCTGCCTCCACAGTATCTTGTGGCAAAAAATCCCAGATTTTACTACTCAGTGCTTACAAACATTAAAAAACAAACAAGAACAACCAAACAAAAGCAAACAGAAGTCTTCTGTCCTACAAGCTTTTAGTGCCATGGAGTCCTAAGGTTGCCGGACTTGGTTCTGCATACAATGCCTTTGTGAATTTGCAAGCTTCATTCATAAATTCTTTTACGCTCCTTCCCTTCTCCAAAGCAGTAAACTGGACTTTTAAATGTCTCCCTCTGCAATGGAGAAGCTGCCTTCTCTTTTTTAATCTTCTGCCCACCTTCTGCAACACCAGTATATCCTCCCTGACATAGCCAGATCATAGAACCCAATACTCGAGAGTCTCTGCAGGCTTTTCTGGCTGCTGCTGAACACTGGGTCAATCGTTTCAGGTAACCATCACAAATACATGATCTCTATATTGAACTGCAACAACAGTTCTGAATGTAGTACCTGGGAGCATCACCCAACCTGCTGCGTAACACAAGACCACATAATGGAATTCGAGTCACTTATTGACACTCCTCATTCCCATCTACGCTTTCCCTTCTTCCTAACTCGAAGAATAAAAATTGTCAACCTTGTGATGGAAAACCTGTTGTTACTGTGATCATAACCAGCATGTACACATAGGGTAACAAGCACCTGAAAATGCTGGCTTACTTCTATATTCTAGCTTTCATAAATTTTAAATCACTACTCTACACACGGAACAACGCCAAAGGGAGCTGGCTCCAGAAGGGTTTATAAAATATTTTTAGTTTTTATGTCTGACTTCAGTCCAAATCAGATCTAAGTTTTCCTTGACCAACTTGTCCCCTAAAACACCGTAGATATTTGGCATACTTTCCAGTAACCTACTGCTAACAGCTGCAATAAAATGGAGGTGAATGACAAGTTCATTCAATAGCTTCAGGAGCCTCCACAATAGTTGACTCTGGGCCAGAAGGCACTACCCTGCAGCCCAAGTACAAAAGAGGCCATCTCAAAATCCCTTGACTCCAAACACTCTCAATATCACAAAACCACACTCCAGCTATACCTGGAGCAACACAGTTTACAAGTTTCTGGCTCTACCACCAAAAACTGTGGTCCAGCACGACTGGCTGCTTCAAAGCTGTGAACCTCGATGAGTCTCACTAGTCCCTGCTCTCACAGTAGCATCTTACCAGGTCAGATTCAGCTTACGCTCACTAAACTCACAATATTTCCTTTAATATTATTTAGCAATTTTGCTAAATGAAACAGACATCTGACGAAACAAGACTTGTGCGTTCTAAGAGGCCACAACCCCGGATCTTTCCTAATACTTTTTATTTCCCCAGTTTAAAAATGAAACAAGACCAAATGCAAACTTATTTTTGAACCACTTTTGAAGAGACAGAGGCACATGATTACTATCAGGGGAGCCACCAAAGGACATCACCATGTGGAAGGAAGCACAGACAACAAGCAAAATGCTTCTAGCCCTCCAAAGCTCTCACACCTGCAGTATCTCAGGCTTCCTCAAAGTAAAGCTCTCTTCAAAAGTATAAACAGCTTATTTTTAGAAGACATATGATTTACCAGAGAAATAAATATAGGTGGAAACAGTTTGAAATCGCTTTTTAAAAAAGCAAAACCAAGAGAATCAAATCCACAGTGACATATTCAAATGAAGCATGATTACTGATTTTCAACTGAGGAGCATAATAACAGCTTTTGCGAAACTACTTATTTACACCTTAACACACAGCCCTTGTAGAGACAGCCCTTGACTACAGCACTGCCATAAAGTTTCCCACTAATCACTTACGTAGTTTGCTCTTATATACATCCACTCTCATTCTAAACAAGTGCAGCAAGATGTATTATCAATTATGAAATACTGTTATTACAGCCTTCTCGGTAGAAACGCTGTCAGACACACTTTAAACCTAACTGTTGTGTTCTTGAAATAGCTGTCAGACTCATCCATGAAAAAGTTCTTAAAAAAAACCCAACAACGTCTTTGGTTTGCTAACTGAAAGTGCTTTTCCTATATCACAGAACCACAGAATCATAGAATGGGTTGGGTTGGAAGGGACCCCAAGGATCGTCAAGTTCCAACTCCCCTGCCACCGGCAGGGCTGCCAACCTCCAGATCTGATACTAGACCAGGTTGCCCAGGGCCCCATCCTACCTGGTCCTGAACACCTCTCAGGACAGAGCATCCACAGCCTCTCTGGGCAGCCTGCTCCAGCACCTCACCGCTCCCTCTGTGAAGAACTTCCCCCTGACATCCAATATAAAGCTTCCCTCCTTGAGCTTAAAACTGTTCTCCCTTGTCCTATCACTAACTACCTGAGTGAAAAGTTGATTCTCTTCCTGTTTATAATCCCCTTTTTAAATACTGGAAGGCTGCAATCAGGTCTCCTTGCAGCCTTCTCTTCTCCAGGCTGAACAAGCCCAGCTCCCTCAATCTGTCTTTGTAGGGGAGGTGCTCCAGCCCTCTGATCATCTTCAAGGCCTTCCTCTGGACCTTCTCCAACAGCTCCACATCTTTCCTGTACTGGGGGCCCCAGGCAATTCAAAAACAAAAGAACTGTCAATTCTCCATTCAAAACCAAAAGAATTAAAAAGACTGAAGTGCTAACGTACATGAATCACTTATAATGCTTGTGCTCTCATCTGTAGATACCTAGAATTGTTGAATGCAAAATTATCCCACTGCTACATTTCCAGAATTCACTGGGAAGCCTTTGCAAATTAACTTCAACAAGACAAGCACAGTTGTCCTGTATCATCACTGCTTGCAAGGTAATTCAATTTTTTTCTACGTATTTTGGATCATTTGGTTCACAGCAGGAAGCTCTGGAATGTCTCGGTACCCAGGCAAATATCTAACTGCTGCAATTCAATACCAAAGCCAGCAACACCATCACAAATCTCAGAGCTTCCATCTTATAGTGGTTTTGCTGATGATTCAGTTGCTATTTGCAAGGTGTTTGCAAGTTTCACACTAATACTAAAGCAAGCATCCCCAGAAGTGAGGCAAATCAGGTAATCAAGAGACACGGCTGCATTTTAGGTGCACCATTTCAGAACCAAAGCATGTCTCTCAATATTTGCCCACACAAAGAGACAAACAAGTCTTATGAATATAAAACTTCAAAATCTCATTCAAAGTTTTCATAATAGCTATTCTATTCACAGTAATATGCTAACTTTAGTTAGGGAGGGAAAGAAAGTAAAATGGTAGAACTATCATTGATGTCCTACAGGCTACATTCTTTTTTAAGTCAATGGTTATATCTTGAGTTTGAAGGAGAGTCTATAGTGGCTTTTTTTTGGTTTGTTTTTAAATCTCTCTTCCTAATGAGCAGGCCCAATAAACGCATTGGGTTCCATACTTCAGTGTGTATCTGATTTGAACATTGCTCTTCTTGAAACCAAAAGCATTTTTTGCTCTCTCGGTTCTGTTTTAGGTCATTGAAGGTGCAGAGATAAAAGGGGTAAAGGTAGGAGACCAAAAAAAGAGACAAAACCATTTGTAAGAAATTTAACAGGTAAGAACTGGCCTCCTAAACAACACTGTACACCTACATTAATGTTTTATGCTTATTTGTACAGATCTTACTGAAGGTTTATATTTTGCTAAACCTGTTGGCATTATAAAAGGTATCAACCAAGTACCAGTAACAGTAGTATCGGTAGCCAAATTGTTCAGTATAGTGCTTTTAAGAACATTTTCACTGTTTTTACATTTCTACTTACATCATGAATTAAATAATAACTGTATTAAAAAGGATAATTGGACCGTAAGACTTTTTAGGTGAGCTAGTTCTCAATTAACAACACAGCCTTTCCTCCAAGGCTTAGAGACAAACAGACAAGAAGCCATTATGAAAAACAGCAGCAATATCACAGCACTTCCGTGGTCAAAGTTATTTCCCAATTGCACGTTGGTGACTTCCAAATCAAGTATCTCCAAAACCCTTTTAACTGCATCAAAATGCAATACATTGGGTAACAACTTCAGAATTTCTTTTTTCCAATAGCTAGATGACTCTGCTGCTGAAGTCAGTCTGTATGGCTTGTCGTTTGCCTACAATTACCTTAGAAAAACATTCACAAAGATTCTAGTAGTAACGAGATCGGTCAGCTGTTCTTATTCACATTAAATGCTGCGTCCTTTCTTCAGTCTTTTTTTTTTTTTTTTTATAATCTCTTAAGGAAGATATTTTTCTAAGGACAGAAATGACTTGCTTATATATTAATGCCTAAGATGCTGTCATAGCATACAGTACACTAACAAGATTTTCTGAAACAAAGTTCATCCCAAATATATATTTTAAATGAAGATGAAGCTTTATTACTGCCTCTACTGAAAACGTGAACTCACAGAAAAAAGATCATAAACCATTTGCCTCCCTTAGGTACACATCACGTACGGCCTATTTCCAGATTTTATGAGTTTTTCTGAGGTTTTATTGTTTCTCTGATAATCCTGGAGAAGATACAAAAAGGGGTCATTAAGTCAGTTTTCCCTTTTTACTTTTTAACTCAAACTTTTTATTTGTACAGTGGTGCAGCCCCAGCCTAGACCACGACTCACTGCAGCACACGCTAGTTGCTACAACGTGGCCCAAGCAAGACAGTTGACAAGTACAAGAAACAAAGACCCTAATCCAGAAAAACCTGCTATCCCTATTAATATGACTCAGTCCGTATGAGGCTGAGGGGAAGGAGCTACGAAGTCAACACAATATATAAAATGTATTTTCATTGTCCTATAAAATACAGGCTAGAATTTAAACCCTACTTCCACATCTTATTGCAGCATGTGCTTTTATTTTTTTATTCCAAATGTTTATATGACAATAAAAGGGAATGAATATGAGAGTTTGTTGTCTAAAGAGAGAGGCTGAAGTATGTTGACAGTTCAATTCTCTTACTGAGGAAAAATATAAGGGTAGCTATAAAGGTAAAGGGGGACTTAAAAGATATAAGACTAATTCTTGCCATAAGCAGAAGCTGTAGAAAGCAAAATACTAGCTCTGGAAAACTTATTTGGAGGGAACAACCACCTCTGCTCTGTGACTTAGAGGAATCTTTTCTTTGTAATGTTCCCAGAACACAGGAGCCAGATCTCTGCATCCTTCATTTATTTTATTGTTCTAATGGTTGTTCCTCCTGCAGCAAAGGTAACACTGACTATCTGTTTTACATGCCGACAAAGGTCAGACTGACAAAATACCTAAATAAGAGGCTTCAAAATAGCATTCATGTATCGAAGGGAAACGAAATCTAGCTGCAGTATTTTGTATTATTTTTAAATGAAGAATAGAATATCTGAAATTAAAGTAAGATTTACTTAAAACAGATGTTACTTCTAGAGTTTGGCTGTCATAATATGACTGAACCATCCTTAAATGTGCGTCTTAAATTGCTGTGCCGTATTGAACAGCTGATACACCTACTGCAGAACTGTCCATATTCATGGTTACTTAATTCAGTACAACTTAACTTGGTAAAGACTTGAAACAGACACCCGCATAAAATACAAGGGCTGCTCCAAAAGTAATGCCACCTATTTTGTTACGTTGGCCCATGATATCAGAAAGAACGTTGGGGATTTGACAGTAGAGGTTGAACCTTCCCACCAATGTTCCATCACATGTTGTTGCCGTGCGACAGATGGCAGCAGAGGGGCAGTCTGACAGAATGGTGTCTGACATGGAAGCACATATGAAGCAAAGGGGTGTCACTGAGTTCCTCCACGTGGAAAAAAAAAATGCACCTGCATTTATCAACGCTTGCTATATGTTTCTGGAGACCAAACACTGGATGTGAGCACAGTGAGGTGGTGGGTGGGTTTCAGCAGCATCAACAGCAATGTGAAAGACAAGGCATGCTCCAGACAGCCATGAGATTGTTATGAAAGCAGCATGCAGACTCTTGCTCATCGCTGGTGAAAACATACAGCTAATGGTGGTGACTACGCTGAAAAACTGTGTTTTGTAGCTGAGAATTTTCTCTATCAAATGGTGTTATTGTACTCTTAGTAGCTTTTCTAGTCTCCATGGAAATGAAGAGGAGGCATTACTTTTGAAGCCATCTACATGTAGCACTATGTTTGCAAAAAAACATATAATAGAAAGGAAAAAAAGAGTAACATTTCAATTAAGCTACATGACCTGTAGTTACACACACACACACCACTGAATGCCTGTCCAACATCATGGAGTAACTCCTCACAGACAGAAGGAATAGAAATACACTTTGATTCTAACGCATCTGAACAAAACCACAGAGATTTTCTCTTATTACCATACTCCAGCACATTCATCAATTTATACCTGACTAGGCAAAACACTATACTTTGCAACTACGATGTTTTGCAAACAGTCCTATCAATGCTGCCTCTCTGCTGATCTCATTTGAAAGCACGGCAGCCAATCTAACTTGTGAAACAATGACTCTCCCGGGTCACAAGAGACGCATCTCCAACTCCCCACGTCCTGTGTAGACAGAGAACACTGACATTCTGCAAAAAATTGGTTACAATGGCTCTCAATCTGCTGTGGTCACATCAGTGATGGCACTTTCTAGTTATGTACAAATGTACATAAAAAGACATCCATTCAGCTGCCACAAGTTGCATAGCAACCCACACGTATGTGTTTGGGCTGCCAGTGTATTGCATTAGAAGAGCTAATGAATTAGCTGCTCTAATTCTTCACAACTGTCATCACTGTATTCTTCCCCAGTACATAAGTGCAGCTTTTCAAAACACTGGATTCACATCCAGAATTTGAGTATTCATCACCAAAACCCAAATCCTTCCCCTCACATCTCAGTGCAGATGTAAACAAAGTTTACATTGCTCGGCTTTTATTTGTAACTCAGTACCAGTGATTAACCAGTCAATTAAGAGCACCCTGCAATACTACCATTCCCTGTATTTCAAGTTAGTTTCATTAACAGAGGCTAGTGAACTACATTAAAATCATTCATGTGCTATTTAAGTACATTTATACCAGACACAGTGTCACGGTTAGGACAAATACAGTTTAGGGCAGCCTAATGCTCATTTTCTCTCAAGCATTAGATCCTTCCTTTCTGTGCTACACAAGGTAATTCTATTTTGACCCTCGTGCAAGCACTTGCATGAAAATATTAAATTGCTTATTCAAAATAATTTTAGTCCACTCAGTCGGTAACCGCATTTCTTTGGGGCTAGCTTAATTTTAATGTGGATCTATTTCCCAACTTTGTTCATCACTTTGCCAGTCAAACACTTATGCCGACAGGAGTAATTAGGACTGGCAGAAGTGGTGCCAGACAAAACAGTCCTCAGAACCACGATGCAAAGATGAAAAGCTATTTCACAGGATACTAATGCTTGCTTTCTTCCCTCGTGTTCCTCTCTATAGGGGAAAAAAAAAAAAGAAAAAAAAGCACTGTCTGACACCAAAGAAAAAGCTTTTGGAATAGTTTTTCAAATGTACACCTAGAAAGATAGGTACTTTATTCTCATTCACAGGTCCAAAACTGCTTCCAAAAGACAGAACACAGATATTTCTGTCTCACAGCCACCAGACCATTCAAACAGTTCCCAAGCAGCAGCAGCCTATCGGTATCACATCAGATCTTAACGTTTCACTGACGACCACATGGTAGACAAAATTTGCAAAATCAAAGCATTTTTTTCCAAAGGAACTATTTCGCCAGGCTTCAACACAAGTATAGTTTGATAACTTACTGACCAAACAAACACTTCAGCAACTACAGCAAGCATGAATGCTGTTAGTGTCACAAGTAACACATATTTATGATTCAGTAGCCCAGAGGAAAAGAATATGCAACCTAATAAAAGAGAAAGCTTTTAACTTTGGCAGTGTGCTTTTCCCCTACGGACAGAACAAGCTGTCCCCACAAAACTAGTATTTACCAATCGTGGCTCAGTGATCAAATTACACCTTCTCTGGCATTCACCAAGTAGTGAATGCATGTGTCGCAAAAAGCCACAAAGAATCCAAGAAGTTTATAGTAACCCCAAAGTATTCGCTCTACTTTCCACATACTCCTTTCAGGAAGCACTCTGAAGTCCTACTGTGCATGCAAAAAGCATGTTGTTTGTTTTATGCACTCACATCAAATCTTTTCAATCAGACCAATTAAAATAATCTAAAAATAATCAATGTATATCATCATATAGTAATGTAAATCATCTGCCCAGTATAGTAATGATACTGATTATAACGTGTCAAGGAAGGAGGAATCCTCTTTTTATTCAGACTGCCAAATAAAGACAATGATTTACGTTAAAAACTACATGTGTGTAAGTAAATAAATTGTTGCTAGAGTCAGAATTGTGCTTACTCAGTTTAAAGATTCCATAGGTAACAGTATTTCCTAAAGATTCATAGTTTTCTAGTTTTTTGTTAACCAAGTAATGACATTTATCTCAAGGTATTAATGCAAATCAGTACCTCAAGTTTTACAAACAGTAACTATTAGTAAGGCCTCCCTCCCCAAGAAAATATCAATATGAAATATTTTAGGTAAGATCTACTGGCACAAATGAAAGATGGCTAGTCAAACTCACTTTTCCAATTCTCAGCTCTTGAGAGTAATTTTAGAATGAACAAATCTAGCCTACCCTGTTTCACAGGAAGAAGCACAGAAAATTCTCTGAAGGATATATGCCTTAAATACTCACAAACCTTTCTAAGCCAAGTACAAAGGCCACTCGGGGTTGCAGGTGCAAACAACAAAGCTCCAACGCTGACATTACTAGGTCTGTCAGCCAACTCCTACAGAACCACCAGTCCAGCGAACAAGATACCGTAATCAGGAAAGGACAACCATCTCGAGGTGATTTTGTTCTTTCCAGCTTCAGCTTGCAGACCACTTATGAGGAATACATGAGTTTACTATCATAATTCACTGTGAAGATGAGATTGTAAATTGACTTCCTTCATGAGAAGACATGAGATCTCCTATGAGACGCAATATCTGCAGTTATTTATTATCAGTTATTTAGTTACCTGGCAGTAATGCTTAGCTTTGCACACTCCTTTACTAAAGAAGCACTTAGGAGTCTTAGAGTGAAACTGTGTAGAAAAACTGAGAAGACTGAAAGCTTCAGCAAAGAGAACAACTCCTTCTTTTCCATTCTGCTCTGACACTGTGGTTCCACCATGTCTCTTGCTCTGGCCATGATACTGGCTGGCCTCTTCTCTGAACCAACTCATAACATTTATCAATTTGGAAACAATACCCTTCTTCTCTTGGATTATTCTTTATGCTTCAGCACCAATGAACTGCTGCGTGAGCCCAACACATCCTGGGTACATCTGCCTTTATCATATCCAGCAGATAGCTGGGCACACTGGAAGATCCGAGCACACAAAAATCATGGAAGTGTTATTCAGAAATCAAAGATATTACTGCTAACCTGAGAGGAACAATGAAAAAGGCTGACATAAATCACACCTGTTATCCAAGATTCATTAAGAATTTAAGTAAGAGACCCTGTAAGCCTGAATAAACCAAAAGGTGAATTTGAGTAGTGAGTTATGAGCTGTATAATATATTAACATTGATCCAATTTTGGCTGCTATGGCTGCATGATGTGAATATTATCTCCTTTGGGAATTGCATATTAAACCTATTCTGTAACTGGAACAGATACATATGAGTGAAGACTGACAAAACCAGTACTCAACCCCCACATTTCTAAGAAACATGTGAAAACATACCCTAGGAAGCTCCTGACTTGCAGTCTCAAACAGATTACTTGAGACAAAGCAATCTTACATAGTTGCAATCTCCAGCAGTATCCCTGATAATACCGTATTGATCTGGAATATTTTCTAAAAGAAAAATGGATGGAAAGAATTTTTGGAGGTCAACCAATCTGAACACCCAGGCAAAGCAAGGTTAATCCAAAATTTAAATTAGCTGCTCAGGACCTTGGCCAACCAAATTCTGAAAGTTCCCGAAGATGGAGATTTCATTAGCTCTCTGGGAAACATCCTCTTAGTATCTAATCGCTCTCACAGAGAAGAGTTTATTCCTTGTATGTAACTGCGATTTCCCTTGTTGCTCCTGTACTTATGCTTACCACCTTTGAGAATGGTATAACCTCCAATCTTGCCTGTGATTCCCGTTAAGTTATCTTAAGACTCTACGTAAATCCACCTTAAGCACTTTCTTCCCCACATTTCAGAAACTGCATTCCCTCAGCCTCTCCTTATACCTCACTAAGCATCTTCACAGCCCTCAACAAAATTTGCTCTAATTTGTTGTCGTCTCTGGCAACTACAGGCTCAAGAGAGTCTCTCAAGAGAGGGGATAATCACATCCGACAACATGCAGGCTACGCTGTTTTTATGTACAATCTCCAAAGCCCTTTTTGCCTACCCTCTGAGAAGACTGACGTACTGGGAGGTTCTCTGAAGTCAGTTTAGAATCACAGCTGCTGTTTGAAATATGACTTTTTATCAGGTTAACTTGAGGCTTTTACAGTACTTTTGCATCAGGAACTGTATTCTAGATAAAAGCAGTTATCTAAAAAACTATAATGATTAGTAGAGAAATACTGTTCTCTACTTTTACTTGTGCAATACTTCAACATTTGAACACATTCTGCTAATTCTGGGAACACAGAAAACCTGCAGAACCTGGAGAAAAGCTTTCAGTTTGACAGCTATCTACTTAAGAACTTGAAATAGAAAAAACATACAAAGAGAAAAACAAAAGTTGAGGAGCTGAATATGATATGAAAAAACAGGAAAGTTGTGGGCCTGGATGCATTTTGTAACACCGTACCTGTTTCCAATCCAAACCTCTGTACCAAGTATTTACGTACCACCGCTGGATTCCATGTAGAAACTTAATCAGTAACTTACGTGAACCCCAACTATTTTTTTTCTTACCGGAGACCTTGAGATGCCTCTCCGTTGGTTAGATGGCTTGTTTCACCGGAATTCAGTTCCATTTGAATAGCACCTATTTCTTTCTAGCCCAGACAAATGTTCTCTGTAGACATTGGAGAATCCATTTAAATATTTGAAATTCAAATTTTAAAATGCCAAACTTCTGAATGCCAAAAATCAAAGCCGCTGCTAACAATGGTTTTCAGAGTAGGAAAGTTTTGGATGCTAGTTTAGACTGTAAGTTTAAACAAAATCAACACAACAACACAGCAACTACCAAGCCCTTTGGTGTGCGATCCACAACTACCCCGAGCATAGCAGCTGACTGCTCTTGCCCTGCCTTTCTGCACAAACACAGAATAGCCATCTACTGGTTAAGAGAACAGTAAGCCTTGTACGTGAGAGAGCATTTAGATACCAAAAGGACTACTGGAAGTTGTTACTGGCACCAGTTATGAAACTAAGGAAAGACAAAACAGTTTCACACAATTTTTAACCCCTCCTCAAACTGCCCTGAAATGCAGCTTCTTTCCAATAAGGAGTGGAAACTGCTATACTTTTCCCATGAAATAAAAGTTACCACCATGCTGCAACTGAATAGCTATTTATTTTAAATGAGGTGGTATATTAAATTCCTTAAGTGAAAAAAAAAGAACCCCAACAATTAAACATTTTAAGCCGCTGTGGGCTCCTTTTACCCTATAGACCACAGAAAGCCTATCGGTTAGTTTTGAAATAGGCAGATAAGCAATCATTTTTGGTCAGTACACGAGAAATCCTCAGAGCAAAAGCAAAGACAACAGCCTATGAAATCAAGTTGGAAGAGCAGACCTTCTCTGGGCTTTGATGGTTTGCAGCTGAACATAGCTGTAAGGGTAAGGCAGAAAGTCAGTGATCTATCTACGTAAGGAATCAAAGGAAAGGTCACATCCTCCTCATTCCGACACATTTTACAGAAGTATGTAATATATCCTTACAGTAACAGTTCTAATGATTGGGTCCTATAGGGAATCAAACAGCATCAAACTCCAGGCATCCCTGGAATCTTGCTCAGTCTGCTGATGATTAGAGCTCTCTTTATTATGTAATAGCATTAATGACACTGGCCAAGACATCTTAATCATGCCATTGGGAGCCACATGGGACAGATACAGCAGCACTTGGTTTTTTTGTTTGTTTTTGTAAATCAGCTTGCAATAAGATTCCATAAATAGCAGGAGGCAGAAACTCCTGCACATTAGCTGAGTTAACAGTAAGTAACAAAATCACATCTGGAGAAATTTCCAAGGCACTGCAGCTGGAATTCTGACCACACTGCACCCATTTACGTCAATGAGAGCTATACAGCTTTAAAACAGAACTGATTTTACTCCCTAAAACAGAGGTTTAGTGACTGCCTACAGGTAGCATTCAAGTAAGAAAATAAAATGCAAAGTAAGACTCACACAGAATCCACTGAATATATCGTAATGTGACACATTATCACAAATAAACTTAATAAACCTGAAGACATGCCATTTCACAATATTAAAACGATCTGAGATACTGGTCTAGTATTAGATGTGGAGGTTGGTGGCCCTGCCTGCAGCAGGGGGGTTGGAGCTTGATGATCCTCGAGGTCCCTTCCAACCCAAGCCATTCTATGATTCTATGATTCTGAAGGATTTCCACTTGCTTCACTGTTTCAGCTAGAGTGAACTCGAGCCCAATTTACCAGCAAAACAAGATTGCTTGCTCCAGTCAAGTAAAGAAATAAATGCCAATAACATCTACCCGAGAGGCAATCCACAGACCCACATCATTCAGAAACAAAACAAATCAATGCAGTGAAGAACCAGAACACACCATGAACAAGAAGGTCATTTCAGTTACATAAATTTGGGGTAAAGAACTACGAAATGCTTCTAGGTCAGGATTAATACCAAAATTAATACGCAAAACAGTCTGTTTAAATGTATTACACCCATAATGTAATGGTTCCTAGGGAAGACTAATTTAATCATCTATTAAATTAATAATTGCTTGAGACCAACTCTGTAACAATAAATACGACTTGCCTTTGAAGAAGTATGCCTTGTTTCTTAATTTATACCGGAAGAGAGACAAAAGCAAGTTCTTCTTCCCATTAACTCTTAAAATTCTATCAAAGACGACTCTCTTACACTGGAAGCTTGAAGCATTCTTACAGATTCCAAGGGAAATTACTATTCCAGTGAAAGTAGCTGATCACCTATATGTGCCTTTTCCCATCTTTTGAAGAAATTTCTGCTCGAGTTTTCTTTGCAGTTTCCGAAATATTGCATAACTTCCTCAGATATCAGTGATTTTAGCAAGTTCACTCTTGTGCAGATTGGTAACTTTACCCACGTATTAAAATTTCACTTCAGTGCTTAGGAAAGCTACGAAGAATCAGCAAAAACACTGCCTACAAAGAACGGATTTGTATTTCCTCTCCAAGCCACAAACTGTAGAAGGTTCGGAGCTGCTTTTTCCCCCCTTTTTGTTTTTTTAAATGAAACCTTAAACTTTGCAGAATTAGAAAAAGCTTCTTCTAGTTGCTGCCATAGGGATAATAAACTCTTAAAGGAATACGCACATATTTCTACTCTAACATCAACTTAAATTTCTCAATTGATTTGTAATTGTTCAACTTCAACATTAAATGACTATAATCAATGTTTTACAGAACGACTTAGAAAAATATTTTGGTTTCAAACCAAAGATTTCTCATTGTCATTTAAGTAGTACAAAGTCAATTCCAGGCTGATAGTAGGAAGTAAAATCGGGCATACGGCATTCCAAACACTAATTACCAACTAACATCAATAAAATTGTGTTTTATAGACACATGAGCTTCAATCGTTATAAGAATAAAACATAAAATACTCTGTTTACAGAAAGAAAAATCAATTTTACATTAGTAGTCAAATGTGGTTGGAAGAAGCCCAAAAATATACAATCACCTTTGCAAATACATTGACAAAAATGTAATTCTTAAGAAAATCCATGCTCTCTTCTGCAACCTTAAACGTCATCTTCTTCAGAAGTTTTAGCTTCTTTTAGCATCTACTTAGGAAGTGACACTCGCATTTCTTGTAAGAATCTCATTTTGTCATCTCGAGGAGTAACAGTTGTAGTTAAAGATGGAAACCATGAGCTCAACATTACATGCACACCAAGTAGGCAGCATAAGTGAGCACTGCCTTGGCTTGATACTTCTTCCATCTTCTGAAAATCTACAGTGGTTCAAGACTGCTTATGTAAAGCACGTTCTATAGAATTAGCATACACTTTCTGAAGCGGTGTATACATATTTTGACAACACCCAAGTGTAAGAGCAATCAAAATACGCTGTACTGATGAAAGCTGCATCTGTACGAGGTGTGTTTTGACAATGCAGTCTAGTCATACCAGCAAAACACCTACAATACACAGCCTGAGCCACAGGCTGTAGTTTCAGAAGCACTTTGTTTCACTGCAGCACCAGCTTACGCAGCCCTCATCTCTCAGCTGTGCTGGCACAACTGTTTGTGCAGCTGAGCAGTGAGACCGGTCAGGGAATCGATCCAGGTTAAAAATAATATTTTTCTGATGGTAAATTCCACAATCTGCTTTGCTGCACAGCCACCTGGAACAGTTACACTAGTGCAACTGAGGGGCAAGGCAGGAATAAGCAGCTAAGGTCAGTGTGGCTCATGCCAATACTGACATGGAAAGAAATGCTCATGAAACTACACCCTTGGTCTTTAAACGTTCTGGTGTTCCCTGAATAAGTACATTATCTAAACAGAATAAAAGAGAAGAATACCACCTCACAAACATTAAAAACAAAAAAATAGCAGGAGGCTTACACCTGTATTTCATAGACTCATAGAATCATAGAATGGCCTGGGTTGAAAAGGACCTCAAAGATCATCTAGTTTCAACCCCTCTGCTGTGGGCAGGGCTGCCAACCACTAGACCAGGCTGCCCAGGCAGTATTTCAGGCAATACTGTACAAGAGCTATATGGAATTCTCACAGAAGGTACAGTTTTTAAAAACAGAAGTTAAAAAAAAAAATAACGAACAAATCATTGTTCACTGTTATTGTTGAAGAACAAGTGTATTCTATCATTTACTGTCTGTTCACTAGTTCACAAGCAGTAACCAGTACTTGATCTCTGCCCTTCACACAAGCTGGCAACATTCTACTGCATTTGTTCTCTTTAATAAATCTTGAACAGTGGAAAAAGAGTGGAAAATAAAGTGAAAACTAAGACAATAACATCAATCTGCAGCGCCTTTATATGTAAGAACACTTTTGTGTTATAATAAACAAGATGACTAAGAAAAACCAGCTTATCCAGTATTAAGTACCCTGTTTATATAAGGGCTGCACATTATCTCCTTGTTAAGGTTTTACCTTCAACAACAGTAGGACAAGCCTTTCCTTCAGTGATCTTCCTTATTCCTCAGGTTTTACAGTCCAAAGGAGCTCTTGAATAAACAGATCTACAAGGCCACAAAAAGGTATGAATCCTGCATTCTATTGATGCAGGTGCTTTCAGCTCTGTGGGACAAGAGTTATTGGCGTACAACCTCCTAGAGCTCACCATTAAATGAAGAAGGCTTCCGGTCAGAAGCAACTTAAGTTGTGACAGCACTCATGCAAATCACAGCAAGCCCAAGTTAATGCCTATGCTTTGGCCATGTTCAAAAGAAGCATCCGTGGCACATTATCGTCTTTCTTTTTAAAAGGATTGAAGTTAATACTTGAAAGCAAACGCATGCTCTTACTTAGAACAAAAAAAGTAAAAAATGTTGGGAATTATGCAAGTCAATTAGGTAAGTTCCTATCCTATTTGCACATACGTGCTTCATACTTGCCTGAGTTAAATATTACTAACACTAACAGACCTTTTCAACAACACTGGTGCATTTTCAATTTAAGCATTTGAACAGCCAAGTCTGACTTTTATCACTTCTTCAGATGAATAATTACCAAGTATTATTAAAATTCTTCAGAAGCAATGATTGCCAGAAATAGACTGCATTTTTTCTTGTCATCGTCGGGCAGAGGCACTTCCTAGAAATGGATCATGAGCAACAGATCTTGTTTGTAATAGATCAGGGAAGAGTCATGAATGTTGATCTGCCCACATACCCAATGTGAGCATTACCCGCTCACGCACAAAAAACCCAAAACATATTTTTTAAAAATGTGTATCCTCTTGTTTAAATCCTACCATATCATTATGGTTACCTAGATGCACTTACATTTATCTGCCTTCTCAGAAGAAGAAGCTCTCTACTATGAGAGTGGTGAGTTGCTGGAACAGGCTGCCCAGAGAGGCTGTGGATGCCCTGTCCCAGGAGGTGCTCAAGGCCAGGTTGGATGGGGCCATGGGCAGCGTGGTCTAGTATCAAATGGGAAGGTTGGTGGCCCTGCCCGTGGCAGGGGGGGTTGGAGATTCACGATCCTTGAGGTCCCTTCCAACCCGGGCCATTCTGAAGACTCTACAACGGGTAGTTCAGTAAACAACAGCTGTCACTTGCAGAGATTCCTCTCTAAATAATTTTACAGAGCTCTTCTGGTAAATATCCTCAAATTCATTGTTGTGTATCGCAGCAGCTTTGGCAGACCTAGGTCTGAGAAAAATCCTTTAACAGGATGCTGTTTATTAAAAGCCAGCAAATTATCCAAAATGAAATCTCTTTATCTGTTTATCACATACCTGTTTCTACTTTTCCATCCCTGCCAATTCAACCCTGTACAACGAGTTGCTGCTGCCACCTATTGGAAGATGTCTTGAGGCCTTACTCTTCTTTTTCCTCTACGCTTAACTCTTCTTTGTTTCTCCTGCTCATGGGATTTTCCAACCTTAGTGATTCTATGATTCAGAGAGGCCACTGATTTTACTAGCATAGCAGATACTGGCAGTACTGGGTTGAGGGGTAGTGAGGGAAGGTACAGATACTAGCTGCACTGGTGAATCACTGTACAGCAAATTTAACTGCCTACAGGAGGGAACTAAGAAGTGCCAATATAAGCACACACGTAAGGGACGAGTACTGGCTGGAAATGCATCTCCTCTGTTAACAGGAGAGTCATTAGATCGGCACTTATTTCCAATTACGTGAACAAGAAGAATGACTGAGCACTAGCACTAACAATTACATAACATGTTGATAGTTACAAACGAGCAATCTTCAACAAATATCTTGCTATACCAACACTGTTAAAAGAAACTGTGTGGTCCTACTTGAGTAGGGAGATTGGACCAGATGACCTCCAGAAGTCCCCTCCAGCCTAAACAATCTTGTGACTCATCATTCCATTAGTCTTCCTAAGACCTGAACTAAGTCTCCTATAGTAGAACCTAAGATGAAGAGACTAAGGTCAAAAGTTGGCCCAAATGTCAGATATTCCATGAACACACCCACAAAACAGCTCTACACCAACATGGAAAAAAACATTATCCAAATAACGAAGCAGGAACAAAGCATATCAAGTAACCTGAATTGAAAAGGTATATGGTACTTTACAAACAGAAGAGTCTCAAGCATGGTACCAAAATTCCAATGGTGACACTTCTGCTCAGACCCGTGTTTTGCCACTCAGCCATGAAAAACCCTCCAGAACACTACATCCTCAGCTGGATGGTCTTACTTTACAAGCGTTATTTTACAAAAATTACAGTTAATCCAATGTCAATGCCAGCAAGAAACTGACCTGAAGTGTTCACAGTTTCAGTTAAGGTGAACTATGAAACTGTTACCAAAAAAACCATCAAGAACAATTACTGTAAAAACCTAAACATGAGCTCTGCATTTCTGAAAAGCTTCAGATAAGAAAGAGTGAAAAAATTCTTATCAGATTTATTCCTTTTACTCTCTCTGTTCCATTCAAAACAGGTAGCAGCTATGCTCTTTAACGGAGCAGATAAAGCACTATAGTTTAAGCTTTGGGAAATTCTGAAGCATGTAGCAAGATGCTAGGCTCCACACAGCCTCTGTCTGACAACGTAAAAGACAGTAAAACCACTCAAGAAGCTTAGGACTCTGAGCAGCTGGAAACTCAGCAGACTTTCAGTTTCACATTCAGCAGTAACGTTATTCTACCTGACAATTTTATCTGACAGAAAGGCTTGGAAGAGAATTAACCCCTTTAAGAAAGAAAAACGTTCAACATCTAACGGTTCTTAGATAAAAGACTGATCTAGAAAACATCCTTTTCATAAACATAAACAAGCCAACAAACAACAGCCACTTTCCAAATGTGTAACCTTGATTTCAGCAGACTTTATTCTTTAGCCTTAAAAGACATAATCTGCTTTAAGAACATTCCAGTTCTGAGGTGATGACCTGACTTCAAGCGCTAAGACTTCAAGAACACTAAATATAATGGAAATGATTAAAAAAACACTGGAGTTGGTACTACGTTTTCTTTGCTACTGGTTCCTCTCACTTCTCCAAACACATCCTACCAGTAAGCAAAAAAAAAAAAAAAAAAAAAAAAAAAAAACACTCAGAAATCACAGAATAAATATATTCAGAAACCAACACTTCAATTACTGCACATCCCTTCTTCCCCTGCTCAAGTCATCTGCTAAACAGCAACCACAACCAGAAATTTCACTTTCAGATCATAACAGAATTTCCACTTGCTGCAATGAGCAAAACACCAACAGCAACAGATGTTGTCTGAAACAAAGTTGTCACTATAGGCTAGATGGAAAAGATTGAAGAACATATATAGAAAGACTGAAGTACATAGTTTCTTGTAGAATATGCAGGAAAGATCAGAACAGAGGAGAAAGGTCCGCAAGCAGTCAACAGCGAGAGCACTGTAACCTAAAAGTTTTCATAGTGTGTAAGGGGTACACTGTTGTCAGCCCGGGAAAGGTGAAAAATACTATTTACAGACAAAAGGTCCCCCACACCAACAGTCCAACGTGCCTACAAGTCTTGTTGATCCAGTTCTTGGAAACTCCTCTGCTCCTGAAAGATAATTTCACTGGCTCCTCCGCTAACATTGCTATCTACACGATATCGTACGGCTTTAAGACTCAAAGCTCATTTTCTCCCCCTCTAACTCCAGCAGTCTGTAACATTTTAAATTCCATTCTCTCGGCCCAGGGAAGTGGGCTGCAAGGAAGAAAAAAACAGCAAAAAAAGAAAGTAAACATGATTATAACTCAGAAGCTTCCAAGCCTCAGAACTGCCTATCAGAGAAGACTTACCCTCAGTTATAAAACCTATGCCCCTGCTTGCCATGTGCTTAAATACTGATGAAAGCAAATGTCTGTTCTATTGACACAACGTTAAAAGTACAAACATGTTTGGAACAACCAAATAATTTTATTACGTTACCAACACGTTTGTCTGATAATAAAGCAAATAACTGAAAATCGTAATCATAATCCCTTAACAGAGCACAGATACTTAGAGCACCACTGTCCCTATGAAGAAATAAATAAGTAAATAATTATCCCTTACAAACGCCTCGGCCTTCTCTGAAAAATAACATGAAATACTGATGGCAATTAAAGCGTTCCATTACAGACAATACCACCTCTTCACTCCAGAAGAGAAACACTGACAGCATATTGAAGTGTTTCACCTATCTATTAAAGTATGCCCTGCAAAATAATTACATGTTAAAGACAGAAGCTGTACCAAACAGAAGAGCCTAAGTCAGAGAAAATTATTTCTTTCTGAAAGGTAAAGGTGGGGGGTTTTGGGGGGTTTTTTTGTTTGTTTGTTTGTTTTTGAGAGAAAATGCTTGTAAAACTTGAAGAATGACTAGCTAAAGCAATCAGTCACAGGTTTCTCTTGTTACAGTAGAGTACGAGCAGAGTACTAATGAGAACAAACGTTCTGGTCATTTTAAGGATTCGGGGGAAATTCTCATGCAAGAGGTTTATTCAAAAACACATTTTGCAAACAGCAAAGATATAACGTAATAATGAAGCGCACGATTAAGAGGCAAGTCCAACGGTCTAAAAACAGAGCACATCTTCGGTTTCGCGCACTGCTCCTTTTCCCATCCTTTCCTGAGAAAATAGCTACAGCTACTAAAGGAAAATGCTTGGTTACCTTGCTAGGCTGGCAAGTCTGACTTAGCAGTACTACCGACCCCTTGTCCTGCAGCCTCCAGAGTGGCGCAGTCTCTCACTGTTAACTCCCTTTCCATAATAATTTGATCAGCTGAGAGGCGGGGAGGCAGAAAGAGGCTAATGAGCTAGGAAAAAAATCCACCCACTGCTTGGAAGTACATTTTCAAAACACTACCACCTTTCGCAATAGTATCATCTATTACTACCGAACAGTACGAAGAGTAAAATGTATGACCACTGCAAGACACTTCGGTAGAGAAGAGAGCGTCCCAGGCCCTATTTCCCACAGAAGTAGATGCAAGCAGAATGAAAGGTCTGAAGTAACTGGACCAGTGGGCATGGAATCAGATAACTAAGCAGCTAAGTCCCATCATCTCCAACTTCTCTTCCCTCAGCAATCCAAACAACACAACTTCTGATCCCTTATCTTTGGCTCTGAAGACACACCTTGAGAATCATCCCAGTTTCTTTCGTGAACTTTGAGGTTTAATTTCACACCAACCCTTATTACTAGTCTTTCCTGGTCAAGGACTACAAAGGATTACATAACACAAGTATTTTTAATTCCGGGTCGCTGCAGCTGATTGAATATTTTCTGTCCCATTTTCTTTTTCCTTCTTTCCCTCTTTACAAAACTCAAATTATGTAGCTGATGAGAGACGTGCCACTTGTAAAGCCAGTATTTGGATAAAATTTGGGTAAAAAACTACTAAAAGCCAGACTCTGGCAAATTACTTTCTGCATCACGGTCAGGGATTTGACCTGTTTACTAATCCTTCATTTACTGGTGACGTCTCAATGGTAGCATGGCTAGGTCCTTCAGGCACTTCTTACAACACAAATTCAATACTGCCACTGTCTTTCCTCCCACTCCCACGTGGGCATATCATCCCCCTCTCCCTTCTGTGACCTGAGCCAAGGCTGGCACATATCTGATCCTGCCGCTAGCCAGCTCAGGGAGCAAAACCAGAAAAAAAGAAAAAGGATTCTGCTAGATTAGCTTTGAGTCAGACAAACGCCAGTGCCAACACAAGGAAAGGGGCTGAGCCAAGTCAGATTTATAAATCACACTCTTAGGTTTTCCTGAGAATAATCTTGGAAGAGGGAGAGAAAGCCCTCTTTTAGCAACGTCGTGTTACAGAAGAGACTCCTCTGATTTTATATTTCTTTATCACAAGAATAAGCAATGAGGAAGCAAAACATCTAGTCCAACTACACATAAATTTGGCTGTGTTTTAACAACAGTGATAAAAGACAGCACAGAAAGTGAGAGCGAGTGGAGAAGTTTCGGCAAGGTTGGTAAGACAGCCTCAAGAGGAAAGCTGCAAGTGCTAAGGAAAAAACTCTTCAGCTATTAAACACAATGCTGTAAAGAAGACTGTGGACACAGAAGTCCACTTTTCTGTCTCTCCTTTTCTCCGGGAGAAGCAGCTAGGCCCCTAGATAGGAAGGGTGCTCATTCTAGGAAGCAGCCTACAGCAAGGTTACAGTAGTTTTAGGTTAACAGAGCTCAGGTTGAATCTAAGTGCTGTTACCTTCACCTGGAAAACTGCACTGGCAGAAGCTCCTAGGATAAGAGATGAGTTCTTTCACAGAACAGCTGCCAAGGCAAGCGGAAAGAAAGGAAGGAGGCTGGTCACGAAACCTAGGAACTGTTTTCACTTTCTCCTCTGTTAGCTCCCAAAGTAACATATACAAAGACAAAACCAGCCTCTGATGCACCATTTGGAAGTAACCTTCTTGTTTCCACTTAATTTTTGTCAGTTTCAGAACAGTTTTCCAGAAATAGTAAGAAAACCCACATCAACCTGGGGGAAAACAACACCAACAACAAACAATAACAAAAATAACCTTGCATGAAGATAATAGACACCAGTAAGGAAGAGTCAAGTAGAAATATTCACATCTGTGTCAACAAAATGTCTTATTTCTCCTGTTATATTTCTTCAAGGAGGCAAAAAAACCCATACATCTCTAAACAGCTGTACCTTTAGCTCCCAATTATTTTTCCATACTTACCTTCTGTAAAGGAAAAAATACAGATTTCCTACCCAGGAATCATTTTTTTCCCTCTCCAGAGTTTCCCACTACAAATTTTCTTCAAAGAAAAGAAAGATGCTACTTTTTCTCTAAGCTTCCATTAAGGAAAGAAAGATGTGATTACTGTACTTGCTGTCATGCAAAGGATTAATACTAACTTTCTTTTTTTCCTGTACTTCATTTCACGTAGGATTTGGGAAGAGATTAACATGGGATGGGAAAAGCTGGGGAGAACAGAAATGCCCTACTGAAGGCTTGGCTTCTCAATAGGCACTGCTTCCTGCTGTTACAACCTTTAAAAAATGGACACTGATCCTTTTACAAATTAAACTACCTGCCACCTTCTTTTCATATTTAACAGTATCTCCTTATAAAGGTCTTGACAGCAGATACAGACGCAGATACAGACTAACAAGACAACGAGATGCTCAAAAGGAAAAAAAATAAAAAATACCCTGCTCTGAACAAGGCAGATGAGGAAAGTAATAGTCGGGAGTTAAGAAAGAGTAGAAAAGATGCCTCAGTGAAGGGTGAGAAAAAAGCTTCTACCCTTTTAAGGTCCTCCACTTTTTGTCACGCCGCCTGGGAAGAAAACAGACGCCTGCAGTAGTGACAAGATTTACATAACACTAAAAAACACCCCTCACCCTCTTAAAAAAAAAACACTTCTCACAAAAAATAAAATAAAATAAAATTGGAGCATTCGCAGCTAAGATTCTGTCCCTGGTTTGTTACTATTCCAAGCTCTTTCTGGCAAACTGTGGGCACAAAAAAAAAGTAGAAATTATTAGTTGAAAAGTAACAAATCAAGATAACACTACAATCAAGCAGCAAAAATAGAAGAGAGCTGCTTTCTGAAACTGACATAGGAAGAAGCTAATAGCTTAACTGATCATTAAAAGGGCAAACATTAACTTGTAAATAATCCTAAAAATGAATTTCCCACTTCCTTTATTGTATCCTCCCACCAAGACTGGACATTTATCTGTGTTCTCTAAATATTACATCACCATACAGTCCTTAACTAAGAAATTAGCTCTGGCTCTTCGCAATTGTGGTTAAACACTGAAAATATCAAAGTGCATACAAGTAAGAAGAACCGGTACTCTGCTAAGGCTCTGTGTTTAAGCTCATTCTTCTAAGCACAAATACAAACAGATATCAGGTGTTTTCAGGAAACCAAACTGAAATCTGTTTTATAAAATCGTATGAAACAAACGCAGATGCGGAAAAAAAAGTAAGGCTGTCAGTCCGGATAGCTCTTCAGAACTTAGACATATTCACATATTTCTTGCATTTGCAGTAAGGATAAGAGGCCTGGTAATGAAAGCAGACCGACTTTTGAAAAATGAGATGAAAAATACGCAGATTAAGTGGTAAAGGATGTCTAACTACTACACTTAGATCTGTATTTGAGAAGAATTCAATTTTTCACCCATTCCAATTTTCTGTTTGTCCTGCAAAAACACTAAGCTGTGGTTTACAGGCTGGGATAATTTAAAAACACAGATGTGGACTTTTCATAAGAGCTGGCAAGAACAAAGGTATGAAGAAAACCTCTACTCTTTAATTTTGAGATAAAAGTACGTTTTCCCCATAAATGAATAAAAAAAATAAGCATTAATCCTCCCAATTGCATGTAGTTTCATTCGCACTAAAGATTCAGAAATGAAGCAGTGACAATAAATTCCTAAGTTCAGATGCTGCACTACTGCTAGGCTGCTCTGAAACGTATTTGAAATGTTAGCTAGTCAATGCATCCACATCAGAAAACGGAACTGCACAAGACAGAGTTGTTGAACAGCAATAATAAAATGAGCGATGAGAAAGCACTTTTGGCGTGGGTGAATTTTGACAGCCTGGGAAGTGGTAGGCATTCTGCAACATTCATTGGCAGGCCAGCAGAAGGTGATGATTTGTCCTTATCGCAGAGGCAGAAGCTTGAAGACACAGGGAAAAAGCTGAAATATTATTTCGTTCCAGTACCCTCCCCTAAAGACTCCAAACCAGGAAAAAAAATCATAATTAACAAAATCCTATACCAGTACACTGTCGGATATTTTTTTTAGCTCAAGTATTTTTTTCAGTATTAACTATATTACGTTGAGTCAAGTTACAGGTCTCAAGATCTCATTTGCGTTGGCAAGAAGCTCCCTACTCATCGACAGAGAGTGGAAAAAACATTCCGCAGAGTTGCCATTGGCTCTACGTTGCAGAAACACAAGCTACAGTTTGGCCCGCTCTTCTGGCCAGGTTCAACAGGAAGGAAGCCTGTAGCTCCATCAACTCTGCTAACACCATTAGGTGGTACTTTGAATTTAGGATACTCTCTGTCACCGGGAATTTACTTGAGACTAAACCCACAAAAAAAAGATATTATCAAAAATAAAATAATAAAACAAAGCTACAATATTTAAAGATTAAAGGCCTTAGAAAAACCTAGCCGTTCTTACTGGGAAAGAGGAGACTGCTAGGACTCTTACAGGCACCATCACTTAAAGTGCACTAAATTAAAATAAGCCTGTTTAAAGTGTTTGAGATTCCTAAATTATCTCCAGATAACAAGAGAAAAATCACTGTTAACATCTTTCACTCACACAGGTCACTGGTGAAGATCTCACTGCCAGAATCTGTATGTGTGTTCTGCTGGTGAAGTGAGCTCAAGGAGCTCCTGTCCTGCTTCAAGGAATAGCTTTTCACCTGCATTATATTCCAGTGATTCAGTTGGCAGCCCTGTAAACAGCTGCACGGCCACAGGCTGGCAAAAGTGGCTTCTTGAACTGGTCTTACTACTTGGTTATTATAACACCACTCTTCGTCTCTCATGAAACTCGAGGTCTTTCTCCATCAGCAACACAAGTTTCAAGAACTCTTTATGCTTTCTTATCCCATACCTTGGCTGTGCAGAAAAAGTTATTGGTGGTATTATACTACAAACCACATCAGCGAACGAAAGGGAAAGGATGGCAACTACACATGCTGAAACACCACCTTCAGCATGAAGTTACAGGAGACTGCTGAACTGATGTCGCAGCTCATTCAATGAGATCACCTAGAAAAGTGAACAGCAATCCGTTTTTCTCTGGTTAGTTTTCTAACTTCCAGTTCACAGACTGACAGGCTCACAAACAGGTGAAACATACCAAAGACAAACCACTTGTGTCGGTGAAATAAATTTCTACCTTTCCATCACAGCAAGCTCTCAGACTGGCCCACATGCTCAGAAACATCTGCATTGTCATTTTTTCTTTAAAGCTGCTATCTCAAGGCTACTTTGTTTTGTATTATCCAGGAGTATTTCATTTACACAGATGTGCTGACAAGAGGTAAAGCACTCCTTTGGTGGCAGTGAAGGCACATTTTGCATCAATAAAACTTTCACGTGGGGGAGTAGGAGCCCTCGAAGGAAAACCATCACTTTGCACACACAACTGCATTTACACTGGCAACCCCTGCAGACATACTGCTATATTATGGAAGGATTTCATGCTTTTATGCATCAAACATAACGCAAATACGTTGGTACTGTTCACAGCCTTGATGAGACCTATCTTCACCAGAAGAGCAAAGATAACAGATTACAATATTGATATTTTTTTCATCCGAAGTGAGTATATGAAAGCACTAATGGAAGAACTGATGTTTTCCTTTCAGTGTGGAAACCACAGGGGTTTTCAGCCCTATGCAGAGGAAAAAGGAACAAATAACGGGTATTTTCTCTGAACCTTGATGCTCAGCACACTACCTGCTAGAAACATGAGGCTGGAGAAAACAGAAATTTCCCCAATCTGAATAGCAGTTGCTCTCCTGCTGCTTACAATTTATTTTTCTTCTCCTTTACCAGACAATATGGAAGAGGAACGCCAAAAGTACTGCACTTCTTGAGGGATGGGAAAGAAACACCAAAATGTGCTTCATGTAGAGGAGCTGGTATTAATTCTTTATGAACCCCTTTTATATATACGTTAAGTCCCAACCCAAATACAAAAATAAATTGTTACTTGTATTCAACTCATTTTACAAAGAAGCTCTCTCATTCTGACTCAAGCTCTGAGTGTGGTAGCACAAACGTGAGCCACGGCCACAGTCTCCAACAGAACTCCCAGCTTTGATACGCCTACCTCTACCCTACGCAGCTACCAATGAACACGGGCCGGAGAGGTTCTACTTAACTAACTTCATAACTTTTGCATGAATCACTCGGACAGAATTTAAAAGCCATGTGTCAAAACAGCTAAATGAATTACCACTATTAAAGATAATACCGCAGCAAGCAGACTATTTCATTTCCCCCCCCCCCTTTAAGATATGCACTGTTTAACCTCACTGAAGAGCTAACAACAGCGTAACAAATGAAAGCTAACACAAATACTCTGCTAAACGTCTTTGTTTAATTCAATATATGCATGTTGGTAAACCTATTTAATTTATGGGACTGCAAACTCTTCTGAGGCTGACTTAACAAATGTTTATATAGTGCCTTGTACAATACAGCCTAATCCAAGTCAAGCTGTCTAGCCAACACCAAAGCATAAATAAGATATACAATAATCTGGTACTGGCATCCATTTCAGCAAAACAATTTAAACAACACAGTCCAAGGAAAACAAAAGAAAACAAACCCAACAACAACAAAAACCCAAACCCCATACTCTTTTACCAAAAATCAAATATACTTTTCCTTTTTTAAGGGAGGAAAAGACACCAACATTTTAGCTCAAGTAGCTTCTCCATAAGCCAACCAGTACTTATCAAACTAAAATGCCCCTTAAGCACACTTTTGCTGAGCCCATGCAGATTCTCGCTGTTGTTCACAACTGCTTAAACCTGTCAGATTAAAGAAGGCTCTCTAAAAATAAAATAACCTACCATTCCCTTTCAAAAAATGCTTTGTCCAACAAAGGGAAAGTAGCAATTCGAAGCAGATGAATGAATTGAAAGAAATCCAAGCACAGAACTCATGACACTTTATTTTTCTCTCCAGAAAGCCTGACCAGAGCAGGGGCAAACTTAGCAACAGATACTCTGAAGAAGAAAGAACCAAAAAGAAATGACATGTGCTGAACTGTTTTCTTAAGAAGGAAGATGAATTCCCAAAAAGAATGATTGGAACAGGTGAGAAGAAAGAGAAGTATAAACAAGAGGGCACTGATACCTGAATTGTGAAATACACATCATGTATTTGCTAAGGGAAAGGAAGAGTGAAGAAAGGATACAAACAAACAGATCAACTCTTTTCTAGATCACATACAATTATGACAGGATGAGAGTAAAATGGTGCTTAGGGGAGGTAAATTCTGCATTCTACAAAATCTGCATAGGCAGATTTTAAAAAGAAAAAAATAAAGTTATGAATGCAGTAAAAGGCAGAGTACTATAAAAAGAGATGCTCAGTACAGCAAGGGTAGAGGAGGCAGAGACTTTCTTAATTCAAAGACAACATGAATTGGCAAAGGATGCAATTAGATGCTGCATTATATAACTCCATTTCTTTGTAGCGTGTGGGGCTTTTTCCTATGAAGGTGAAACTGTTTCTAATTTTTTCCACTTGGGGAAATCACACTTAGGACAGACACGGGAAAAGTCTTTCCTGTATTTCTGACCTTCAGTATAAAGTATTAAGCCATTTTTTTTTCTTTTTTCTAAATAGCTTCAGGAAAATAGATGATTTATCTGGATGTACTTGTCACTCATAGCTTCGGAAGCATCTGATCAAAAACAGGTACTAATGCTTGGAGGGGTGGTTAGGTGCTGAAACCATGCACTGCTGAAAAAGTAAAACACAGTGATCAACAAACAACAGTGAGTTTTCTTTGTTTTTAAAAAGCAAATGTAACTTCAACTTTTCTTTGGGAAAAAAAAAGCATTCTAGAGCCCTAAGTTTGACGGCCATTAGGAATGTTTCTGATCATCACTCCTTAACCACGTATTCATGCTGGATCTTCGTAAAAGTCACCTATGAAAAAGGCAAAGCATCTTCTTACCCAACAGAACATACGCTGCAGCAAACAGAATTGAAAAGTTTACTGTTAAGAGGGTACTTCATCAGCCTGCCAGTGCGTTCTCATCTATTTCTTCTAGCATTATCTACAAAATACAAGAAAAACACTTGGTTCAATGAGCTATGTAAAACATTCACTTGGAAGTGTAATAAAAAATAGATTACTTTAGGGTTATTAAAATAATTTGATACTACTTCACAGGTGCATCTACTACACTTGGGAATACATTAAATATACCACAGCATGCAAGAGCCCACACAGGCACGAATGAATTAAACAATTAACATCAAACATCTAAGTCATTTCCACTATAAACTGAGACGTAACAATGCTTTTGAAATAAGGCATGTTGAGAATAACATGTATTCCTCGTGCAGCTTACGCAACTACTCCCTCCCTGGCACGCGTTCTTGCCCCATGCTGCTACGTGCAGCGTGCCAGGATAGGTGTAAGCGCAGTCAAGTGTTGAGCCAGACCCATACAAACAGGCACAGAAGAGGTTTCAAGAGTGGAAGTAACATCACCACCACACACCTAACAGCCACCTCAGGGTCTTTTTCAATCACTTCAGTTAAGAGCGTGCCACTGCTGCAACACAAGCTCAGCAGCCCCGCCGTCTGCCCACCTCACCTATCACTTCCCACTCCTTCAGCTTTCATCTTCTTAAGATATCTAACATAACATGATTTTTGTTCAGTAAACCAAAACTGGCAGATGCCGCTAGCCCTCTTGTTTGAGGAACTGTCCGACAGACAGCAGATCACAGCCCCGCTTCCCACAGAGCTGCAGGCAGCCATGCCCCCATGCTCCAAGTAATAGCATTCCACCTCTATCCCAGATGCCTATTATCTTACCCCCTTCTCTTCCACAGTATACTTAACCTCTCACATCCTCTAACTGCTGACTGAAAAAAGGAGTACGGCACATCATATCTAGTTTTTAACCCAAAGACAGCTCTTCGTTGGCCAACTGGCAGGTTAAATACGGGTAAGTGCTAAATCCATGCAAAACTTTCTTCTGAAGAGACCTTCCACACAACGAAGCCATTAACTTGAACATTCCTGTTAAATATTATTAAAATGTAAAGTCCCCAAGACCTTGCCCCATGGCTAGTCTGCTGAAATTAGCTGACGAGCTTAAAATTTATTGAGGCACGGGATTAAAGGAAACATAATTGCTCAAGATTTCTGTCTTTAGAAAAATAAATTAAAGATGGCTTACACAAGTATGTATTAAAAAAGATGTCAACAACTTGTCTGGAGCAACACTTTTATTGTTTTCGAGTACTGTCTGAAACATTCTTCCATTCAGCATCACTGTACTTCTCCGGCGGTTCTTTATCACTTCCAATGTAGTCCATGCATCAAAGACAGCGTGAAAAGATGTGGAAAAGGAAGAGGTTTGGAGTAAGCATGCAGAAGCACCTGCACAAAACTCAAGTCCAAACCCTTCAACAGCAACTCCCCTTCTTGAAAAGTTTCGCAGAAAACAGATGCATCTCAACATCTTATCCATGTGAGATTAGTTGATGCTGAGTTCTCAAGTTGCAAGGATTTTGTTTTCGACTCTGTACAACTAAGCAAGCTTTCTTAAAACAAGTTGTTTTTACACATTCTAGTTGTCCTTTTAATAACGATTTGCATCATTTGACCATTTCAAAGACATTTTAAAGGAGGTGTAAAAGTCTCAAAGATTAAAAAAGGCCTTCACAGGTTTTGTGAAAACTGGAAGCTCTGCAGAGAAAAGAAACTCCAATGAGCGTCTTTGATGAGGGGAGAAAACACGTGGAAATGTGCCTTCCCACTGGCAGCCCCAGCAGCCCAACCAGTCCCTGTACACATAACACCACACATTAAATCTGAAACAAGCTTTAGATAAACACTCAAAGGCTAACTTAAGAACATCATAAAAGTACTGAGCATGTATAGCAGCTTTGTTCTTTTTCTTGTTTGTAAATTCTAGCAAACCTAACAATATAATGACTAAAGTGTGCACACTCCTTTCTTTAATGTTTTAAGAACTACTACACGCAACCTATAACAGAACTGTATGTTGCTTTTCTGTTGTTCTTTTCAAACTATTGCGTACATCTGAGTCAACATCCTTCTAAACGCTAAAAGGAATACAAGTTTTACATCCATTCTAAAACACTGGTATTTAAATAAAGGAAAAACTAATAGCCGCTCACAGTACAACCAGGATCTGAATGAGCTTTAAACCACTCATCATAAAGCACAGTAAAATTTGGTCTTGGTTTCTGTTCAGAATAGTAAAGAGCTATTTTCCATAACGGCATAATATTTGACTATACACAGCATTTTGCTAGAAATAAGGTGTTTTTAAAACAGTTCTTTTTGCTAAAATTCTACCAGAGATTAATTTAAACAGAACTACTTAGCACGTTACTATTACGTTCAACTTCTTGTCACCAAAAGATACCTTAAACATTCTAGAAATATTAACTATTTAACCCACCTTAACTGCACCTCTTTAGATCTTTTCATTCTACGACAGACGCATTCCAAGAACAACCAGGTCCCGCGTACACACAACACAGAACTCTCAGCTTCAATCACGTCCAGCTACTTCGCTCGGTTTCACCAGAATCTGACTATTACTAATTGAGGAACACCAAAATCCAAAGGCAGCACAACATGAAGCTAGAAGGAACTCTATACATTTGTACACCGTTCAGAATACCTGGAGCTCACTGATCAACTCAGTAAGTTTGTCCTTCTACCACAATTATAAAAAACAGGTCTACAAAAATTTTTGTTAGGGACAGCATTAACCTTTTCACAGTGATTCTTCTGGTGAGCATAATTAAGAGAGGGGGAAACTGAAGCAACTATTATAATGAAACCTCCAACTGCAATTATGAGTTTAATCAAAAATTGTATCCAACTGTGCATCTGACAGCTTTCTCACTCGCAGCTGAATTTCAGTATGGGGAATCCCATCAGGACTAGTTTGCTAATCGGCATTCAAGGTGTTTTGGAGCAGCCACCGTTATTTTTCCTGTTTGAACTACAAAGTATATCCTTTTCCAGTTGAGATAATCTACTATGCAACTGAACAGAAAAAAACGCAAAACCTGAATCACTGTACACATTAGTGGAAAAAAAAGTTAACTTTCGGTTCAATCATTTAAATATTTGCATTTTGAGTATAGCTTTAAAAAATCCAGTTCTGAATCACTGGAATTTTTGTTCTATTTCCTGTAAAAGCACCAACAGCAACATCATTCAGCATTCCGCCTGCAACAGTTCAGAAAAGATCAGCCTGATCCCTCGGTCCTAAATTTACAGTCATTTTATAAACTCGAGGTCACATCTGACCAACTTATTTCTTCCAGCGTTCCCAACCAGAGATCACAGTAAGAGGGAGGAACGTGCCACAGGACGAAGAACAATCTAGTTTTATGTTTCAAAGTACTTACTCTCACAAAGAAAGTTTGCCAAAAGCTCTTAAAGCTCCCTAGCAAAAAAAAAAAAAAAAAAAGTATATAAGTTTGCAGAAAATAATCTCTTCAACAGATGACAGGTTTGATTCTACAAGCCTTGAAAAGCGTACTAGTTACTCACGAAACCCTTACGAACCAACACAGCACCTCAGTCTATGAAGCAATGCCACGATCAGAAAAAAAACTACTGCTTTCTTCCATCCTGTCACTGGATGAGAAATTTCTACCAGGACACTACAATAGGAAGAATGCGCGTTTTCAAGACGTCTATTCACACCAACAGATTTAGAGGAAGAAAGAAGAACCCATTAACTCCTCTTGGGATGGGAAATGCTTTACATTTCACAGGAGCAAGGGTAGCGTATCAAGAAGATGGCACTGCCCACACAGGTAATGATGGGAAGGATGCTCTGTCAAGCATCTCTCACTCACAACATTGGGATTACCCAAACTCCAAGTACCTCCTCCAACAGCTTTTCTTCCCCTCCCCTTCTGCAGGCTCTTCCACGAAGCAGCATGAGAAACAACGACCCAGGCCTTCCCAGCTTATGAAAGAAACTGACAACCAGCTCAACTACAGCACAGGTCAAAGTACTATATCTACCTTGAGTCTCCATAAGCTTAATATGTGAGTAACTTCAATAGTTACACTGACTAAAGTCTCATTTAAATTGCAGAGGAGAACTTACCAAAGCTGATGACACGTATGTCTCCTAATCTGTCAGTGGAACTTCCCTCTTGCCAAGACCAGAATTTTGAGTTTTGATCGTGCCCAATTACAACAATACAGATAAAGAACAAATTATTGAGATATCGATAAAAAATGCAAATGCCTGCTTATCCAGTAAATCATTGGGTAAACTGAAAATGATTCCCAATTTCAGCAAATCGTGACCATGCTACTGATATAGCAGCTAGCCCTCCCCACTGTACACACACGCAGCACAACTCCAGCATCTATAGTTATGATAGAAAACAAGTTTGGAAGTCCCAAAGAATGACTTTAGCACTTATCTTTTACATATCTGTACAACGAAAACAACATGCAACACCATTTTCAGCTCTCTACAGACGAGCCTCAGCAAGAGCTTTTTTCAACCCGTATCAAAAACCCTAAAAGTAGGGACCACAAACCACACCTGAGACCCACTCCTCGCAAGGAAGCGTTTCTGGGGATTGTAGGTGTGTACTTGCTGTCACTGGTACGGAAACACCTTCGGGCCTCGGGCACAGGGCAGGGTCCGCTGAGCTGCCCAGCACAAAGAACACGAGGCCCTGCCCTGAAGGCCGCCCAGCAGCGAACAGGACGGGGCGCTCAGACCACCGACACAGCCTCTCAATGAATGAGACCAAGCGCTACACACCTCCTCGCTGCCTTCCTAACTCTCGTGGGGGGACAAAACAAGAGAAAAAGCCAACCGGACTCATCTCTCGACTTGCAAATCCCTCTTACGAGAATCGTTTCAAGAATTCCTTCCGAACAATTAAACCAAGTTGAATAATGGAAATCGGAGGTGGACTGTATAAGGCCTCGGAGCCCGCAGACCCCGCACCTCGGCCCGTG
>JACDJE010000047.1:446542-562064 GCA_016647715.1 Pavo muticus
AAAAAAAAAAAAAAAAAAGTATATAAGTTTGCAGAAAATAATCTCTTCAACAGATGACAGGTTTGATTCTACAAGCCTTGAAAAGCGTACTAGTTACTCACGAAACCCTTACGAACCAACACAGCACCTCAGTCTATGAAGCAATGCCACGATCAGAAAAAAAACTACTGCTTTCTTCCATCCTGTCACTGGATGAGAAATTTCTACCAGGACACTACAATAGGAAGAATGCGCGTTTTCAAGACGTCTATTCACACCAACAGATTTAGAGGAAGAAAGAAGAACCCATTAACTCCTCTTGGGATGGGAAATGCTTTACATTTCACAGGAGCAAGGGTAGCGTATCAAGAAGATGGCACTGCCCACACAGGTAATGATGGGAAGGATGCTCTGTCAAGCATCTCTCACTCACAACATTGGGATTACCCAAACTCCAAGTACCTCCTCCAACAGCTTTTCTTCCCCTCCCCTTCTGCAGGCTCTTCCACGAAGCAGCATGAGAAACAACGACCCAGGCCTTCCCAGCTTATGAAAGAAACTGACAACCAGCTCAACTACAGCACAGGTCAAAGTACTATATCTACCTTGAGTCTCCATAAGCTTAATATGTGAGTAACTTCAATAGTTACACTGACTAAAGTCTCATTTAAATTGCAGAGGAGAACTTACCAAAGCTGATGACACGTATGTCTCCTAATCTGTCAGTGGAACTTCCCTCTTGCCAAGACCAGAATTTTGAGTTTTGATCGTGCCCAATTACAACAATACAGATAAAGAACAAATTATTGAGATATCGATAAAAAATGCAAATGCCTGCTTATCCAGTAAATCATTGGGTAAACTGAAAATGATTCCCAATTTCAGCAAATCGTGACCATGCTACTGATATAGCAGCTAGCCCTCCCCACTGTACACACACGCAGCACAACTCCAGCATCTATAGTTATGATAGAAAACAAGTTTGGAAGTCCCAAAGAATGACTTTAGCACTTATCTTTTACATATCTGTACAACGAAAACAACATGCAACACCATTTTCAGCTCTCTACAGACGAGCCTCAGCAAGAGCTTTTTTCAACCCGTATCAAAAACCCTAAAAGTAGGGACCACAAACCACACCTGAGACCCACTCCTCGCAAGGAAGCGTTTCTGGGGATTGTAGGTGTGTACTTGCTGTCACTGGTACGGAAACACCTTCGGGCCTCGGGCACAGGGCAGGGTCCGCTGAGCTGCCCAGCACAAAGAACACGAGGCCCTGCCCTGAAGGCCGCCCAGCAGCGAACAGGACGGGGCGCTCAGACCACCGACACAGCCTCTCAATGAATGAGACCAAGCGCTACACACCTCCTCGCT
This sequence comes from Pavo muticus, assembly GCA_016647715.1. Taxonomy (NCBI): domain Eukaryota; kingdom Metazoa; phylum Chordata; class Aves; order Galliformes; family Phasianidae; genus Pavo; species Pavo muticus. The sequence goes on from JACDJE010000047.1 coordinate 447,896, forward strand.
GCCTTCCTAACTCTCGTGGGGGGACAAAACAAGAGAAAAAGCCAACCGGACTCATCTCTCGACTTGCAAATCCCTCTTACGAGAATCGTTTCAAGAATTCCTTCCGAACAATTAAACCAAGTTGAATAATGGAAATCGGAGGTGGACTGTATAAGGCCTCGGAGCCCGCAGACCCCGCACCTCGGCCCGTGACTCAGCCCCAAATGGCGGAGCCTCGCCCCGCAGCCGCGCACCTGTCACCTGCCGCCCCGCCACGCACGCGGGGCTCCCGCAGACGCGGAGGGCGACGCGGGGAGCCGATCCCTCCCCGCTCGCCAGAGAAAAAGTTTCCACCTCCTGCTGCCGCCCCGCAGCTCCCTCTCTCCCTCCCCCTCCTCCAGGAGGCCGGGCTCCCCCCGCCCGCCGGGATGCGGGGTGCCGGCCGCCCCCTCCCCGCACCGAGGCCCGCCCCGGCCTCGCCGTGGGGCTCGGGGCCGCCCCAGAGCCTCGGGCCTGCGGACCGGGCCGCCCCGTGCCGCTCCCCGCAGCCCCCGAGGAGGGGAGCGGCCCCGCGGCGGAGCCGGCCCCGGGGATCCGCCAACAGGCCCGTCTCGGCGGGGTCTGCCTTACCCTGCTGCCGCCTCTCCGCCTCCTCCTCCTCCGCCTCCTCCTCCTCCGCCGCCGCCTCCCCCACCACGGCAGCCGCCGCCGCCACTACCGCCGCCACCGGCGCCGCCGCCTCCCGGCAGGGGGGACCCCGCCGACCCGAGCCGCTCCGCCGCCGCTCCGCAGCCTCCCGCCGCCGCCGTTCCGCTGCGGGGGGGAGGGAGGAGGAGGAGGTGGCCGAGGAGAAGGAGAAGGGGGAAGGGAGGGGGGGTCCGTGCCGTCGCCGCAGGCGGGAGAAGCGGGGAGGCCGGGGGTGGCTGAGTATCTGCGGCGCCGCTCCCGTCCTCCGCTGGAACCGCTGCGGCTCCGCGTCGCTCCCGACCCCCCCTCCCCCCGCTGCGCTCCAAATCAAAATAGAGTCACAATATGGCGGCTGCGGCGACGGGCCAGCATCGCGAGACCGAGCCCCGAGCGCTAACGGGATGCGGCGCGCGCGCGCGAGGGGAGGGGGCGGGCCGCGCCGATGGGGGCCGGGTCTCCGCCGCCACCACCCCGCCGAGAGGGTTGGCCGCGCAGGACGGACGAGGCTGGGCGGAACGAGCGGCGCGGCGGCTCCTATCCCGCCCCCCAGCACGCGGGGAGTGACGGCCGCCGGCAGCGCCGCCTCAGCGCATCGCAGGGGGCCGCCCGCCTGGGAAAGGGGAGCCCCGCGGGAAACGAAACGCTGTTTGAGGGGGCAGAGGGAAGAGGAAAAAGGAACTGGGAAAGGCTGGGTTTGAGAAAAGCCCCTCTGCGCGTGAAACAGTTGTTCTGAGAGAGGAGAGCCAGGCACTTCGTGTCAGAAATACTGGTGCCAGCTCTTAACCGTCTAAATGTTTCACGCAGAGTACGTGACTCCTGTCGTCCATCTGAGATACGGCTCAGCGTAACTCTTCCCGAAGTACCCGTGAGCACAGCGGGACTGTATGCCGGCTGGCCGGGCCCTCTGTCCCGCTCCGCGACCGCGGGAGGGATCACCCCCCGCCTGAGGAGCTGCGGGGCCCGCGGTCCCTACGTGCCAAACTCACATCCCTCCTCCCAGGGAGGGGACAGCCATCCCTGGGCTCAGCGGGACCTCGAGTCGGTCTTTGTATTTAGTCGTAAATAGAAAGACAACTTTTAGATGAGCTTAAGAAATCATTACAGTTGTCAGTTGTTTTTCTTGTTTGTTTTTAATCGGAGAGTGATAAGTTCCACCATTGACTCCCACTTTTCCTCCAGTTCCTTTCTTCCCACATCTCTCATTTTCTTTATCCCTGCGGCCCCTGGCAGGTGCTGACCCATGGTTTTTAGCAACAGACTGCCTGTACTTTGATTTTAGGTAATCATCATCTGCAAAGTTAGAAGTTCTTTAAAATCAACCTTTATAATGGGTAGCAGGGTAGAACTGTCCCTCTACACCTAGAAGGGGGCCTTGCAGGAAAAGGGACTTTCAAATTTCCCACTACAATAGTAGTACTGTGCAGAAATCAGTACAGTTTTGTTGTTATAAGTCCCAGGAGAGCCAGTGATTTCCAGTGCCTCCCAGCATATGAAAGGAACTGTGAAACTGCTAGGCTGCCAGCATTCTAAACCATCTCACTCATCTGCCACTCTAAACCCTTAAAAGTGGCAATAGCCTTTGTAGTGGTGTGATGAGAAAGGGCTCTGGTTTCTTCACAGGACATCAGTTGAGAGATTGGCCAATTGGTATTTGTGAAATATAATGACAAACTAATAATAATAATAATAATAATAAGCAGGAATCAACTTATTTCTGATATGATTTGGGCCAAGCGTCCAGTTCCAAGGACTTTAACTTTGATGTTACAACAATGAATGTTCTCCAAATGAAAGCACTAATGTAAAAAACACCCCTCTCAACCAAATTTAGTTAAAATTGCCAAACAGAGAACCCCAGGATAAGCAATAGCAGAGGCTATTTTACTTTGATGTAGCAGACAGGGACAGAGAAAACACAACACCAACGTGTCCAATAGTGAGATGTTATGTTACAATGGAAAATAAAAGAAAAGCAATTGAAGACAGCTATCTTCCCCCCTGTAAAATATAGAAATATATGTGTATATATACATTTCAGTAAGAATTAGTAATTTTCACATGCTGCAACAGAGAAGTCTGCAGTTCTGTACATCAGCAGTACAGCATGTGAAATGCTTGCATCCAGAGGTTATTACCCATTCTGCCTTGAGTCAAGGTTATACAGGGCTGAGAGTCTGATGGAATATGTTAATGGTAAATAAAAAAATATCTCCCCCAAACCAACCAGAACCAAGTGTAGTCTCTTGCAGTGGGGGATTTAGAAAAAAGACGCAATGGAAACATCTGATCACAAAGAGCTGTACCTGGGTTGACCCACTGTAATTGCACATTTACATTAATCACTTCTTCTGCAACTTGCACTGTAGACAGTCATGATACACTCAGTCATCTACTCAGGCACACTGCTGTCAACTCTTCCAGCACAACTGTTTCAAACTGCTAAGCAGTACCTGACCTTTCGGATAGATGCGATAATACCCTTAAAAGAATTTGCTTTAGAATTTGAGTTTATTTTGCTAAATACTTGATCCTTTTTGCCTGCAGTTGCTAAAACAGGGATTTGCCACAGGAAAGTGAAAGCCCATCTCTCACAGCTCCATCAGCACTATTTGCTGCAGTGTTTAAGCACTGGGATATGTGATTGAGCTGCTTTTTTCTCTTCTTCCCAGACTCTGTTCACATTACATCTATATGCGGGCCTGTTGCTAAAATTGTTCTTCCTTATTGCAGCTAATTTGAAATGATTTTTAACACCTTCCCAAAGGCAAAGAATGCTGTAGGAAGATAAATCTAATGTTAAAATCAGAGTGTAACTCCTACAATGATGCAAATCATGGCTTCAGTCATCACAGGCAGCTGTCTGCCCAGTAGTACAGTAAATTCAGAGCCTCACCTCTTGCTGTGCATTTTAAATATCACCCATTTTTCTTAGGCATTCCAAAGTACAAGTTCATGTTTTTCAAGACTTTGCCAGACCTTATATTATTCGCAGATAGAAACTGAAATTATAAATTGGATTGGGAATAATTCTAAATATTTTGTACAGGAAAACTGCTTCTGCAAAATACAGTGAGTTTTATGAGCTCAGCACAGGTATTTCTGATGTTGAAATCTCCCGAATGGTTTTTAGAAGAGGTAAGAGAACAAGTGCAGTTAAANCCTGCTATGTGCAGGGTTGCCAACCACTAGACCAGGCTTCCCAGAGCCACATCCAGCCTGGCCTTGAATGCCTCCAGGGATGGGGCATCCACAACCTCCTTGGGCAACCAATACATGAATATGTGATTTACTTGCATTACAACCATTCGATAAATTAATGACTACTGTACAGAATCAGTAGTTTCCATTAGATAAGGTAGAGAATACACTCCCAAGCAATAACTAGAAAGGGATTCCTGTTTCCTTACAGTCTTCTATTTTTAGCTGCTAAAGAAATCAGTTCTTTCTACCTGTGTAGCTCTGATATACGTGTAATTGCTACAGCACTGTGCAAAGTTTCTTCCAAATAATGAAGCTCTATTAAGGCAATGCATATGTTAAATTAAGGAAACACCTGTACATTCCCAAGGCAATAAATATTTATGTAGTAAATGTGTTTAAAGCATGATTAGTGCTCTTAGGAAATTTTGGGTTTAAATCTGTACTTCTAAACCTAAACTCATTTCTACCTATCATACGATAGGGGGTTCCCCCGCTTACATAGGAGGGAGAAAAAATGCAAAAAGTACACCCAAAAGAACAGGCTTCCTTTCACCTGCGATACCTCATTAATTTGATCTACCCAATTTGTAGCTTAGGAGTGTAGAAACCATTCATTTGTCAAAAATTCACTCGTCACAACTCACTTGTCACAATCCTGTCTACCTTAATGTACTGCTGTTATTTCTCATATCTGTATCGCAAGTGTAGGCCTGCTGTTTGCAGGTTCAATAACGCACCATCAAAAAAGAATTGGCAGGAACCACATGGCTGTGTAACCAGGCAATGTAACTGTTTCTTTTAGAAGCATGACGACTTGTATGGGAAAATTACATCTATGCATTCACTCTTAAGCAATGTAACGATGAAGAAATATCATCTGGTATCATTTTAAAATGGAATCAAACAGAAATGTTGTAAAAGGGAGGGGAAGATGTTGCAGTACAGTGTGTAATTTTGCGCTTAAATGAAAGGATGTGCTGCCATGGATGAGGCAATAAAATAATAGCGTGCATTAAAAAACAATGCGCTGCAACAAAGGAGGTGGGTAGCAGCACAACTAAGTTTCCTGTAAAGTTGTTTCACTAAAATCAAGAACCCTTTTATTGTTATATTTAGGCAAAGATTGTCTTTTATTCGGGTTGCTTTGCAACACTTACTTCCTAGAAATCACTGCAAGCATCTTGTAACAGAGAAACGTTAAAGAGTAGATCATTTTGAAACAGCAATAATTTGAGACAAATTTTAAGAAAATGTATGTATAATATTACTTTGGGAAATACTTTTAGCAGTACTGTGGCAGTATCACTTCCAGGCACTGAAATTAACCTGAAAATAGCTATTGAAGTACAGAAGAGTGGCAGTATCAGTGTCAGCCTGCCTCTTCTTGAGATAATGCAGTGCCCTGCCTTTAATTATGCAGATAGGATAATCAGAGTGTTCAAATATGCATTTAAGATGCTATACTGAGCACAGCTCGGACTACGAACTGAGCAAGATGTTCCATCTGGATTTATATCTGAAATAATATTAATAAGAACGTATTTTGAGCACTGTGATTGTACGTTTTTTTCTGTAGGAAGATGCTCACCTGAGGAAATTTTTATTTCCTCCTATGTTGAGAAAGAAATCCACACCAATAATGTGCCATCTACGTAACTCTGGAGATACTAGAAGTGTCTTCATTTAAAGGTGAGCATGCAGGGCAGCACAGCAACAAATAGATTTGTAACCAACAAATCTGTGTATAGAAAAAGCTTCCCAAAACCCAAAGAGCAGCACAATTACCTGGGCAGAGGATCAGTCCTTCCTGTTAGTGCAGAGCAAGTCCCTGAGCACATAGTAGTAAGGAAACTCATGCTGAAGGGAGGCACATGGGGAGCACAGAGTCACTGCTGTTGGACACGCATCTGACACAAAGCAACCTGAAAATACAGAAAACTCCCACCCTGAAAACCACCACCCCGCCAATAGCAAAAGCTGGGAGAGATCAACCAGATTATTTCAAAATCCAGAGATGTTCCAGTACATGAACATTTTTTCTCTTCCATAATATGATCAACATTTCTGTCTTGTATAACATCAAATTCTAGCTATTATTAGAGTTTCTTTAGCTTCCAGCATAGTTAAAACAAAAAAAGCTAAACTTCCACTCATGTTTACTGGTTCATTTCTTCCAGGATACTCTCCCTTGGTAAAGATTTACAGCTCTTAGATTTAGACTTATTAACAAGCAGCGTTCCTTGCTATTTGTGCTTCTGTGTTTCCTTTTAAAACTGGAAACATATGCCTTGTAATTGTGCAAGGTTTTTTTTCTTATTTGTGGCTTATTAAAAGCATTTCTACTGAAAGCCAGCTCTTGGTCATCATTCACACTACTTTGTTTTAGTTCTTTTTTTTTTGAAACCGCATGGCTGACACTTGTTCTCACCTTCACAAGATGACCTCTTGTAAAAACAGGAAGAACTTCCATATAAACAATGTCATTTGGGGCTTTATAACCAAACTAAAGTCAGCAAGATGAAGAAATTAATCTTGCACTGCTCAGCACTGGGTTTCACTGGTCAGGGTGGATTTAGATCAGTTTTACTGAAATCAAGAAAGAGAGATAAGGAAGGATTAGAAGTCGAAGAATGCAACCAATGAGGAAAACATTGAAAGAACTGGCACTGTTTGATCAAGAGAAAAAAAAGGCCAAAGGCATAAAAAAACATTCTTCAAATATGGGACAACTGTTAAAAAAAAACTTCAGTTGCTGCGAGTATTGTGGTTAGACCATAAGTGAAGCTTTCTAGCAGTGAGCGCAGCAAAAGCAGAGCAGCCGCTGGGGAAGTTCACACACATCCAACTTCTGCGATGTCTACCAACAGGTCAGGAATGCTGTAGGGTAGAGTCTGTGAGAAGGGGACTGGATTACATTACTTCTTTGAGTTCCTCCCCAGGCCTATATTTATTTTGCTCTATTCTGATGGTACAACCCCCCTACACCCCACCCCCCTTGTTATTATGGTGCAACCATTTTTGCTAGCCTATTGCACAATTTTACAGTTGTGACCAACACCTATATTAATGTAAAACACTATCATTTTAGATACATTCCAAAAAAAGTGTTGGTCAATACAAATGGAAAAAAAATGTGTTTTTACAAATTCTTACTGTTCAGAAAGGCTCTACCTCTCTCCTTCACCTCTTCTCTCAGACTAATAAGTGATGAAAGAGCAAGTCACTTTATTCTTTAATGCTATTTGAAACAGTCATCTTGTGCATTATCAGTCTGGTCCTCAAGCATTCCAGCTCCTGTATCCCAAATTATATACAAAGTATTAGAGAGAGTCTCCAGGGTCATCGAGACCAGGTCCCTGCTATCAGAGTCAGCCTTGTAGTCTATAATTTATCAAGCTCAAATTTGTTTGCACAGTTCTGTTTCGAAACACAGCTTTCATTATACTCACTGGTTGCCTGTTCCAGACCACACTCCTCTGATGTTTCAAAACTTCTTAAGTTTTCAGTGTAAGTTTAGTTAGGGTGGTTTATACTACTTTGCTCTTATGCCAGCACTGATTTTTATCTAATATATCTCCCTTCTGCCTCACTTTGACAGCAGTGCTATGCCCTCATTTTTTGGTTAATTTTTTTTTGTTTGTTTCTTCATTAGCTGGTCCCCTGGCCACTTTCCTTTTTTGTCTACTAATTTTCAGCTTTGTGACATTAACTCTTGTTTTCCCAGGTATGTTTCATGGACATCCAAATGGTTTGGATTTGCTGTTTTCCTCCTCAGCAAGAAGATAAATCGTTAAAGACAAGTACGTTATAAGCATGGCATAATCTACTCTGAAAGTACATGCTGTATTTTATCTTATTTTTTGTTTTTCTTGATGTTGTCAGTTATATTTCCTTCAGTGTTTAAAAGCCTTGTGTAGGGGTAAGATATGAACAGTAGATTCAACTGCAGTCATAGGCACAGTTTTTGCTGTTTAGGCCCTTTCCTCACTGTCTGACCTCGTGTCAGCTATCTATTCAAAATCTTCAGTTTTGGATTCCATTTCAAGTGCTGAAGTACCAGTCCTTTCAATATCCTGGTTATTTTAATTTATACTTCCATGCTCAGTCTTTCCTCAAATGATTGTTTGCTCTTCTTTAAAGTAGAAGACCCCAGGCAATATTCTCACCAGCAACATTTGCATGGTAGCCTACAGCACTCTCCAGAAAGGAGGCCATTTGGATGTGGAGTCCCCCTTATCTGGAAAAAATCCAACTAATTCCTATGCATCTTCTCACCCATTCCCCTGCAGGAGATTCTCTTGTAGGACCTTCCTCGTCCCACCTGTCAGGCTGTTACGGCATAGCCAGGCACAGAGAGGTGGGAGTTCCAAATGGGATTCACAACAAAAGTGCAAAGTGAATGGAAAATGCTGCATCTCACTCACATTTTGGTGCTCACTGATGGTGCAGGAGACAGAAACCCACTGCTGTTGTGTGAACAACCATGAGTTTGGACAGAGAAGCAGGTAAGCAGGTAGGCTGGGTGTTTTGCATGCTGCAGTTATGCACCTAAATTCCACTTTAAACCAACTGTGAGCGCTTCAGTCCTTACAAAGTTACTTCTTGATTAACTACTTGCTGATAAAACCTTAGTCCAACAACAGTCAAAGGGAAGGTTTGTGCCTCCAGATTACCTGATTTTCCTGACCACTTAAGGCTCCCCTAACCTCTGCAGCTTGCCCCTCTCTAGAGGAGCAGTAACACCCTACCAGGGTTTATGTAACTGCTACTCAATATTGCTTTAAGCTTCCTCCATCTGACATGTATAACTTCCACCTGCTCAGTCACCCAAGTCCTGACTTGAACTAATGACTCTTTATATACTACAGTGCTATATTTGCTCCCAGCAGGCTGATAACAAAGTATACAGAGGAGCGCCCGACCTAGTTTATGCTATAGCTCGAGACAATAATTGCTTTACACTGGTTGTTATCACAAGGCAGTGGGATCAGTTTAAGATTGTTGCTCTCGAGAGAACAAGAGAACTGTAAATATGGTGAGAAATCTGTGTGCCACGCTGTCCTAAAATGCCAGAGAATGACTACTCTATCATTAGCTATAATTTTAACCTTTGACGATGCTGTCGATGAGCGTTGGTATTTTGTCATCGCTGTACTATTTGTAAAAAAAAAAAACAAAACTTTTTCTCTCCATTGGCTTTTTCTTTCATCTCTGTGGTTGGCAGCCTTGATATTTGTTTTTCTGCCTAATGGAAATTCTGGAACTACTGGTAGAAAGCGAAGTGTTGCTATGAAAAACACAAGGTTTCTCTCTCCCCCTTTAAATACTTCTTTCTTTCCCTCTGTTTTAAAGGGAATACTTTACAATGTAAATGGATACTGCTTCCTTCCCCTCCCAGTTTGTTCCAAAGGCAGCAGGGACTTTTAAAAAGCAGTTTGTCTCTAAACTTACCAGTGAGATAATTCTGAGTCACTGTGAAAAGTTTGTTTCTGTCCACCCCCTTCTCTTTTGCACAGAGGGATTTTCACAAATCTGTTATCAGGCAGTGCTGAGAGCAGAGCAACTGTGGAGTCTCTAAAATGCCAGCAAAGATGATCAAGTTTCCAGTGATAAAATGTAGGAATAAACAAAGCATTGTAGCATAGTAGAAAGATTCAGTCCTGCTCTTCATTTTAGCATGTCCTTTGCCTCCTCATTTACACAAAATAAATACAGAAAAGGCCAGCAAGTACTCTGTACTCCACTAGTGCAGAGTAAAGCAGCTCACAGGCTTTCTGTTTTAAGCAACTTTGTAAAGTTCTGGTTATCAGTGAAGTTTTCTCATTTTTATTTCAGGCAACTTTTGTTACTCCGGAGATCTCCAGCCCCTGACCCCTTAAAGCATGCTCTACTCATGCATGCAGAATGAGCTTTCTGGATGCTCCCCCCCAGAGTGCGGCACAGCTCCAGTTCCCACATGTAAATAGCTGCAAAGATAGAAAAGTCCATTCACCTTTCTGGGACATGGCCACTGGTGGCATTCAGCACACTCTGTAGTGCTCTGGGAAGCTAATTTAAAGAACCAGCTGGGCATTCTCTGTCCCACATTTCTCTGGATAATACTGGTTTTGTGGTCGCCTTATTTCCCTGTCTCTCTGCTTACGTGAGGATGAGGGGATGGGAGTTCAAAAGATTTACACGCAGTGTAGGCAGGGCAGAGATGCTCTAACACACAGGATGGACAAGTTCAGAGCTGTTGTATTAACGAAGAAAACTTCTTGCATTCTATATTTCCTAGTAGATGTCAGTTTTAGCACTATAATAGACACATTCCTGGCCAAAGACAAGAAGATTCATGAGGAAATTCAACACACTGTGGTACTGGTGTGCTGAATTCAATGTATCCCTGTGGACACAAGCCCCTCAAGTGACCAGAGACATCTTGCTGGTGAATTTGTGATAGGGTTGGATGGAAGCAGGAGCGGAGATGCTCCATGGATTCAAGGAGCAGCTGTTCTGAGCATGTAGCAGTGGAACCTGAGGGGTGAAGGGGAACTAGAAATGCCTAGGTCTCCCTGGGTGCTAGAAAGCATGGCGTATTTTAAGAAAGACTCATTAAATTCCACTTTAGTATTGTTTTAGATTTTTTTTCTGTATGTGGCACCATGTCCAAGCAGCAGTTGTGTCTGCATAGTCTGGAAGCATCATCCTTACAAGCAGATGGCTCTACCTCTATTGGAGTGTGTGAGGGATGCATATGCAAAGTGAGGCGTGAAAACATTCGAGAAAATTCAGAAGGCAGAAGTTCAGGAAAATTAAGGAGGCACCACACAGAGAATGACACAAACTCACATGCCTGGGTGCTGGATTTCATCTCTAGGGCTCCAGTTTGTGTTCCTGGACTGCTGATATCTGAGGCAATTTTCTATTCTGAAAATTACTCTGCCCCAGTTCTTAGGAAGCATATGAATAACTGGCAGATGGGATTAAAACAAGTAATGTAACAAAATGTCACCTTAATCTGTTGATACTAGCAAGGACTTCATAAAGAAAGGTTTCATCTTGTTAAATTTTGTGCCCAAATAACTTATAAACCTCAGCATGGATCCATACCACAAACTGAACTTGCACGTACATCACCAAAGTTTAGAGTGACAATTTAGGAGAGAAACAAATGCAGCAGCGTGATAAAAGGGGCTGAAGAACTACAGTTTACTTTCCCTTTCTAGAGGCATGATGAAACTCAGGGCTTTGCATGAGCTAGCTACTCTCTCAGTGGCTCAAGCTATTAGGAGAGGAGCATTCTTTTTATATGCTTAACATTTAAAGCTGCAAGACAAATAAAATAAATTAAAAGAATATGCCAGAACAAGAGGTGGGTTTACTTTTAAATACAAAGTTTACAGATAAGTTTCTAGGAGAAGAGTTGGAAAAATCTGGAGTAGGTTTGGATCTTCTCATTCTCTTAGGATCAAATTGCCTGGTATTTTTTAATACTGTACGTTTTGACACAAAAATTCAGTTGAAGTCTTATTTTGTCTTGGATCTATTGTGGATTATTAGCACTTGATATTCTATAAACTAGAACTGACACAGGCTTTTTTTTGTTTTTGTAAATGCAGATTTATAATGTGTCAAAAACTCTGCAGATCCCTTCAATCAGAAGTCAGGAGGGAGGCTTTCAAAGCACTCTGGGTTTTTTTATTTGAGCCACCTCGTGGCTTTATTTTTGCAGGCATTCCTTCCCAGCAAATTGCACAAGAGCTAGCATGCTGAACAAATAAATGTACAAAGGTTGCTGAATGTATAACTCTTTCCTCCTTCTACCTCGCACGAACACAGTGCAGGCTTAAGTCACAAACATAATTTCATTCCCTCTCTCAAAAGAAGAAAACAAAAAGAAAAAAAAAGCCCTGTAAGGATTCAAAGAAAGACTATCGAGTCATGGCAATTTGTTTTCCACTGAAGATCAAAAACCTCAAAAAATAATTTCTTTTTGAAACCTTTGGTTAGACCTCCACTACCTATTCACTAGAGGCTCCTGTGCTTTCCTATCCCTCTGCAAAGCAAGACTTGAAGGTTTTTGATGAGATATACCAAGTTTATGTTCTCGTTCATCAAGTTTCTAGTAACCAAATCTAACCCTGGCGGCATCTTGTTTAGTGCTATGGCAACGCATGTGGAAGGAACACAACTCAGTACAACAAACACTGCTGTGTAGTAAGATAAATTCTTAATCCTAGCTTGCATATATGGCAGACTTTGTCTCTTTATAAGTGAAAAAACAGACAAAGCTCCCATGAAAAAGCAGCTTTGGAATTGCTTTTCGCTAGCGTACCTCAGACTTCACTTGCAACTTCACAGAGTTGCAATTTTCATAGCCTCAAAAATCGGGCTATCTGTTACCTAACTAACCAGCTCTGAACCCAGTAGAAATGTCAAATCAACTGCCAGTTATCAAAAGTTGACTGCCTCACCCTAGTCCAAAGCTGATTTTTTTGTGCCATAATAATGATAAACTTTTGGGTTCCCATGGACTAAAAAAAAAAAAAAAAAAAAAAAAAAAAAAAAAAAAAAAAAAAAAAGAAAAAAGAGAGAGAAAGATGCGAATAAACATGTTCACCAACACCTCTTTCTGCAGGGAGGACATTAGCATTCCTTCTAGCCATGAGTTTGTATGATGGACACTGGCAGGACAGCAGGATGGGCAGCAGAAATCCTCTGTTACAGCCATCATCTTGTGCAAGAGCACTGACCAGCAGTGACATAGTGGCTCTCCAGCGAGCATACATGTATACACAGGAAATCCTTCATGTTTAGAGTTTGTCATTATACCTGGTTCCCATGAAACTGGAACTGAAAGAAGTCTAAATTATCAGGAACATTTGTAAGCTGGCCTTATGATCTAGTAACTAGAGTGTTTCCCTGGGAGTTGAAAAGCGTTAGTGATGCGTCACACAATATGAGAATATAAATAAAGCCTAAACTTTTATACATCTCTGTATGCACCCTTATACTGCAAACTTGTCTGAGAGAGAACCGGCAGTGGCGTGCCATAGCTGCAGGCATGACCATTTAGGAAAAAGTAGCAGCACTAATTAAGAACAATTAGAACATAATGTCTAGCCCACTTTCGCCTCTTAGAAGAAAATACTGCACTAGCATACTGGGACAGGTCCTTTGCCATGGCAGTGTTGTTCAGTGATCTCTCCTAGTGCTTTCTTTAAACAAGTTTTCAATTTAATATATCTTATCTTCTTGTACACTCCCAAAGCTTAAGCTGTTTATTCTCCCTTTAACCAACTGAAGCGTTCATTTTATTTTCATTTTCCATTCTCTCATCAATTCTGTTCACAGCCCAGCTTCTCTCCCCCAGGCCTCCCCCTCCAAAGAAAGGCACCATGGCCTGTCAGGGCAGTCTCTTGCTTTGGGAGCCACCACAGCCTGCTCCCTGCAGCTGGGCCTGGTGTAGCCTGTCAGTGCCCAGGGGCCTAGGAATGGTGGAGCTGCAGGGCCCGGCCTGGACCTTTGCTCTCAGCCTAAATGCTTGGGGCAGGGCTGGATCCGGCCCTCAGCCAGGCATGCAGCACAGTAGTGCCACTAAGTATAGCAACCACTTCATTTACAGTACGGTGACCCAATAATTATGCAAGATAATACTGTATGCAGCTCGCTTGCCTCGCCATTCAGAGCACTTGCCAATAATACACACGCACACTTTGTTACCTCCTTTCCTAGCTGGTGGCTCTTATAAGCAGTCTGTTTTCTCCTGAGATCACTGCAGCTATGGCACGGAGGACTGTCTAGGTATATTTAACCCCACGGGTCATTCCAGCGCACTGCTTTAAAAGAAGATCATATTGTTTTTCCTGCTTTCCATTTTTGAAAGGCTAGGCTTTGGCCAGAGGGCACTCTACATATCTGGCTGCAAATAGACCTCTCGGAGCCAAGCAATGCGGTGCCTTGACTAATTTCAGCATTCACTTAAGCTAAATTATTTATGATACTCTCCACACAGGCCTTTCTCTGTTGTTGTTGTTTTAATGTTGTAACCTCCGCCAGAATAAAGGGATAATTTGCATGCATTTCAGCTACTGCAGTAGCTAACACATGTCTCTGCAGATCGAAGCCAACTGCAATATATTCAAAGTTTGAACTTGAGTGGCCAGAAAAGGAAAATTTTGACGTGTCTGTAAATCACGTTGCTAATGGTGGGAAAACTAAGCATTTTTTACATAAGCAGCTGAAACAACATCAGAAACATTTTCCAACGATACAGTTATTCATTTGTATCACACGCTCGTCGCCTTTGCTGCAGGAACATAAATCAGGGCCACGTTAGGCTGAGAAGGGTCTATTTTCACCTCCAAGATGGCATTATGAGTACCAGTTCATCGCCAGAGGAGCGTGGCTCCATCTTCGTGAGAATACCAAACAGAGGAAAGAAATGCAATGGGGCTTCTAAGCAACCTTCTCATTCCCAGCGGACACAAGGTGCAAGAGATAACAAATCAGATAAATCTAGAAGGGAATGCAAAACAGAGAGGCAGCCCTGGCTGCTGGCTTGCCAAAAAAAACAACAGAAATGGGGATTAGAGCTTGAGACATGCACATTAGTGCAGGGCTACCTATTCCCTGCCTTTTCTCCTCTGAAAAGCTGCCATGTGAGGAGAAACAATCCTTTTATTATTTATGGGGACAGCCACTCTTGTTTATTATGCTCAAGTTACTCTGCTACATGCCAAGTACAAGCCCTCTTTTTTGCAAAGCTTTTTTTTTATGCAGAGGGGAGGAGAAAAAAAAAAAAACCAAACCAAAAAAAACCCTGTTTGCAGGACTAATGAGGAAATTAAAGCCAGGGAAGAAAAAGGAGGTCTTTCTGTAGAGTTGGGAGCAGTAGAAGCAGCGTGCTGCAGCGCCCAGCACTGGGGTACCTGGGGGATCAGCTTGCTCTGGACCTCTCCACACACCTGTGCACCTGAACAGTGCCAGAAGCCCCAAGTTTAGGGCAGAAAAAAAGATTAAAAGGCCAATACTGTGAACAGCAGTAGCCATACAGCTTGTGGGAAATGGTTGTTTTCCTTTGGGTTTGGAGCAACATTGACAGGACAGAAAGGAAAACAAGTTCTTTCTCCCTTCCTCCTGGGGTGACTGACCTATTTTCCGAGTTCTGCAGCACTGGAAGCTCCACAGTACCTGATGGTCTCCTTGTGCTCGTTCTCTGAAGCATGCTTAATGCTCAAAAGCCTTGCCCTGGTCAAGGATTGCAAAGAAGGAAATCATTGGCTGCTTTTGGATCGCGTCCTGAATGTGGGCAAGGATTTAAAACACCCAGCCGAATACAAAGGAAATCCAAAGGCAGAGGGGAGGGAAACAAGGCAGCAGCTCTTTCTGTGGTGGATGGCAGTAGATTTACTGCCTGGTTCACAAACTGCCTACAGCTGGGGGAAATTGCTAGTTCAATTCTCCCATGTTTAATGTGATTACTGGTACTAGTTCACAGGCTTAATTTCACTCCCTTGAATTCCTCTCCACTAAACAAAAACGAAACAATTAAGCAGAAAAATGCACAATAAAAATCCCTTCCAAAAATACAGAATGTAAAATGTGTTTTTCAAAGCAGGAACTTTCACTCATTCTGTCTTCAGAAGAGATTTTTTTTTTTCTTTTTAACTGTATTATACAGAGAACGGTTTACTTTGGAAGACAAATATGCCCTGTTATATGGAAGGAAGAGAACTCTTTATCCTTTCTCTCAGGAGTTTTTAAAGACCCCACCTAATGTCCCTTGAGAACATAATCTAGGAAATAGATATTTGGAGATGAGAGAAGGTAGAAAGACCACAGATTAGGAGGGACCCCATTAAAACCTGACCTGAAGGTGCAGCTCTCCCCCATCTGAGAGAGTGCGCGAAGCTCCAGAGCTCAGCGTGGCAGCTCCCTCACAGAGGCTCAGCTCTGCCTGCATCACTCATGTGCCCGTGCCACGTGAACCACCAGGCAAGCACCAGCAAAGAGCAGTAGCTGTAGAGGTAAAGGTCAGCCTCCTGCAACTCTAAATTTTATGAAAGAGGCTAAGAGACTGGGAGGGGATGAAGGAGTGAACAAACAAAAATGAACAAAAGAATTCCCATCTCACATGCCACTTTTCAGAACTTAGCCTTAAAATACATGCTAAGGCAACTGTGTTCCGGTTCAGAAACCATTTATTGCTTCACAATGGCCTTACACCAAGATGTGGAGCAAACATTTTCCTGTTTATCAGCAACACAAATGCCATATGACAGCAACACTTCAGGTAAAGTCTTTTTTTCTTTGTTGGCATGATCTGAGTTATAGCACAATTCCCAACGGCCAAAAGCGATGTACAATAACCATTGTATTACAACAAACTGCATTTTTCTCTGTACGAGGCTGCTAATGTAAATTCTGTAAACAAACTATAGGTTTAACATGCCAGTTCACCCTTGTTTGCTATAAATTGCTGAGCCTACCTGGATTTCATCCTCAATATAGCATTAGTGGTTGTTGCAAATAATGTATTTAATACATTCCCATGGCAGGTATTGAGGCAGATTATTGCCTCAAAATGAATGATAATTTTCCATGCTGTTTCAGACTTGCCCTAGTGAATTTTGCAGACATGATTTCTCTAATGGACTGAGTATAGATGTTTTATTTGACATTTTTCTTATAAAGAGGTAGAAATAATGGCTATGTTATAAACAGAATGTCTGATTTGCAGTGCTACATTACTGCCCTAGTCATCCCTGTGTTATCCTCTCAGTGCACTGCAGAATACATTTCTGTGTGCTGATTTTACTACCTGTTAAATATCTCTTCTCTGTTACTGAGGCTATCCATTTAACTTAATTTACATCTGCTTTTCAACTCCTACGTTATTTAAGCCATTACAATCATGTTTGCCAGTGATTTTCTCAGTGTCTCTAATGTGTTAATTAACATTTATTGTGTATCTGATTATATTTTACTCACTGTTACCTTAATTTACATTAAATAAGATACAATCAGTTCTTATTACTTATTATCAACTTAGATCATTAGAAGATTAATATTATGCCACTGTTGACGTAAAGTGGCAGTTAATAACTCACTTTCTGTCGCCCAGCCTCAGCACCAAGGCAGGCAGGGAGCTATTTCCCTGGCTGTTTTATCCCTGGCTGTATGGCTTTGCCTGAGTCAGACATTGTAGAGATGAGTTATGTTCCAGAGCTCTCTCTAGCATGACTATCATCGTTTTCTTTCATTTCCTCACTGTCCTCACCTAATGAAAGCCAAACTGAATCCATTAGCTTCAAGGGAATTATTTCTATTTATAGTGCTGGCTGGGAGAGTGCTGCCATGCTGCCACATCCCTGCATCTCCACCTCACTTCAGTGCCCTACCAGCTTGATCTTCTTCATTTCTTTATTCTTCAGGCTTACATCAGGCTTGTTTCAGGTGCTCTCAGCCAAGACCTCCCAGTCCTTCCCTTCGACAGCAAAATCACCAGCCCCTCTCTTATTCAGTCATACACCTCTCCACATTCTTTCCACTTGACTCCTTTATCAGGTGCTTAGCTGTTGCCTTCTAATCAAGGGTGTCTTCAGCCTCCTCATAGCTTCTTCCCAACCTCTGTATTTATAAAGAACACAGATTCAACATTTGGTGTACTATCTGAGTCTGCTTTTCTTCTGAGTGACTAGACTGAGTGACACAGTCACTCATAACGCTGAGAAGGAGCATTATGTGAAGCCCCTTCTCTCAACCTCAGCAGATACAGCTCCTTATGACTTTTCACTAAAATTTCATCAGTCTCCTCTCACTCCCTCCACATTGTCCACATCACTCACAGAACATCCATAGTTGGAAGGGACTCACAAGGATCACCAAGTCCAACCCCTGGCTTCATGCAACGCCACCCAAATGGCGTTGTCTGAAAGTGTTGTCCAAACACTCCTTGAACTTCATCAGCTTGGGCCTGCGAGCACTGTCCTGCTTGCAAGGTGTAGTCACTATGGTCGTGAGGGCTCTGGGCACCATTACAGTACTAATAAATGCTTGGTAATAAAAAAAGTAAAGTAATAAGCTAAAAATAAATAGTAGCAGCAGGAGTTGGCAAGAGTCAAGAGACCTGAATGTTTTCGTTTCTTTGACATTCTCTTACAACTAGTCAAAAAATTATTTCTGAGAAATCTTTTTCAGCAAAAAATGTCTTTTTTTCTGTAGAGTGAAAAGCTACCAACAGTTTTTTGACTGTAATATAGAAATTTTCTGCAATTTTATTCAAAATCAAACAATCCATAGATGTATCCATTAACTGAAACACAACGTTTTAGACAAATGCTAATATTTGACAGGAGTTCAAAGAGAACTCTTTAAAACAAAAGGGATAGAATTGCTGAAAAAAAAAAAACAACAACCAGAGATAATGAAAAATGTTGAGTACTGTCATGCAGATCCATTTGCACAATTTCTGGTAAAAAAAAAAAATTGCAACTTACATGAATATATTGAAGACATAAGTGTGTGTGCATGCGTTCTTATAAACATATGCAAATGTTATTTATTTATATTTGTTATTAATATTTATTTTTTATTGATATTGTATCTTATTACATACAAATACTTATATACATGATTAACTGTTTCATGGCTGTTACAATCAGAAAGATCAATGTGGTGGAAGAGCAATACAGGAGTGTAGTAGCAAAGGGCCTAGCACAAATAGAATGGTGTTACAAGGAAAAGGAAAGGTGCTCACCCACCTATACAGGTCTAGGCTCACATGGAAAACTCCATAAGGAAGGGATCTCCAACCAGAGATCCTTCCCCAGCAGCAGTCAACCCTGAAATGAGGTCTAAGAGGTGCAGCCAGGCTCCACCCTTTCCGGTCACACAGATGAATTGCCTTCACCTGTGCTCCCAGGGCTGACCGGGTCCTTTCCCCAGGTGATCCATCAGCGGTTCAGGCCACGACTCAACAGTTACCATACAATGGCTTTAGCAAATATTCTGTCCCCATCAAGTGCTGATGTTAACTATTCTATGAGGGGCTCTGTAGCATTGTCTAGAAAGACCGGTGCTATGGTAGGCACTCACTCTATGGCTATCAAGGGGTTTGCAGAACCCGAATGGGTTATTTATCAAAAGTTCATCTGTCTTGAAATAGAATTTGGAAGTGCTTTTATACACTGAGACGAAAGCTACTGTTCTTTCACTCTTTCACAGAGTACCTCAATCTCCTCCTTTGCCTTGGAGCTTTTCTTGCAGCAAAGCACCATGAGGGTCACCTAGCAGATGCCCTCTAGGGAGTGGTTTTGTACCTGAACTCCAGAAAGTCACTGGCTTTAAAAAGTTTCACATTTCCACCTTGAGTGGAGCAATAACTCCTCCTTGTTATAAATAATGTTTCTGTAATTTGGGTGTAAATTAAGGACCCTGATGATTGGTGTCTTGTATTTGTTCTGCACTCCCAAAGAGAAAAAAGAACCTGGCAAGGAAAGCAGGCATCCAATGAATCAATCCTCTGTTGATTGAATGAGGTTACTATTATTTCTAAAGACTTGAAAAAACATGACTTTACTTCTGTATTTAATTTTATTATTACTGACACTTCTGGTCAACCTGATGCTCTGTTAAGGGTTGCTGTTTCTTTGGAAAACTCAGCTCTTATACATAATGCTCACTTTCTGATGGCATTGTGACCCGTTACCCAGATCACAGAACAAGTGCAAGCCTGGGTAGTATGGTTATCTGTACCAATCAGTCTGACCCAGCATCCTATTTCTGACTGTGGTCCATAGCAGATGATTAGAGATAGAGTAAAAGCATCACGAACGAGGTGATGTTTTCTCTGATGTACCTGTCCAGCCATCAGCAGGTACAGATTTTCTGGATCAGGAGAGAGCATATTGCATTAATAATGTCTTGATTGAGCTATTCCCTGTAAATTGTCCGGTATTTTCTTGTGACTTAATTTATTTTTGTCTGCCATGGCATCCTGTGGGAATGAATTCCACAGCATAATTGTGCTCTGTGTGTATTGATTTAAACTGATTGCCTGATAATTCTAGTTTTTCTGATGCAGGTTGTAATGAGTAAGTGCTTTCTATCTATCTCCTCCCCTGCTGTCTTGGTTTTAATACTATCACATTTCCTCACAATTCTCTCTTTTTTAAGATTAAAAAACCCTTCAATCTCTCTACTTTCCCCTCACATTCCATAGCTCTGATCATCTTGTAGCTCTCCCCAGCCTTTCTTTCACTTGACAGTCCTTTCTGAGGCTGGGGAATAGAACTGCCTGAAATAACCACAGCGTAGGTGGATGATAAATTCACACAGTGAAACAACGATTGTTTTTGTTTCACTCTTCTCTCTTAGAATCTTTCTGACATTCTCTGAGTCACGCATAACCATTTTTGGTGCATTAGCTACAGTGACCCCAAGATCTCTTTCCTAAGCAGCAAGAAGTACATATATAGGTATCTCTGAAAGTAATGCCTCCTATTTATTTCCATGTAAACAACAACAGATACAAAGAGCACAATAACACTATTTGATAGAGTAAATTTTCAGCTACAAAACACTTCTTCAATACAGACACCACCATTTGCTATGCATTTTCTCCAGTGATGAACAAGAGCCTGCATTTCATGCTTGTAAACATTTGCACCAGCGGAGGTGACCCACTGTCACTGTTGCCACTGCTGAACATAATTTTTTTCACATGGAGGAATTCAATTCCATCCCTTTGCTTTATACACACTTCCATGTCAGATGCTGTTTTGTCAGACTGCCCCTCTACCACTATCTGTCTTACAGCAACAAAATATAATGGAATATTGGTAGGAAGGTTCAACATCTACTGCCATACTACCGCCATTTGCCACTGATATTATGGGCCAGTATAAAAAAATAGAAGGCATTACTTTCGGAGCAGCCCTAGCAGTTTAGCATTCTGCACAAGGAGATCAATTTATCATGTTCTGTATGTCCCCTGGCTTGTGTTTCTCATTAATGAATTTCATCTGCTGCCTTATCCCCATCTTCTAGCACATTCCATACATGAAAGCGTTAATCCTGAATACAGGGAATAGGAAAGATGAAACGTTGCACATATCTTGACTTTCTATTGTTTCTCTCTCTGTTTGAACAACGCATTCCCCCCTTGCCAACAACACTATGCTGATCCCTCGCTGAAATCCCCAAATAAGAAGCTATTGCTTTATTTTGTAGCAGCTTAGACTGCATAGCCTGCGTAGAATCATAGACTCCTCAGAGTTGGAAGGGACCTTTAAAGGCCAGCTAGTCCAACATCCCTGCAATGAACAGAGACACCACAGCAAGATCAGGCTGCTCAGAGCTTGATCTAGCCTCTCCTTGAAAGTCTCCAGGAACAGGGCATCAACCACATCACCGGGCAACCTGTTCCAGTGCCTCACCACCCCCACAGTAAAAGACTTTTTCCTTATATCCAGCCTAAATCTACCCTCTTTAAGCTTGAAACCATTTCCCCTTGTTCTACCACCACAGACCCTGCTGAAGAGTCTGTCCCTTCTTTCCTGTAGCTCCCTTCTAGATATTGAAAGGCTGCTATCAGGTCATAGCGTATTACAAGCTCTGCTATGAATACCTTGCTGTTTATTCTCTCTGGAAAGCAACCCATTGTTTAAATATCTTTACTAACATTTCGGTGATAAGACAGAAAAATTTGAGTGCATTCTGATTAACATTGCTCAGTTATTTTTCTATAAACATTTTCCATCCGAAGCAGATGAGAATTGCACATGTTATCACAGCCAAACAGTGTATAATTTTAGCATCATCCTGGAGCCGTAAGATCTACATCATGATGATCTGCTTTTTATTCTGTGTTTTTAAAATTTTAATGGTGGATACCTGTTCCAAGCAATATCACCCAGGACTGGTAATTCTTTATTGGGAATTGACCAAGTGAACTAGTGAGCATGACCTTCCCCACGTGAATGCTTTGCCCCACAGTCTATCATCAGCACATAAATCTTAAAATAACTTTAGGTGACTACTTCAGCTTGGCTCTTAGCCTTCTTTGGAAGTTCTTCTCCAAACAAATCCCATCTGACACATTTTCTGTTGCCAATTATGCACTGTTAGATACGCTGTGTTTTCTACCAAGGCTCTCATTCAGTTTGATTTGTCTTTCCTTCATATGTCCCCATGGGATAACTAAACTCACTTTTATTCCGAATTCTGTACATCAGGATGAAGGCTACAAAAGCCAAAAAGGAAACATTAAAATTGCAACAATAAGGCTTAGACCAAGGCAGTAAAAACAAAAGTCCAATCAACAAGAGTTAAGTTTTAGTAAAGAATAAAATCCAGTTCAGCAAGTTGCTTCCTAATTCATTTCCTTCTTTTATTAGATCAGATTGTTCCTCTTTTGGTAAATGTGTCAAGCTGGTGAAGATTTCTGCCATGATCTGCAGCTGAGTTCCACCACAAAGACAAAAGATGTTTAAGTCAGGTGGATCTTTAGGAGTTTCTAAGACTGAGGGACTTGGAAGAAGTGTGTATCTCTGTGCTAGGTGTGCTGCCTCCCAAGCTCCTCAGCCACAGAATCCTTTAGAGCTGTGCTGGAACGGATGCTCAGGGGCACGGCTCCCTCTACTTCCCCAATAACTGTTCACAGCATCTGACAATTTTCTGCACAGATATAGTGAAATGGCACATTTCCTGCCTCCTGTCTCATATCTATTTCTTATCCTATATAAAGGACAAGATCCCCATGAGGAAAGAAACAGAATCTCAGCAGCACTTGGGGGATAAGAGAACATGATCTGGAAAACTGATTTCAAAAGACAGCTTCCTATTTGAAAATATAATAATGGAAATACTGTGAATACATAAAAGAAACATTTATTAAAATATAAATGAAATATATACAAATAAATAACAACAGAAGACAACCCTCTTACCTCAGAACTAGAGAATGTGCGTACCTTGCAAGCTAGGATGACTTTGGGTGACCCTCAGAGCTGGAGGTGCATGCGAAGCGGCGGTGTCTGATGGCTGGTATCCCTAGGTGCAGAGTTTTGGGAAAAGTCCCTCCTGCAGACACAGACCAACTTCTTCTTATCAGTTAGTAAAGCAGCAGAGATGATCTTTTGCTTAGGGAAATGAAGTTGGCGCACATTATAAACATACATTCAAAAAGGGGATTTTAATGGTGTAGGTTTTTTTTGAATAGTTAAAGTGTGAGACTAAGGGGTGGGACCTAATTGTCATGACTATCAAGCGATGATGCACACTCTGCTTTTTCCTACAAACTTTTCTTTGAATAGGAGAAGCCACAGAGGCTGTTTCTGAAGAACCTTCACTTTACTTGGTAGTTTATCAGGAGATCAGGTTGTTTTGTTAGGAATTGGAATGGAGTCACACTGGTCTTGTGTAGTCTACATCAAAACAATACGAAAGAAAAGCTGTGTTGTGCATCATTTGTGACTTGTGGGACCTAGAGGAAATGCGGGCCAAAGGCCCTGCAGTGTGAGTGCACCCAGCCTGCTCCAGGGCACTCGAATCCTGAGCAGTGTGGATTTGAGACGGTCTTTACCCCTTGGCTGTGGATTTATAACCTGGAGTTATGTTTTTACTCTGTATGTACATAACAAGAAGAAATGTTTTGCGTCTTTATAGCCTTTGAGGAAAGGCTCTCAAAGCGATTTATGAACATTGAGTTTCCAGAGAGCTCAGTGAAATTCTGTTAGGAAATGCTTAGTTGTGGAGATGAATGAAGCAATGTGCTGTAAGTTTAAAGTACTCATTCATCATCACACAAGTTATTTAGCAGCAGAAGTCCCAAATCCAGAAGCCCTTCTGGTGCGTGTTGAGCCTTCCATAAATGTCATGCTGTGATAAAGGGTTTCCGAGGCAGGGGCCTGCAGCTGATAAGGCTTCCCACTCTGTTTAGATGTTGAACAAAGGGATATGGTTTAGTGGGGAAATACTGGTGGCAGGGAGACAGTTGGACTAGACAATCTCAGAGGTCTTTTCTAACCTTGGTGTTACTATGATTCCATGCATGTCCTGCTTGCTCCAACCTGCTCAGTCAGCAGCATTCTTTTCAGTGTAAGAAATGAAATGGAAAACTCCTTTCTCCCCTTCCTCCTGCAGAGCAGGGTCCATTTCTGAGCGGATCACTGGGGCTTACCTTATCAGGAGAAATTCCTGTGCCGCACAGCGTGAGGAATAGCTTCACCATGCACAGTATGCATCCCCATGCTGCAGTGAGCAAAGCTGGTGGATGGTGCAGCCTCACGCATGCTCTGGGAACAGATAAGTGCTGTAGTGACAACACAACTGAGCCGGAGTGGTCTGGGAGTGTTAATGGGTTGTAATAGAGCTCTCCCTTTTAGGTGACTGATGACAGAGCTTGCATGATCTGCATAGTTCAGAACACTCCCCAGCACCTCAGCCCATGCCAGACAATAAATGCAACTTCCAGCATGAGGACAGAAAGGCTCTCACTGACCAAAGCACAGCCCATGGCAATGGAGACCGGTGGGCAGAGCTGCTGCGGTGAGTTTGGTTAGAGGCTGTGGCATTGGTGGTACAGGCCCTGTCTGACAGCCTGGCTGTCAGTGTCCTCAGGAGGAATAAGGGAGCCGTGAGGCGCTTCTTCCCCTCTTCTGTCAGAGGAGAAGCCCTACAAGATCAAAATGTATGCTAGACGGGCAGCCTGGGGAAGCTTCTCTCACTGTAGCACTTGCTATATATGCCCAAAGACTTTCAGTCTCTTCTGGCTCCTTGAATAAACAGCACTTCCAATGTAAACAATTTAAAAGAAAAAGATTCAGAGTGCAGGCTCAGCTTGCTAGGGAGGGGTCAAACTGCAGGGCAGTCCTAGGCTGCACTCATGCTGGTTTAGCTGATCTCTTTCTAGCCATAATCAATAAGATCTTTGATCTCACCCAAAGCTCTGTTCCAGCTCCTCTTTGGGATTAGCGCTGCAAGGGCCCCATTTGCATCACACCATGTTGCAGAGTCACCAACGTCTAACCATTCTGAATCTAAAGAAGTCCGCATTTGAGACTGTGAAGATGGGATTTGTTTTCAGTAAGAGCCTCTGGGCACCTGTGACACCAGCAATAATGAGTCAGACAAATAGGAAAGGGCAAACAACAACTGTTTTCCTTTCAGATTATGGAGCAGTATTTGGCAGGCAGACAGCATCTGTTTTGAACTTAGGGCACTTTGCCTACAGGTGGGATGCTCTGTAGAAACAGTGGCAACCATGTATTCCCTATATCTTTTAGCAGAATTCTCCTTTTTAGCAAATACCGTCTGTTACGAAGTGTCTGGAAAATCCACCTTAAAAAAAAAAAAAACACACCAACGAAGCGGCCTGCCAAGCTGCAGCTTCCCGATCCTTCCATTATAAAGAAATTTGCTTATGGTGCAATTTATGTAGGCTCCATATTCCAGCAAAAATACATCAAGTGGTATCAGGTTACCAGAATCACTCCTAAAGCAACTGTTCCTGGAGGGGGAGAAAAAAAAAGAAGGCAGCAGCTCACTTCTCATACAGCGAATTGTTGTGACACAGCGAGGTAACAGGAACAAGAGAAACAAGGTTGTTTTTTCTTTTTTTCTTTTCTTTTCTTTTCCCCTATGTGAAAACCTTATATGGTAACTAAAAGTAGAGGAAATGCCCACCTTTCAAATCCAGACCTTAACCAATTTTCCAGCAAGGGCGGCGTCTCCAGACAGCATTCTATCTGCTACGGTAAAATGACAACAGTAACAACACCCCTCCCTCTTCTCTGAGAAAAGTCCTGGAGAAAATACTGCTATCATCTCTCAATCTTCAAATGTTGTAGAATATCCTGTTTGGGGTCAAAGAGGCTTCCCCGAAGAAGGGCTCGCAGCACAGCCTCCCGCTTGCTACAGATAAGCTCGTGTCCTATCTGCCAGCAGAAAGTCGCATTTCAAAGACATGATTTGAAATAAAAATAAGGAAAGGGTTTCATCTTTTGCTGGGCTGCTTAGGTTTTCTGTTAGGGAAGCAAATATTAGCAGAAGCCAATGCAGCTGCTACTGAGATTTTTTTTCTTCTTTTTTAAAGAAGCTACATAGATGCATGAAGCAAAGCTAAACCACATGTTCAATCAGTGGAAGTTAGAATAATTTCGCCAGAATCCACAATCATACATTCATCAGCTGAAAACACCCATTTTTATACAACTTACTTTTTCCTGCTTATCTGCAGCAGAAGCAGCAAGCCCAGAAGCAAACCTGAGCCCAGACTGTTCCTTATTACAGAAACCAACCTGAATACCATGCGAGAGCGTTCACATGGAGTAGAAATGACCTATTTCATGACCATGACTCACTTTCCACTCTAGGCTGGCAGCTAGCAGCCATCTCTCTGCTCCCCTCACCCCAGTGGAAAGGATCCTGTTTTGCTGAGCGTGTCTGTGTAACCTTAACTACGAAGTGTGCTTGGGAGATGAGGGTGAGCCTGGAGTACCTGCAAAACATCAGCTTATTCAGTCTTATTTTGGCAAGCAGTGACCCTGCAGTTCCATAGCCGGGTATTATACCATCCTACAGGGTAAATCCAGGCATGTGCTTGTTTACAACATCTTTTACAATCAGATCTGCAGAAGGTACTGGCTTGTCAGCTTCATCAGCTGTTGGGATCACCTCTCCCACCGCTAGACTTTCGGTGCTACAGGAACAAGGTGACACCCATGCAAGGAATTCACATACTGTCAATGGCAACTGAACTTTTAGAGCTGATGTTGGTTATGAGTTTGGATACCTCTGTGCAAGAGTTTGACACTGAGTATTCGATCTTCACATTTCTTTTCGGAAAACGTGAAAAGGGCTGCCCCTTTCTTGTGCTATCCGAGCCTGCCTGTAACTTACGTAGCCATGAGATTCTACACATGCCATTTAGTTTCAGGCCACTTCACAGTAATCCTCTCATTAATAGTCACTATGCGTGCAGAGGAAGAGATTAAAACCCATGTGGTTGCCTCATGCCAATCAAAGGCTGGCATGCTACCAGCTCATTAAGGAGCAGCTCTCAGAGTGCCCTATGTGCATACCTGCAGCATGACACTTGTCTGCCTGGGACTCCAATCCAGCAGGCAGGGCACTGCGTTTCACCTTCATGCCCAGAGCATCCCTCTGTCACACACTGCCAGCAGCCTGGTTTCCCTCCCGTGACAAGAGCCCTGCTGGTGCGGCATCTACTCCGGCAGCTGCACAGCCTCAGGCCTGCTGTTACCAGGGGCTCTCCTTTGCACAGCTTCCTGGAGCTCAAGGTGCACTGACCACAGTATCCACTCAATTTGCTAGGCAGGCAGTCCTGTCAAAAGCAAAAGAAATGAAAGCCATTTGTGTAGTTTTATCTCTCTAGCTAAGAGTAATATATATATATATATATATATTAATTAGAATAATGTCAAAGTTAAATATGAAAATACTTTTTGCACATTCTTCTGTAAGAAGGGATATATCCAGCAAACAAACAAGGCTTTAGATATACAGGTTCAAAACTATTATGTTTAGAGTAAATCTGTATTTTATTCATTAAAAAGTGCCTGTGAGAAGAGTTAAATTCTCATGTGAAGGCATATTTAGCTGATAATTTCCTTCCTGTATGCGACTTACCTTTCTTGAAGACTCTGTGCGGAGGTTGAAATATATTACTGTATTTTCAGTATTACTACACAGCAACAACTTACCCTGTGCAAAGTTTCTCTCTTTTCATTCATGTTTCTCTTTCTGCCAATGCTTGATATTTCTGTACTTCTCATAGTTCTTCCTACCCGCTCTCCTATAGCTCTTTCTGAAGATCTTCATTATTTTGTCTGTTTCTGACAACCATGCCAATCTTCTCTACGGGCCATTTCTTTCAGTAATGCCACATACAGTTTTTATGGGATTAAGCACCAAAGCGGAAAAGAACAAAGAAACCAGCCCCCAGAGACTTGGCCAGAGAACGCTCTTCGTGATATTTTTTCACCACAGACACTCAGTGCCAAGCTAGTCTTAAAATTCACTTCATCTGACAGTTCATAGCCTTCAGCTTCCTCTCCTCTCACCCTCCAGATAGTTTCTCTCTAACCAGCCTCTCTCATTTTCCACATGATTTTTTTTTAGATGATGTATAGTCTATGAAATCAGTTAAATAGCAATAAAATTAAAATAATTAATTGCTGAGTAAAATGTGGGAGTACTCCTGTGAGGATATGAGGAGAACTCAGCAGGCACAGAGCCTGCATCACAGGCAGAGACAGGCAAACTGCTGAGAAGAGCAGACACACAGCCAGGTCTCAGTGATGAGACAAAAGATATTTCCTAGAGTCTCAGGGATCTTTCTCAGAGGAGGCTTTGGTGCAATACAGAAAGTTCCTGAGCTGCTGAACTGAGAAGAAGCCCGAAAAAAGGACCCTTTCTGCCAGGACACAGTGGGTGAGAAGGAATTCAGTTTCCAAATACTTTTTCTTCTGTTTTGTCTCCTGCAAAATTTTATCTGTTAAAAAAGCTACAGGATCCAGTTATAATAAAATGAGTTTGACTTTAAAAGCTCTTCTGCAGTCCCAGTAGTGCCCAACTTAGGAAAAATAATTTGGTAGATCTACTGTAAATTTCTACTTGACTTGGGGTCCCCCTCCACTTTACATTTAGTAGGAGAAGGGACATTTGCTTCTTTCGGTAAATAGATGACAGCATCTGTCTCAAAACTTGCAGAATTACCAAGACACGACACATCAACCTTTTTGTCTTAATTTAGTTCATAGCTCTTGCTGATCTTTGCTATCACATGAGATTTGCCCTGCTTGCTTTCCTCAGAAGCTTGAATCTTATAAATTCATGGTCACAGAAGTGTCAAATTGTGATGTAAAGGTAGATTGTCAGAGTAAGCAGCATCACAGTCAGAATACCAGCTAATTCAATCTGAAAATAATTTCAGGCAGTTCCTTATAATGCAAATACGAAGCTCAGACGAAAATGTTACTGCAATATAAGGCCAAAACAAGACGGCATTGAGAATGACTAAAGTATACCTACACGCTATTTATCAATTTAACATTTCCTTGCAAGTTTTACCCTGCAACGAAATAGTTAACAACCCTAAACCGTGTATTGCTGCATGACTTTAGTAATAACATGCCATTAAGATGAATGGCAAACATTCAGACCTTTGAAGATCTTGCTCTGCCTGCCTGTGGACTCAAGCAGACACCTTTGCATTGCTTATCTTTGGCTTACATTTTCAAAACCATCCTTACAGACATTTGAGAGGCAGCAGGATGTTTGTAAAATACTAAACCCGTGGAATACAGCATAGAGTGGCATCTGCTGCAGAACGTACTCATCTTGTGCTGCCCGTGAGTCAGCTTCAACCATTCACATAGCATGTGTGTGGGCAGGATTTGTATGCCTCTTTTGGGCCATATGCTCCCTTGCACCTCACTTTGTCCTCCATTCCTGCCCTGTTGATGTCCAGAAAGAAGTTGCCATTAACAATTGTTTGGAAACCAGTGGGCTTACAAATAGAATTTCATTGCTGTGCTATTTTATCAGTACTTCATTTTATGTGACATCCATAACATCCCCAAACCGGAACCTGATTGACTGAAAATGTTTTACCTTTAGTTGATAATAGCTCTTCTGTTTTAGAGACATAAACCATTGCTGCTTAAGTGTAGTCCCAATGAGGAGTTGGTGATTGAGGAAATCAAAGTCTTGATTTGACCACGGTCAAGAATTACAACCAAAACACTCTCAATCTTTTCTTCAGTCTGCCAAGCAAGGTGTTACTCTATTTAGGCATGCAGGCAAAGAAACCTCCAGCATTTCAAGTTACTTCCAATACGTATACCACACATAAACCAGAAAGCAAATATTATGAAACAGTGAATAAAAGCATTAGGAATCCCCAAAAGCACAAGCATTCCAAAAAGTACCGAGAGCTCAGCTTCTGAGGCTTCCTCTCAGAATGGATGAAAAGCAGCCTGTCAAGCAGCAGCTGAGCAGGCTCCCAGCTCCTTGCAGACTCCTCTCCAGATTGAGGCTGAGATCGTCAGAGTTATCCATCCATCTCTTCTCATTTAAATAGCTTTCAGTGTCTTCTGTCAAGGTAACACACATTAGTTCCCTTTACTTGAGGATCCCTTCATTTTTTTTCTTTCATTTGCTGTGAGAGTTAATTACTATTATATTTATCACAACAACATTCACCTTAGTCAGAACAGAATGCTACTGAATATGCAGATACAAGCTCACCTGCTTCCCTAATCCAGCCTCGTGGAGCTGGTTCTATATCCCTTCTGAGTCCCACGGTAATCTTGGGTGATTGAGAGGCCTGATTTCAATGAGGTGTCAGCTGTCCCACAACCCACATTCATTACTGCAATAAGCAATTCCTGCTCTGCTTCTAGCAGCTCACAGAATTCTTCGTCTCTGTTGTCGGCTCTCATCCACAGCGCTGTTTGGAGTATAAGCTTTCAAATCTATTATTGTAATATGATCCTTTTAGCAATTGGTATTGCTTTTAAAAGCTATTTGTTCTGCACTCAAAGACCTCTAAGCTCCCATAATATTAGGATTGGTGCCTGCACACCAAACTCTACTTGCTAACAGAGGTCTTAGAAAGCTATCTGGTTACACACCGGGCTAGTATGAGAACAGTGAAAGAGAAAATGAAAGAGGAACACTTTGACTACACTTACTAGTCTTTCTTCCAGAATTGCAAAATTCCCTCTGTTGTAAATTACTGATGAGCAGTTTCCCACATACTCATGCAGTGTAATGGCTGTTTGGAAGTTCTCTGTTATCATAACACGGTGTAAAATGCTGATTTTGTGCATCAGGACTGAGAACAGAAAGTAGTAGAATATTTCAGTAAGATGCTTCATTGTATTCGGCTACACAATGCATTGTTGTAAAGCTGCTGCTTTAAAATATTTAAAAATACATTCAATACGCTATTACAAGTGTTGAATTCATTTGAACTAAACAATTAGGGAGGTATCATAACTCCAGTCCTTGAACTTTTTAATCTCACTTAATGGTGCGAGGGCTCAGAGGAACAAGGGCTGATGCAAAGCCCATCCGTCAGTCAGCCCTTCTCCTGGCAGCTAGCTTCAGTCATGTTTGAGAGAGCCCAGACTCTTCAGCCTAATCTCACAAATTTAGTAGGAAGCATGGTAGGTGCGTCAGTGGGTGGGTGTCAGAATGGTGGTAGGGGATATTTGAATCTGTTCAGCTGTTACTAAGAGCCAGTGGACAATATCCCAGAAACAACAAATGCGTGCTTTTTTTTCTGGTCTAGAGTTTGGGATAAGAAAATAAATACTTCGAGGATGGCTTGATGCAGGGGCGGGAGTTGCATTCTGTACGTCACCCAGTTGTTGCTGTCTTTGTGTTTACCCTGTAAAAATACACTGAGAAGAAGAGGGTTAGCATCTTGATAACCTTAGGACTTCCTTGTGCCCATCTGAATCTTAACTTAGAAAATAATAAAGTCAGGTTCAAAGCATTTTGAAATTACACATGCACACTTCTTTTTTATTGAACTTAGACCTAAGAAGGTAGATCTTACATTAGATAAAGCGGACAAGTGTCTCTTCTTGGGACTGCTTTTCCACTGCAACTAACTTTGGCATACGCTGAAAGGATAAGAATTAGTACTCTGAGAGTGACTACACCAGCCAGCTGATGATACGAAAGCAACTATGCTCAAGCTTTTGCTAGGCCACTGAGGATTCCCAGCATGAGCTCCAGAAACATGAACAAATTCAGGCTGAGCAAATTGCTGATTCAGTTGCTAAAAGTGCAGTGCCTCCTTGTCAGCCAAACTCAGTGCTTAGCAGTTTTTACCATCTGCCCCCTGTGCAATACTCACAAATGGTGCGATCAATATACAATTTGGGACGTGTGGGCAATACTGGAAGGTAAAAATACTTTTTCTTTGCCAGATATATGTTAATTGGTTGTTTCATTTTGTACATATGGGGCAGTAAAATGTATTTGTTCTCTTGCCAATAAAGGAACATTTTCTTAACACTCCGAAGTCGCATCATATCTACAAGAGGAGAAGGCTCTGATATTTCCTGTTGGGTTTATGGTTTATATTACAATTCATACACAAATGCTTTTTGGCACTCCAAATCCTGAGCTAGAAGTATTTTTAAAATTATGTCCTGAAATAGGAAC
This sequence comes from Pavo muticus, assembly GCA_016647715.1. Taxonomy (NCBI): domain Eukaryota; kingdom Metazoa; phylum Chordata; class Aves; order Galliformes; family Phasianidae; genus Pavo; species Pavo muticus. Next base: position 479,954 of record JACDJE010000047.1, read on the forward strand.
TTCAGAACACTATGTCGGCATCTGGCAGATATCTCAAGAGTGTCATGAACTGTTACTGCCTGGGGAACTTGGCAGGCACTGCATGGGCCTTGTGTACCTTACAAGTGTGTAGGAGTCCACTTACAGCTTAATTGTTGAGCATCTGCATTGCAGGTCTCTGCAGCAGACCTACATCCGCCCACCAACCGCCCAAAACACATGAAGACTTCACAGGGTGTGTCTGCGCTCCTGAGCAATAAAAGGCTGCTCCTACAAAAGACAGCAGCCCACCATTCTGTGAGAAGAAGAATTTAATCAGGACGAACCTTGAACTGCTAATCAGTCTCACTGCTCAAAGAGTTTGGCGTGTGTGTTTCCATCCCTGTGTGCTCTACAAAGTGCTGATATGCATGCTAAGGCTTGAAGGCACTTTATAAAGTGTTTAGGATCTCATGTACAATGGAGTTTCCTGGTAGGAGAGCAAAGGGGGCACCGCTAGGGCCCAAGGTGAGAGGCAGCAGTGAAGACAGCAGGCCCCAGAGCGTGAGCACATGGCTGGAGATGACTGCTGCTCTTCCATCCAGCAGAGCTCCTGTCTGGGACAGAAAAGACATCCACACTTGATGAAAAGCAGTGCCATGCTGGGACCTGGGGGATGCTGCCTCTTTTTATAGTCCTTGGCCTTCAACTTGACTGGCATTGTAGCCGTGCTTTGTGAATGCTCAGGAGCAGCAGCAGCTGTTCTTGTAGACAGAAGTTTGCATGGAAAACCAGTTTCATGTCCCTCTGATTATCTGTGCCTTTGCAGAGGCCTTTTGGTGGGAGTTGAATACATAGTGATATTCTTCCCAATATCTCTTGTCTGCAAACATGAGTTTTGAACAAACTACTGCTCCTTTGAGAAGACACACATATACCATACATTTCTATGTGCTTAATGACAAGGCAAGACTTTTGCCATTTTTGAGGGTCTTCATGGAAAAAGTTATATAAATTTACACAAAAATGTTAATATTTTTTCTTGGTTTACTTAAGATTCTGGCACAGAAATCACATAACTCCAATACAAAAAACAATAGCTTTGGCACTGTCTCAGCCTTGGAACTAAGGGCTGGAAACTCAGGAGCCCTACTGGGGTGAGCAGCAACACCAGGGACCTTGGAAAGGAAGTGAAGACAGATTGCCATTTACAGCGTGGGTATGCATGCTACAATGAGGTGTAAGACAGCTTTTCCCAAATGTCTCAGTGACACTTAATTCCTTCACCTCATGTATTTTAGCCGAGCAGAGAAATCCCCCAAACTGGGAAGAGTGGAGAGAAAGATGCAAAGACAGAAGAACATGGAGAAAAACAGTTCCACAGTCCACCTCCAAGGGGAGCAGTAGGGAAATAAGAAAGAAGGAGTGCCAGAAGAAGAGGCGCCTAGGTGAGAAAAAGTGCTCCTCTGGGGCCTGTGTCATGTGAACCTTGACACAATGCCAGCTTTCCTAGAGCTGAGCACCTTCTAAGCCCTACTCTCTCCAGCAGGAGCTGAGATCTGCCGTTGGGCTGTTAAACTTTTACAATAGTTGAAGCAAACTGGAGCGCTCCTGCTCTCTATCTCTGGGCCTGACTTGCTGGGACCAGGCAGGAGGACTCATCCCCCCAAGCCCTTGGCTCCAGTATTTATTGCTTCTTACCATGCAGTTTGGACACTTGTAGGATGTGTCGCAAGAGAGAACTTTTAACTCTGGCCTTTATTTAATTTCACACTGAGTGAGGCCTTTATTCTACATCTTTCTTTAGTGGATAGAAACGTGTTTGGTCTATATTAACTTTTTTTTTCTGTACCAATGGTTGGCATCGGTTGGTTTCTTTTTTTTTTTTTTTTTTTTTTTGCACTATAAATGTTAAAATAAACAAACCAAGGTCCCATGTGGTGGTCAGCGATTTTGCCAGATCATGGGAAGCAGCGGGCCCCAAGAGGCTTTGAAAACCACCCAGAGAAATACAGTACAGAAGATTTGCACCAAGCAGGGATAATAATCTGTTCCAGAAGCTAGAAAATATTTTCCAAGAGACTTGGCAATTGTGACTGGAGATGGAGAGAAAACGAAAGAGTAAAAGAAAGAGGAAGACAGTGAGAGAGAAACTGCCATTTTTTTCTGGGAAAACTAGAAATGTCTGAGAAAAGCCCCCGTTATTGCAGGGTACTTAGCTACAGTGAGAGGTTCGGTCAACAGCAGCATCTCCAGAGATACAGATAAAATTTTTCACCTGCTGCGGAGTCCCAACAGATGATAGCTGCAGGAAGTCTTTGTTTATGGGAGATGACATGTAAGACTGGTAGATAAGAATTTTAAAATTCAAACTAACCGATACCAGTTTTAGACCACAGAATGAGGGCTAGAGAGGCCAACACTTCTGGTCTGAGCCTCCTGAAGCCAGTTAAGTTTCAGTTTTGGATGGTTATGTCCATAAGGAGCTCAGTGGCTGTCTAACAGAAGCTCATCATTTAGAAAGGCCTGGAGCTTTGATGTGATGATAGCTTGACATGAAGAACCCACCACTTTCTTTGGCAATTAGTTTTAACAATTATTCTCAGTGTTAAACATCTCTGATTATTTTCTCATTTGGATTTCTCAGGCTTCTGCTTTCAGCTATTGGCTTTTGTTACACATTGCTCTGCTAGATTAAGAGCTCTTCAGTCCCTGACAACTTTCCCCAGGAGGGGAGATATCCTCTGTAATCAAGTCACTTCTCATTTTTTTTTACAAGTCTTTATTATACTCAACCAACTGAGTTATCCAAGTCTTTGCTTTGGCATTTTTCTCTAGGCCTTGCACAATTTTTTGTGGCCATTTTTCACACCCGCTCCAGTATTTCAACTATCTTCTAAAACCGTGGGCCTTGAAACAATCTCCCTAGTACCGTACATAGGGATAAAACCACACCCCCGCTCAAACCGGATCGAGGCAGTAAATTTTCTGTTCTTACAATCTCATTTTTTTCAGTCCCTATCAGAAGGGGTTTTGGTTTCCAGCTGCTAATGAGATCCTACTCCCTTCAGTGCTTCGCTGGCGTCTCTTGCTCACATGCTCAGTCACACTGATCATCTGACTTGCTTCAAAAGAACAAATTGTCAAGGTCCTTTGTGAAGCTTTTACAGTAGAGATCAGCCACACCAGCGTGGCAAGATCAGTGCTGCCTCAGTCTTATCTGTGACCCGTAGCTGATGACTGAGACACTGTAGTCAAACTACCATCTTGTTGGCTCAGTCTGGTCATACCTAAGCAACACAGAATAACCCGCTGCACATCCATGGCCATCTGAAAGGAACACTTTAATGAGCTTTTTGGAGTGGCTTCAAGCCCTGTGTTAATCCCTTTGGAAGAAACTACACAGACATTGTGTATCATCAGTCTCCTCCAAGAATGCTATGTCGTAAAACAGTGTAGATTTCTAGTGACTGTGTTCCCATCTAATTTCATTAACAAATCATTTTTTCTGCTTGCTATCCCATTTTTTGGCCTAGGATCCCCTGTCAGGCAAACTAAACTGCAGTGCTGTCAGATGTCCCAGTGACCTACTGGGACACTGGCTGAATGCTATGCATTGTTCCAGGATTCTTCCGGTGTTTCAAGATTCGTCGTAACAGTATTTTGAGGCCAGGGTCTTCTCCATCATCTCTGTAGATCTCTTGACAGCAAGTTATCTAGGCTGATTTTCAGAACATTCATTCTGAGTCAGAGTGGTCTAATACAGTCTTTTTTAGTTGTGAGAAGAAAGAAGGCATACATGCACATCAGCTTCTGTCTTCCAGATACCAATAAAGACCACATCTATTTGTTCTGTGTGACTATAGATCGTTGTATCATCTTCATCTGCCAAGCAGCTCCTTCCCTCTTTATGCGTTGTCAAAGAAGTCATATTGTTGCTTATAACACAAGTAAGGCCACCCCCTTCTTTCCCATCTTCCACTGCTTTATATGTAGGTTCCATATTATTAAGGCTTCATACTTTTCTCTCTCTCTTATTGGTGCTTACATAATTTCACTCAAATATTGCTGTTGATGACTGGAGATAGTTTTCTGAAAGACACCAAGGTATTCATATAGTCTGAAGTCTGGCATGTGAGCCAAGCTCTAGAAGAATCTATCTTCTTCAATAGGAAATTCAAACTCTTTTGTGATGTGCTTAGAATTTCACCAAAAACTGAAAATTTGGATGAGAGTAGGCACTGCAATGATGCGGGTCACTTCAGAACAGTTTTCTATCCTGGTTTACTTCCTTTTTTAACTCAAGTTCTCTTTCTCTCTTCAGTCACACCAAATTACTAATTCAGCTTGATATGACTATCAAATACTTTTGTTTCTAAGTTAACAATCATTCTTCTTCTACCTACTTTTTTTTTTCCTGCCAACTTGTCAAAGTTCCACAAAGACTTTGCTTTTTCTAAATTCATCTACGACTCATCAGCAGTGGCTTCTGTTTGTCCCTACTGAATGCCATGCTGCTACAGGCAGGCTACTATCAAGTTTGATACTAATTATCATTATATAGCATAAGGAAAACCAAAAGATTTACCTCTCCAGACACAATACTCTTTTGCTGGGAATTATTTCTTAGGATTATCTTGCAAGAGAATCCTACCGCTTCAGGATTTTTTTAAAAAATAATTAGTCATATCTGGTCCTCCACAGCCCTCCCAAAGTCCGCATCTGGAGGCTTACGCTGGAAACAAGTGCAAATGGAAGGAGGACAGAGACAGTAAGGCTGACTGAGAGGTAGATAAATCAATAAACATACTTTACAGACACACTTCAACTGTCTCCTCATATTTCCACTGTATTAAGTAGCGTACCTCCTTTTGATTTCTGAAAAGCCTCTGCCTATATTCTGCTTATTAAAACATAATTATCTGATGCTTGTACTTATCCTAAGACCTCTTAAATTAACACTCCATATTATTAAAACTCAAAGCAGTGTTTCCCAGAGTATTTTCAGTGTTGACAGTACTTTTTACAGTGTACAAACCTCTGATACTACCGCATTTAGACAGCACATGGGATGCAGTGTTTGGATTATTACCCCCCATCTCAAGGTGTGTAGTTTTTTTTTTTTAAACTTTTTTTTTGTCCCCTATAACAAGATATAATTATCAGAGGTACACAGAGAGAGATTCTTGTGTTTAAGTCCCCATTCAGGAAATAAAAAAAATTGGGAAATGCCGTGTGGTGTCAAGAAACAACAAATGTGGTTCATCCAGTTTTCTGTGTGAACAGAGCAGGCTGTTTAGTGATGCCTCTGGCTAAATATTTTTCTTAGTTTCTGTTGAAATGGAACACAAAATTGTCTCCTGTAACTTGCATATCAATATTTTTTCTTCCTTGGTGATGATAGTTAAGGAGTTGTTAAATTCAAAACAGGAACATAACTACATAAATAAACCAAAGTGATCCCAATCCATAGGGAATTGGTATCCAGGTACTCAGCCAACCCAAACTGAACATGTTTATGTAAGAAAAGGACTTGTATTTCCTGTTCTGTGCCAGGCCCCTCAGTAATTAATGTCCCAATACAAAACTGTTCATTCACTAACACCACATACATGTCATGTGGAGCTCTTTCAAAGGTCCTAAGCAGTCCTAAACTCAGTAACAAGCATTACTGTGAGTCTCTCCAGGTCTGGCTGGAGATATTTGAAGCAAGAGTGTGTAGGGAGTAGAAAGGGGAAGGCAGACAGCACAGATTGTCCATTTCAGGTATGAGCTAGCTGAGAGCAAAGAGCCCACAGCAAACCCAAAACAACAAATAACTTTAAATCCCAGCATGGTCCTGTCTCCAAAGGTGCAGGCAGTATCCTGTGCACTTGCTGATTCACATTGAAATGGCCAGGCAGGACCACTCAGAAACTCACACTCAGACAATTGGCTGGTTGATAGGATTCCATAAAGGAGGAATCAAAGCCAGAAATCCCTCTGGGATCCACAGTTTCAGCTGTGCATCTGTGTTCTTCCCCCAGCCTCCTTCCTAAGCCCCAAAGGCAGCAGGTCAGATGGTGATACAAAGCCAAAAGCACTGTCTGAGTTGTTTGTTTTATTGCTAAAAAATCAAACCTGTGTTTTGAAGCACAGATTTTGTTTTGGGCCAGCCAAATCTGAAGGCACAGAGATTTGTCAGAGCCAAGGAAACTCTGTCCCAGGTCCTTATGCCAAGTATTTTGCACTTCCAAAGTAATCATAGATCTATATCTGTAAACATATATAGAGGGTCTGCAGGACCTTGTAGCAGGAATAAGAAAGGAAAGTTGCTTACTGTATGACCAACAGTGCGTACTGTCAGGCAGATATGGTCTAAAACAAGGCTGGAATTGAGAAATTTATCCATTGTGCCTTTTTATTTGTTTTAAACAGCTTTGTCCAGGGAAGATGCCATGTTACCAGGAAATGGCTTTTTGATGTGATACCATATGTTCTGCTGAGTTCTCTTGGACAAGTCACTGGACTGAATGCCCAGCTCCATGAAAACAATTGAGACTGGGCCTCCTGATACAACGGAACTGCTTTCCATCAAAACAGACTGCTTTTTAAAAATATTTGTGAAGGCACAGTAAGCATAAGCAACCCTGGAAAGACTATTGTTGTTAAATGTTTCTGACCTGTTGACATGCTTTTCTCAACATAAACCCCTTTATCATGTCCTGAAGAAAAATCACCATGTGAACAACCACTTGCTGCCCTCAAATGACATCAGGCTGCTCTCTGAGCAAGACCCCTGGCACAGCGCAGTCCTAGCAGAAGTCTGGCAGGGAGACATTCCCATGCTACACTTTCGATAGAATTTGGCTCTTGTGTAGGGAGGGAGAAATACAGACAGGCCCACCAGCACACCTTCACTTGAACTTTTAATTTCTTCAGTCCCACAGATGAGTGTAAACAACCACTGGCCAAGATAAGCATGGAAAGAAAAAACATACCAAAAGGCACATGACTGTACTCAGACCGCCTGTAAATGGAGGCCACAAGACTGCTCTCAGTGTCGCTTATTTACCTCTAGCCTGTGTGGGTAAGTTGGTGAGCCCCACTGTGCTTGTATCGGCAGTCGCACACTAAGACACATGGACAGGAGTTGAGCAGACTGCTGGTGGAAGGACTGCACCGTGACACCGCATCAGCCTCCCACTGCCACTGCAGTGCTGAATCCCAAAGCACCTACAAACCCCACAGCTGACAGGCCAAATGCAGCCATTCCTATTGGAAGAGGGCCTGCCTGCAAGCTGCCATCTACAGAGAGGGAAAGACATTTGCCCTGTAGAGAAGTGAGTGAAAAACGTTTGTCTCCCCATGAAAGTGCATATTATTTGCTAATAAGACTCAGTAAAAAGATTTTGTATTGATTACAGCAAGATTCACTGCTTCACAAAGTGTGAACAGAGATTTTCTCAGTTGCACATTTTCTTGGGGCACATTTATCACATTTTCAGTAAGTTACAAAAGATCTAGAGGTTGATTTTGGCATAGGGTACTACACAATGCCCAGTCATCTTGAACAAAACCATAAAAGTCTGTTCAAGATCAGTGCAGTCACAATGCCCATTGGGGAAGTCATGAGGAAAAAAGTCCAAAGAGACAGGAGATTCAACTGGTACTTCCTGAGAGTAACACTGCTTGTGGCCATGTCCTCTTGTTTGTATCTTGTTCATAGTGAAAGAAGAGTTCTCTGAGTGCTTTCCTGTGTTTCACTGTAACTGCATAGGTTTTAAAGTTGAAAGAGATGGTTAGGTTTGACCTGTCTCATCAGGAGTCACCTGTTTCTGACAACTTTCTTTGGATAGATTGCTCCAGTGGCTTCTTTGGCTCCCTACAATAAATGATCATTTTCACACAAACTTGGTAGATGTTAATTGCTTCCTTTTCAGTCTGGGAGGTTTTATTGCATTCTCTTGAGAAGAGCGGCTGTTGTGTGAACGAGACCATTTCAGTCCCACTGGTACCACAGAAGGGGCCAAATTTGCCCTGTCACAAGAAGTAGCAATGTTCATGATTCTTAGAAAGAAATCTATTGCTCAATCTTGCAGACATGTCCAAGAACTCCTGCTTGGACATTATTTACAGATTCTGAGATAGTCGCTTTGAGGAGATTCTCCATGAGACACTGGATAGTCAGGGAGAAAACAGTGCACTGCATGGGAATCGACAGTACCTCCATCTGCTCAGCAGAGAGAACATATGCAGGTGGCCACAGGCTGACAACAAGTTAAAGAAACAAAAGCCTTCCATCTCCTTGTATGGTTGCCTGTCAGGTCTGTGACTTTCAACTTGCTGACTGGAGCTAACATAGTGCTGGTGGGCAGGTAGAGCCCCTGGAGCAATGGCTGAAATACAATGAATTTCCTAGACCAGTTAGTAATTAAACACAAGCAGCGATGTCTGCTGCGTAGGGAGCAGCCCTGTCTCATTGCTGCTACTGCAATTAGTATTTAGAGGGGATACAAACAAAACCCTGCTCAGTCACGCACAGATTGACTGACACATCTGTGATATCTCAACTGCCACAGCAGCAAATCATAGAGTCACCAAGGTTGGAAAAGACCTGCAAGATCATCCAGTCTAACCGTCTACTTATCACCAATATTTCCCCACTAAGCCATGTTCCTTAGTACAACATCTAAATGTTTCTTGAACATGTCCAGGGACAGTGATTCCACCACCTCCCTGAGCAGCCTGTTCCAGCATCTGACCACTTTTTTGGAGAAGAAATTTTGGTGAAGAGATCACTGGCCCTAGGACAGCTTCTAATATACAGCAGCTTTTTGTTACTAATAGAAGTAATGGGAAGAGGAGCAAGAGTAGCAACACAGAACATCGTTTCTCTGAGAACAAGAAAAACACTCACACAACAGTGGTAGAAAACTATTTTGGATTCCAGCAACAATGGAAACTAACATGAGTTTTGTAGAGGCATAAGTTCTTAGTCCTCTAGGCTGATTACGCCACCATAAAATACAGCAATAAAATATGATTGAATTGCTTGAGATGGAACACTGAGAAGGGGGAAAGCAGGAGAAGTAAAGAGAAGGGCAATTACCAAGGCACTGTAATAAAAAACTGTCCGGCTTTCCAAGTTTAGCATTCCTGTTTGATAGCTGATCTAGCAGTGTCAGGAGGAATCCAAGCAACATGCACAGCACTTTAAACAATTAAGCAAGAGTGCTTGATTATGCTGTCCTTCTAGGCTGCAGAGCTCCAGTAATTAAAGACATGCACACATGGGCATTCCGTAAATATTTATCAATACAGAGGGAACCACAGTTCCAGGATCAATCTCACTAGTCTGAGGCTCCTGCATCCCTGGAAGTGGCGGGACAATGCTGCCAACATCAGAACATGCTTCGATTGTGTTTCTAAAGCACCGGCTGTGCTCCAGCTCTTCATTTCCAGAAGGTCAGCGATAGGCTGGAAAGACCAGGTGAGGAGTTCAAACACAGGCACCTTCTCACTACTCCAAATAACGGAGTGTCAAATCCAGTGATCCAAAGTATACTCTCTGTACCTCCATATATCTCTGTACATTCTCTATATATTCTATAGTCTCTTGATATACTCTACCTATAGAGATATCTAGAGATATTTTGCGCTCCAGGCAATGAGCATAATGTTCTTGAAAACAAAATATGAAGATACAAACTTTCTTCAGCAGAAAACAGTTTCTGTATCAGCATTTATCCCCTTCTGCTTCCAGTGTTCATTGGTGGGGGCTGACAACAAGTTAAAAAAACAAAAGGCTTTCATCTCCTTGTACGGTTGCCTGCCATAACATTGCTGCCACCTTTCCACAATGGTCCTGGTCATGTCAGATAAACTGGAGGACACTATGCCTTGGGTTGGTGTATTGTTTTTTCCCCAGGGTTCACTGATTGCTGTGTGACCCTGGCACCCCATCTTGTCTCTGAAGCCTAGACACAAAATAAGGCTAACAAGACTGATCTGAAACACCCTGTCCTCATGCATGTGAACAGAAGGGCTACAGACTGTGAATGAGAAGCTGTTAGTATAGCATAGCAATTGTACAGATCAATACAATGGGAAAGGCCTTACAACAAAGGTGTGATGATGTAAGGACCAGCACTATAGAAAGGTACCACAAAGAAATGGAAGAAGATTGCTCACCCACATCAGAAGTTTCAAGGCTCGCAGGGGAAAACTTCACTAAGGAGGGATCTCCAACCAGAGATCCTTCCCCAGTGGCAGTCAGCCCTTAAATGAGGTCTAAGAGAGGTGCAGCCAGGCTCCACCCCTTCCGGTCACACAGATGAATTGCCTTCACCTGTGCTCCAAGGGCTGACCGGGTCCTTTCCCCAGGTGATCAATCAGTGGTTCAGGTCGTGACTAAACAGTTCCCATACATATAGCAACAGCAGAATTAACATCCAATATTGTATACTGGAAAATGAGATCAGAGTTAGATGGGCTTATTGAGGCAAATTTTTATAAATATCCTGCAGAGTCCAATTGGGTGTACAGCTCAGTGTATGGCTCCCCTGAGTGTTGAAACATCAGTTTGGCTTGCCTGATGTTTGGCCTCGCATCTTTATTTATGTTTTAAAACACCCTCTGCTCTCCTGAGCACAGTTAGATTTTAAACATTTCAAGGAAGAGGAAGTCAGCACGTGGGGTAGCTCTAGCAGTTACTGGGTAAGGATAAAAGCCAGGCTAGGTTTGCAGGAAGAGATACTTACTGTGCATATTTTCATTTGCTTTTGAATCATGTTTTCACTTTCCATGCCACTTCTGAGTCTCTTATCAAAACTCTTGTGAGTCCAAAACTAATTCACAGAGCTGGGAGGGAGCTTACTGAGGCCAACAACTAACTCTATGTTGCAGGTCAAGCTCCACTGTTTTCACTCTGCTTGGCTAGCCAGTAACATGGCCCTGCCCTCACAGATGTGCTATCCAAGGAAACTTCTGGGGGAATGCACCATCCAGGTCAAACCTGTATGTTCGATGGACACATCCACGCACTACTACTAAGTCAGCGTTTGTTTACATATAAACCATTAAGCTGAAGAAGCACCTTTTCCTTATGCTTAGGCTCAGAATGCTAAAAACTCCCCAAAATACTTAACTGTGACTATTAGCCTGCTCAAGATTAGTTTCCTCTCACTGATGATTTCTGTGTTATAACAGTATCATTGTTGCTGCTGTGAGGTGCACAACGCAGCAGCTGAAGACCTCATCTATGCTGCTATAAACCGTAGATGTTCAGTGCTTGGGAGCTCACTTGCTAGAGCACGCTGCTGTGACCTGGCCACTGAATTAGTTAAAACAGGGTGCGTATCGTAACAGAAGGCAGATTGTTCAAGCTCTTGAGTTATCCTCTCTCTTTTGTGCCCCAGGAAAAAGTGCTGGTTTGTATCTCACTTCCTCCAGTCAAAGACCTTGCTCTGCAAACCAGTCTCTGAACACTTATGTTTTAGCACCGCTGACCTCCAAAACCCAGAGTATTCACTCAGTGGATATTTCAAATGCTTAGGTGAGCTACAACTAGAGGGAATGCAGGTACATGAACTTTATTCCATTCCAGGCTCCAGAATACTGACAGGCGTTACCCAGCTGACTGGCAATTTGGGTTACATCATTCAACATCTTTGCTTCAGAAGAACAAATTCACAAACTGAATTTTGGCAATGTGCACAAAAGCTCCCTTCCAGAAGATGTTGTCTTACCAGGGAGAAAGCAGAAAGAGGGGAGAGAAGTGGTCTTCTCAGTGACGATGCATCCCATGCTCTTGAGCAATCCCTGAGCCATTATCTCAGGATCTCGCATTTCAAATACTGTAATAAATAGAACCATTCCTTAAGAAGCTGGCAGACTGTGGTCATCTTCCAGCATCTCTACCAGGACTCTCAGAGTGGGCAGCCTTTGGCAGTCTGAGCTTTGGATGGGGGAACCTTTTCCCACATCTGTAATAGCTCTATTTTTGACAGTGAAGATGTGTCTGGATGGCCAGTATTTTCTTGTAAACATAAGCTGAATATTTTCCTTACAGAAGTGACAAATTCTCTGTTAAAAGTATATAAAATCTTCCCTCTCTAATATCCTGGTGGCTGGACTCCCATAATCCACCTTAACCTTGCCTGTCACCTTTCCTCACTACAGACCTGGGAAGTGCCGCCACCCAACCAGAGTTTAGCAGGCAGTCAGGCTATTTTGAGACCCTTCCTCCTTCTCTCCTCTGCTCTTGTTTACAAGCTGTGCGTATAGAAGAACTCAGAGGAAGGAAACTGGCAAAGTCAGAGAGAGAAGAAAGGAAATTAAAATCTTCAGATCCCCCAGGCTAAATCCTTTCTTGCTGACAGAAGCAGGTCTGCTGTAGGACTTGGTGGGAGCTGCTCCCCCTCTGCCTGCTGTAGGATGGGATGATGTGAGGCTGTGTTACCCCTGGTGGAAGCACATGGTGAAATGGCTCAGGAGCAGTGTCAGAATGCACTTCTGGCAGGTGAAAGCTCATCATCCCCCAGTGCTAGCATCACTTCACATGGTGAGGAAGGAGAGCCTGTAGGACAAAAGGAGTGTCCCAAACCTACTGCTCTTGTTAGAGAGATGTGCTTGTGAACCTGAAAGCTGAGAGACATCTGGGTCTGACAGTCTGCAACAAGCACTCATCCATGGACCTGCAGAAGTAGCTTCCATTTGTCTACATAGCAACATAAGGCACTGGGAAAAACTAGCTGTTTACCACAGCACTCTCTTGGGCTTTTAGCTCTGACCTGCCACAAGCATTAAGCAGTTTTGCTGTTCCACTGCTAGCCACTACCACACCATCTGGGCACGCACCAAATTATTTTTGATGTGAAAATGCTTCTGTTTAACTCCTCCTTATCATCCCCCATCTAAGCCTGTGGCCACGCTGCATCTTTTGTGATCACCTTTGGGAGACAGTGCAGTCACAGAAAGGGTGAGAAAGAGTAGTGGGAGCGGAAATCCTGACTCCTTGATTGCTATCTGCTACCGCTTCTGAGCTTCAGTGGGCTGAAGACACAGGACAGGCAATGGGAGCTGCAGCAGCTACTCCATTTTCAACTGAGGAGATCTCTTCCTCAGGTCTTGCACAGCGATCTCTTTGTATCCAGAGTAGGTGCATATTTTCTTAGCATTGATTTTCTTAAAGAATGAACTTTATGGAAACCACATGTAATTGACTTACAGACTGATGCTACCAACACCTGCCATTCCTATTTATGTCTATTTTTAATATCTCTTCACACAATGCTGATGCAGCAGAATCTGTTCTATAATATCCTTCCTAAAAGCTGAACTTTGCCAAGAAATTTCACACAACCACATGGAGAAATAACCAGATACATTTCCAGCAGAAATGGATGAAGCCTTCTGCTTATTTCTGTGTAATTCAAAAGATTCCCTCTGACTTCATCTCCCACAAGTACACCAGGTTCTTATAAAAAGAGAAGAATAACCCTGAGCAGGTCGGCTGCCCGTGGGTAAGCTCTGATGTACGAAATGCGCCCGAGCCCCTGGCAGTGCAGTTCTCGCAATGAATGACAGCTTTAACTGCCTGCGATTGTGAAGAGCTTCTCTGTACCAATCAGTCATTTCCCCCTTGCTGTGAATGACCGACCTCTCAAGCTGTTCGCTGTAGGACTGCCCAGTTATTCAGAAAGGTCCACAGTACTTCTTCTCAACCCAAATCCAAAACCTGGGCTCCTATCCTACACTAATCTACGCTGCCCTAAATAGCAGGACTTATACGAGCGTTGCTTCTATATTTTAAAATTTAGACGCAAGTGAAATAACCTGTACCTGAGTTACAGTGATAGTAGCAGCTTATTAGTGCTACGTGGAAGAGATCCACACTATGCATACAAGTAATCTGTCTCCTTCTTCCTGACAAAGCAGCTTTACTGAGTTCATTTTCTGCATCTGGTGAAGATGAGACTGAACGCCCCTGAGCTATTTGGATCATCTGCCTCAGTACATCTCAGCTATGTGATTCCTCTTGCCTACTCCTGGCAACAGAGTCTCTCTTGCTTGCTATCCTCACTTTGCTGCTGCAGATAATTCTACATAGCTTTTGGATATCTGCTATGGAAACCACGCCAGCTTCTCTGAAGTCGCTTTTGCTAGTAGCTTGTCACAATTCAGTGGTGACAGGAAACTGAATTTCATCCCCGCATTCTGGAGCAAGTTAAAACACTATTTGATATTTAATGGACCTTTGTTCTTTAACATGTAGCTGTTTACCATTGTATTTTGGCAGCTTCTTTGGAGACAGCAGCACAAGGGGGTTGTTTCTGTGGAAGGCCAGAAATCCAGGGCTCCTCTTACTTGTTCCTGCCACACCACAGTGGAAGATGCTGCTGGGCCTCGTTATGCCTGGGTGAGTCCAACTCTTGCAAGAGCTCACGCTCTATAGTCAGGAGCTATTGCAAGTATCCATTCTCTTCTTTCCAGACTACTTTCCATCCCTTTTCCTCCATGTTCCTATCTGGTATTCAGACTCCCTCATACATCATCTGTGTCCAAGAGCACTTTTTAAGCAGCATCCAGGTGACCCAGGCCTCCAGCAGCTGCAAAGCTTTGTAGAGAGGCTGGTGTGACAGCCCTATGCCTCTTGTTTTGGCTGCTTCTCTATCCAACCCTCAAAATCAAGGCAAATCTACTCACCTGTCTCTCTCCCACTACCAATTATTCCCATCCTAGGCACACTGTGCTTCTTCCACCCCACTCCCTGTTTTGGTAAGAAATGTGCTTTGCAGGATGTGCTGCCCAGCGAATGAGGTTGATCCCATAGTGCAACTCTTCCACCAAGTGGATCAGATGACAAGAAAGAAAAAAACATTCAGAGACCGGCACCCTGCAGAGACAGAATATCTGGCTGCCCAGGTCCTCTCTCCTGCCATTGCTGCAGGGGCAGGCTGCCACATGCTAGAGCTACAGTGAAGTGAGAGATGGAAGATAATGGAGAATGAGAAGTAAGCCCCCCACCCCAGCTCAGGGAAATACGTTATGTGTATCCAGAGGCTGTGAAACATTTGCCTTTCAAAAGCAGAGGTGCTAGCACATTCATGCTTAAATTAGGCCCTGTTACCATACACCAGACCTTGCCAATCTTCATTACACTGCACCACCTTCCGTTTCAATAGCGCTCTCTGAGGCCTAGCAGACTCTCCTGGTGTCTCCTGGCAAGCTGCTGCTTAGTGCATTATGCAGTTGCTTCATGCATGGTGGGAGAGATGAGTGGCTGCTCCATTCAGATCCCATCTCACTTGCACTGCCATAGTCACACTGAGAAAGCTGCAAGCAAAAACACCTTTCAGCACAAACTCCTTTTGTTAACGGGCGATGGTAGTCTTCCCACAACGTCTGAGCAAGAGACAATCTCTGCCACAAATGCTTGGGTGTTGCCTCTGGAATTTGGAAGGATGAAATCATTACATGTTCTCCCACCCTCTCACTTTGAGGCATTTCTGACTGGGATCATATGATGTGGTTGCCTCCAATTAGACGGGACTGGGATCAGTGATTCAGGAGGTCATTTCCAGGCCTGCAGCCCTTAAATAGTATGGAAAGAGTTAGTGTGAGGTCGCCAGGGGAAGGCAACGATAATTGTTAAAAATGGCTCAGGGTCTGGTAGTGTGTGAGGAGGGCAGGAGAGGGGAGATCCGAGGCCCAGCTGTCGCTTAACTCTGTTTGTGAATTTTGGCAAATCCTTAATCGTGCTGCCCTTATACTCGCAGTGTGTTTGTCTCCCGGGAGCACTGGCTCTTCCTGGCCTCCATGTGGTCCTGTGGGCTGTGCATGCCATTGACTCACCCTGGCTGCTGGCTCCCTGGCTCAGCACACGCTAGCCGTGTATTGAGTGACACAGCTTTCTGGTGCCCCTGGAAGTGGCTGCTGTGCAGTGTAGTGTTATACAGCTTTGTGTCTCATCCCTGCCCTAAGAAAGATGTGCTTGTCACTCCCTTCCATCCCGGTCTCCTGGTGGGGTACAGCAGGCACTGCTGCACCTTTTGCTCCAGCCCTCTGCAGCGCAGCTGCAGGCTCAGGAGTATGAGTCGTAGTGTGGCTAATTGTTGGGCAGGCTGCTTTAAGAGCCTTTACTCTTTTAAAAAAACAAATGTCGAGCACTCTAATTGACTACCGCAAAATAAAGCCCTTCTCTTCTTTCCCACATGCATGCACAGTGTTAAGTAACATCCTCTTGTCTAAACTGGGATGGATCCCTGCACACGTCGAGCATGCAGAGCCTCAGAAGAGCTTACTTGCACATGGTAAGCAGCCCAAAATATTTATGCACAAATATGTTTATGTGGATGTGTTTATATTCACAAGTAATTATGCAGCAGCAAGGCATTTCACAGGCTTGCCCTCCCTCTGTCTCCAACAAGTAGTGTCTTTAATGTCCTAATGATGTACCAATTCAACGTCTACATCCCTCCCTCCCTCCCCCCCCCTTGTCCTCAATTTCTTCCTGGACAACCGCTGGGGCTTCAATCGGGACCGCCTGGCCATCAGCAAGGACCAGCGCGCCGTGCGCAGCGTGCCGGGCGTGCCGATGCTGTTCGCCGCCGAGCGGCTGCTGAGCAGCTGCCACCTCTCGGTCGAGGTGGTGATCGGCGACGTGGCCGTCACCCAGGGCCGCAGCTACTGGGCCTGCTGCGTGGACCCCAGCTCCTACCTGGTCAAGGTGGGGGTCGGGCTGGAGAGCAAGCTGCAGGAGTGGTTCCAGGCGCCGCAGGACGTGGTGAGCCCCAGGTGAGGGGGGATGGGGGGGCGTGGAAACGGGGNCCCCCTTTTTTTTTTTGTGAAAGCGGCTGTCTGATGTTTGACAGCAGTACTTCCTGCCTCTTACCAGCAAGACCGGCAACTGCCATTCATTTCCTTAAAGAAGAAACCCACATTTGTACTCACTGAAGGCAAAGAATCTATAAAACGTGTTTTCTGAGGAGTAATTTCTGGGCATGGTATGATGCCAGTCTCCAGCCCTGATGCCAAAAGCTGTTGTTCTGTAACTTATTACTGCTAGTTCCTCCTTTGGCCCGCGGATCAGAGCGCGTGTACTAATAACTCAGCAGAATAGTACATGTGGTAAGATATTCAGTAATACTCAGCTTTACCCATGCATTCTTTCTGCTCTGTTTTTGTACAGAGTTCCCCTTCTTCTTACAGTTAAGCCTGGACATATTTTTCTATTTTAAATTTTCCAATGATTTGTACAAGAGAGTATTAAATTGCTAAAGGGCATCTTAAGTATTACAGCTCTGTTAAACTTGAATGAAGCAATGCAAGTCTGGAACACATTTAATAAATCTGCAGCTCGATAAGCAAACTTTCTTTGCAAAATGTGACATTCCATTGCACTAATCAGCTGCGTGAAAGACCTGCCTCTAATTTTGGTATCTTTAACTTCCTCACCCAAGGACTCCAAGCAGCTGTGCCTATCCCCCTCCCCCCTCCTCTTCTCTTGGCACCATTGAGTTTAAAATCGTTTCCACATCCTTCAGTGGAAGGTGTGCAGGAGCCGGGCTCTGCAGACCCTGATGAGCTGTCTGCATGGCCTTGCTGCGTTTTATGTTTTCTAGTCTTAGGTTTTTTTTTTAATTGAAGAGTGAGAAGACAGCACATTCAGCTCTGAGGAGGGCTCACACTGAGTGTGTGGAAGCAGTATCAAGAGAACATCTATGCCAGTGGCTGCAGGGGGAAGAGTTCAAACTGGGCCACCCAGAGTTGCCTGGGAAAGCTTGCAGGCTCAACAGATTTTATTTTAGTGTTTTTCTTTTACTTTCCTTTTTTTTCCCCTCTTTTTTTCTCAGAGTGCTCTTTAACTTAAAAGATCACAGGTCATCTCCAGGGCGATGCACCTCTTTAATTTCACCCATAGAGGCACTGGCAGCTGGATTGGGCTCCACTGGGAAACGCTTGTGAAACGTGAGATCGCTGCAGCGGTGATGTGGGGCAGCGAGTCAGTTTTGAGGGACAACAACCCTTCCGGAGGGCTTCTGGTGTGCTCCAGGCCCTCGGGTGGAATGGTCGCTGCCACGCCCACTCCCTGCACCTCCTGGTCTCAGGGTGCGGGATGCAGCCTGTGTGCCGGGCTTCACGGTTATGTCTATCATATCACATGAATTCGAGAGGAAACGGTACGAAACCATTCAAAGCAGGCTTCACCCTTTATGAGGAGTCTGTATAACCTCTCAGACCTGTTGATAACACAGCAAAGAAAGAAGTCCAGGCATCTATGATGAAAGCTTCCGCTGTCTCAGATCATCCTTATTACAGTCAGCACTTCTTGCCTGGGATGGCCTTTGGACTCACTCCTGATCCTGGGCTGACGGGGAAGGCAGAGCACACACACAGGCCACGTGGCTGCTGTGCTCCTGTGAGCTGTGGCATCGCGCTGCTCTTTGCGCCTGGGGCAGGCCGGTGGGCCAAGAAATTCCTCAGTGAGGCATAATTCCTTTTCAACATCTCATAGAAGCTTTGTTGTAAGTGATGTGAAGAGTAACAAATAAAACCTTTGCTTCATTTTCGCAGCTCTCCAGCCAGCAGTGCTCCAGAAAACAGAAGTGCTTTTCTTCACAGAAATCCAACTCACAGGTACTCACTGGATGATGCTGTGGGGCTGGCACGCTCTGGAAGTGTCCCTCATACCCCTGCACAGCCATCATTAGGAGAGCCAACACAATGGCTGCTACTGGGGTGTGGCATGTATGGTAATGCCATGGTACAGGGCCTGCCCATCCCTCACTGCATCTAGGCACTGCAGGCACCCAGCACCAAGGAGGAGAGGAACAGGGAGGAGCACAGATACAGGGGAGATGATGAGGCTGGGCACAGCCTTTTATCCCGCAGGAGAGAAGGGTAAATGGCAATGGAAAGGCATTAAGTGCAGGGCTGACAGGTCCTTGAGCTCAGCGGGAGAAAAGCGGGTGTGCTTCTCCTTTAACGTGAATGTACAGTAAATGGTCCCTGTGCCGTGTGCCAGACGGACAGGACAGAAAAGGAAAGCCGGTCTGTGTGCAGAGGGCAAGCACTGTACTGACAGCGGGAATGCAAGGCTCCTCATGCTTTTCTGATGACACGTTTCAACCCAGATCGAGCTCTTTAGGAGTGAGATGCCTCATGTGTCACTGCCCTCAAATCCTTGGCCCCCGCACTGAGACTACCAACGAGAATGCCAGCTATGACGGTGGGTTTATTTTCACCAGACTGAATGGACTTCCCTCTCATTCCACAGAGAGCACGAGACAGCTGTAAGTCAGCAGCAGCTTTTCCTTGGAGAGGGGCCCAAGGCATAAGATTTAAACCACCTAATCTCTCTGTGCCCCTGTCCCGGGATCCACGTGCCATCCTGACCAAAATAACTAACAGAGGGCTGCGGGCGGGCGCACCTCGCAACACCTCGGTGCTCTTGGAGCCGGCCAGCGGGACGCGGCCCCCCACCGCCCCCGCTCCCCCGGCCTGCACCGCACCGCACCGCATCGCCGCGCAGGCGGCTCCCCCTAGCGCCCGCTGGGGCGGGGCGGGGCGGGACGGCTGTACCTGCCCGGGGAGACATCCGCCTCCGGAGAATACTTTTTTCGCCTTTCCCCATTCCCGCGGGCCGCGCAGACACATTATAAACAGATGCATTCTTTGAAAGCTCGGTATGTGTTTTTGTGGAGCTCTGCGCTGATTTCAGAGGCTGCTCAGCCACCCTCAGGTTGGCTCCAGCACCTGAAAGCCAACGAGGCTTTAAGCAGCATCACCTGGACCCACTGCTAAGGCTTTGCAAGAAGTGTGCCTACAGCAGTACTGGCAGCTGTGGCTGCTTACTGTGAGCTCTGCTATGGCTGCCCAGCCCCTTGGCACCTGGATGGAGAGCATCTGCCCTGCTGCCCACCTCCCTCCATACCCCACTATGGGCTGGCTGCCTAACCACAGTGCTACACTGTGGAGGTGTAGCACTTCCAGCCCACTCCTGCTCCACCTGAGTTCTCCAGATTGCCATGCCCTGTGTGGTGGCACTTCTGCTTGGGCTCCTTTGCCCCCAGCCAGACAGCAGGGGCCATCACACAGCCTTCCAGCCTGGAGTCCCAGCAAGCAATGCAGTGCTTCCCCGAAGGTCAGATACCCAGAGCAGTTTTCAAGGCTCATCTGCACCATCTCTCTGCCAGTTCTCCTCTCAAGAAATGCGAACAGGAATGGGAGCAATACGTTTTGACTCACTGGACTAATGCCTTTTGGAAAAATAATGGATGATTTTGTCTTGTTAGGCTTGCTGTTTTTTTTATAAGAAGCTGTTTCATCTACGCTGAACTGGAGGGGAGGGAGGAAGGAAGTGCTGGCAACACTCCAGACATCAAGGCACGAAGCCTGGTCCTCAGCACGAGGCTCCCATAAATTAGCCTGCACTGATCCCTCCACACAGCAAGGCATCTTTTGGCTCCTTTCAGGTGCTGGGAAAGGGAGGTGCAAGCCTGGGGCACAGCGGGTGCAGGGCACTTGCTGCTGGGGGCAGAGGGGCAAGCTCTCTGCTCCCTCTGAATCAAAGAAGCCCTGGCTTCACAGGCCGCATGTGAATAAGACAACCATCACAAACAGCTGAACCCAGGAAGCCTGGCTCTGCCACAGCTATTGTGATCCATGTTACTCAGGAATTCTACAAAACGGCACCAATTCCCATAAAGTTTTGCAGAGTAGATAAATATCCTGCTCCAGTGCTCACAGCGAGGGAGAGGAAAGCTTTAAGCAATTAGGCCAGGCCACACAGCGATTCAGCAACCGGCTGGGCCGCCAGCTGCGTGGGGCTCCCAAGGCAGCCGTGCTTCTGTGTGCTTGTCCACACTAGGGACAGTGCTATCACCAACACTGCAACTTACCCACATCACAGCCTGGGGAGGAGACACCGCAGGACCACGTGCATTTTTTTTAGGGAAGAAAGGGCCTGACCTTGTTCACTTCAGCAAAGGATGCAGCCCTCCTAAAAACACGCCAACCAGCAGCTAGATGCATTATCCCTGTTCACCCTCACCCTGGACTTTCTGGATTATCTGGTAGGTTTTCCTTCACACTTTTCTGTTTTGCAAAGCAGTTAGAAGTTCTTAGCTTTGATCAGAGCTGGTCTTGGACAAGGTTTTGCTGCTGCTTCTGTTCTCCTGTGGCGAGAACAGAGAAATGGGGCAGTTCCCACACCATCTTCGTCACAGGAGCTGGCTGCCATCGCACAAAAACACCTTAGGTTCCTCTGGGGTGATGATGGTACGTGCATGTGTGAGGTCAGAGAAGGCTACAGAAGAGCCCCCTTCCCCCAGGCAGAGAGGACATTTGCTTCCCTCTCTGAGAAGCCCGAAACTTTTCCTTTGACTCAAAAGACATTGTTTTGGAAAATCAGAGCTGACTACATCATAATTCCATCCCCTTTTCCCAGTTTTTGAGTGATAAGGCATGCACGATGCTGCTTGACACTGTGATATTTATAAAACAAAGCAGAGGTCAAATTTGCTGAACAGTTTCCAAATTCCAGCGAGATTTATCACAAAGAGCCTCATGCACAGACCAAAGTGGCGTGACTGACAAGGGTGGGATTGTGGAGCCACTCGAAAGCCCGGTTTCCAGCCAGCACTGATGGGCCACATCATGCTCTTGGGGGCAAAACCTGCTGGGAAGCTTCAGCTATGTGGAGAATTCAGGCAGCTTTCACAACAGAGTTTCTGGACAAGAGACCCCATTGTGAGGAGCTCGGTTTCATGCTCGAGGAGCCGCGCTGTCCTCCATCAGCGCAGCCCTGCATGAGGGGCAGCCTGGAGCTCAGCCCCAAGCAGCAGGCCCCATGCTGCCTTGCTCCTCCCCAGTGCCCCGGCCTCCCTAAAATAGAGGTGCTGCTGGGCCTCGCTTGCCAGCTTTCCATCCCAAAAAGTGCGGGAAGAAAGCTTTTTTCCGACAAGCGCTGACAATTCCAATGGAAAGTTGTCCAAAGGAGATTTGGCAGAAATGCCCACCAGATAGCTACAACTGAGAAAGTGGCTCCGGTCTCTCACTCTCCCCAGACACCAGCCTCCAGGGCTGCTGCTGACAACCAGTCTGTGCCCTCATCTGAGGGCTGGTGCTGCTGAGACCTGTTTGCACCCTGGTGCTCTCACCTGCCAGCACATTTCAGCCTCCTGCCCTGAGCCAGAGGGGACAGA
This sequence comes from Pavo muticus, assembly GCA_016647715.1. Taxonomy (NCBI): domain Eukaryota; kingdom Metazoa; phylum Chordata; class Aves; order Galliformes; family Phasianidae; genus Pavo; species Pavo muticus. Next base: position 502,102 of record JACDJE010000047.1, read on the forward strand.
TTTGACATGGCTAAGCCTCAGTTATTTCTACAGAAGCAGGCCATGGCTGGCTCCATTACTCAGCGCAGAAACTGGATCTGGAGCAGAGGTCAAGGTGACACCTCCAGAGTGGGCTCCACCTCAACATCTTTGCCCCAGTACCACAGGTCAGAGCATGGCTCCACAAAGCACTCTGCAGAGGAGTGGGGATTACATCTGTGTTTGTTCACTCATCCTGAAGGCGCTCCCAGAAGTCACAGGGAAAACTTCCACAGAGTGCACTGCCGATGCAAGGCAGCAAGGCTGGGCGAGACAAGGGACAAATGCCGGGCCTGTCAGCAGGGAGACATGTGGCCTGCACCCTGCCTGGAGGCTGTCGGGCCTGCAGTGCCCCACACCAAGCCAGCGGTGTGGGGTGTGGAGCGGGGCCTGTTGTCTCACTCCATGCTGGTGTTGGTGGCTGAACAGAAAGGCATCACTTCACCTTCTGGGCTTTTAAGCACTGTTGGAAACAGAAGGAAAAAAAAAAATTAGACTACATATGCAAACAGATTTGATGACTTTTCAGGAGGAGAAGTGACCATATCCTTACAAATGACTAACTCCACCAGATGTGACTTCATCCACCCACCCATCCTCGTATCTCTTCTTATCCCCACAGGATCACCTCTCCCAAATATAAAGCTAACAGACAGCCATGCCATTTCTGCAGCTATCTGTTGTGTAATCAAATATGTAAGATTAGAAATAACCATTGTCCCAAAAGGACATAAGCATTTGCTTAAGTCTTTCATATTTAGGTTGTTAACTAAGAATTTTGCAAGTTTTAGGGAAAGGATAAGTAAACTAAAAAATCCCATAGTACTTGTTTTGTCTTCTGAAATCCAGGACTGATGTTAGACAGAAAGAAGGTTCAAGGGCTAAGACACTTGACTAAATTATCATTGGTGTCGTCTTCACAACCTTCCTGTGCAATGTTGGGAATATCACTTACCCACTGGCTGTATCCATTCCCAATGTATGAAATGGGGATAACAGCACTTCTTTACCTCCACTGTGGATCAAAAGGATAAAGATGTTAATCATTTTCCAAGATGCTCAGACCGTATGGTTCATGCAGAAATACCTTACACAGACAGTCTTTGGGAAATATACCAACAAGATATATCGTTTGTTCAAACACAAAACAAATGGAGAATGTAAAACAGGAAAGGCTTTCAGCTCTTCATGGATGCATAGGTGCCTTATTGTCACTTCTCCAGCAAATCTCTCCATCTTTTCTTCTTTTGGGAATAAGTGAAGAGACCAACAACCATATAGTTGATCTCCTTTCCCTCCTTCTCACCACACAAGCTAGACAGGAGGCTCCTAATGGAGAAATCCCCACTTGCCATGGGAAGCCACGCTCTTGACTTTTGTATCTGGCACAGACGGTAACAGCCTCTGCATCTTTCCTGCACTTGAACTGGAGACAATCATGAGTTCAAAACTGGGAGATGCCACCGGCCTTTGCTATCTGACAGCACTCCCACGAGTCCTGACATTATCTACAGTCTCCTGTACTGTCCTGGCATTTGAAAAGTACAGTAATGCTTTCCTTTGAGACACCACTTCACTGATGCACATTTATTTCACTCAGCTTACTAGTAGCCTGGAGAGTTTTGCTGAAGGATGAAATCTTTGTATCGGATTGGCTCCTGAACGTCAGATACAGGTATAGGTTATGTGCTCATATACTCTGCCAAGCTTTTTAGGTAAGGTAGCAATCTGGAAATGAATAGAAAAAGCCAAAAGAATGCTATCTATCTGAATACAAAGCACATCTGAAGAAGCATTTCATTTTAAGCCATGGTCTCAAGTTTTCCAGATAGCCCGAGATACACAAGGAGAGTGAGCATTCTGTGTGACACTTCAGCTGGATGCTCTATATCATCCTAGTGTTCAGATTGCTATTCTTAACTCTGAACAGCATTGCCTCCATCTACTGCTGATCTCTGCTTTTCACAGCACAGATTCTCCCACAGTCTAGCAGGTTTCTTCGCTATTCTCCCTTCTGCCCATTGGGTACCAGGATGGGAACTGAAGGATGGTGAACGTCTGAATAAAACATGCTCCTACCATGCCTGGCTGACACTGGTGTTATTACTTACCCGTAGATGACAGCTAACTTCGACTACAATCAGTTAAATGCAAAAGCAGACTTGCATTCCTCCTTTATGCACTCAGAAAAGGAAATCCACATGTTTATATTCAAAATCCACATCTAAATATACCATTGGTCAAACCTTACCATTTAATGGTGTCTGAAAAGCCAAATACTTCTTTGCAGAAAATCTCCCCCATTCCCAACCCGCTCCAGGCTCCTGACATGTGCAGCCCCACACACCACTGCCATGACACAAACCGCTATGGCGTGCTCATGCTTCCACAGCACACACCTATTTCCAAAAGCTTTTAACTTATCTTTGAAGTTCATGCTGCAGTGCTATTTCTGGACAAAATGATGAAAAATTATGAGAATTTTTTGGTTGCAAGAGAGACATTAGCAGCTAGTTTATGCTGGCTGAGAAACTGAGATGTAGCTTTTGACCATCAAAATAAGATTCCTTCCACCTACTTCTAACACTTTGCATTTTTTTTCCCCAGTGGCTCTTTCTTACTGAGCTGTCTTCCTGCACACTTCACACCATACTTCTGTGCACCTAGGCAGAGCCTGATTCTGCAAACACTTCCCAGAGGTGCTATGGTGTAACAGCACAAGTGGTGTTACACCATAGCATGGTGTAACATGCTATGCACTTCTGAACCTTGGTAAGACATTTTCCATTCAAGTCTGCTGATAGAAACTTCTATGTAGCACTCAGTTCTACTTCTGGTCTCAGCTCATGCAAACAGATTGACAAAGTTTTGTATGTTTGCTCAAATCTTTGCAATAAAAGCCGATTCCTTAAAAATAAAAGAGAAAGAATGCTGTGGTATTGTATTACAGTCTTCTAGCTCTCGAAAATGTTACTGCTGTTGTTTTAGGCAATGGTCTAATGTCACAGATGTTCCCTTTCTTAAAATGGAGGAAAAGATCAGAGCACCATTACCCTTAACTGTGAATTACATAGCTTTATTTTTTTAATAAGATGGAGAGTTCTATTCTTTGGCAGACCATGCTTTTCAGTTTGATAAAGAGCATCCAAGTTGGCATGCAGTGTGGTTTCCTTTGTTAGTCAAAAAATGTACATTTATATTAAATATTTTTATTTATTGCATCAAATATGGAAAGGAGGAGAGTTCAAAGGCTAATATCCACAGTTCTGGTCTCCAATGTTTAAAATCTGTAATTTCGTGTCTTGATGATACTATGTACCATTGCATTTTATGACATTCAAACAATTCATCAGAAAGGTACAGTGGTAAAGACTCATTTACAAATGGAAATGCCTCAAATATATTTGCAATTTCACCCATGTTGAGTTCTGCTGAGGTACTTCTCTACATATAAATAAAGAACACTGTATATACTCTGATTTTGCCATACACCATCAAAACAATGTATGTGGAAGAGAAGTAAACTAAATAGGAAAAAAAAAATGCACTATTTGTCACTGTAATTGAAACTTAAAACTAAAATTTATATTTTCCAGAATGCTGCTTTTTAACAATGTTTGATTCTCTCTTTAGAGTGAGTGAGCTGATATTCACTCACATTATAGTACTGCTTAGGACTTTTGGAGTTTTTCAGCCTGGCCATCAGATACCACGTCAAGTACGATGCTGTATGGGGACCAAGCCATTTCCTTTCTACATAAGACTTTCTTACTTAGCAGCCATAAAGCAGATGACACAAGGTTTTGGGGAGCTTACTGCATATATCTCAGGTGAGCAAAATAATTTTGCTTTCAGTCTCACACCTCCGGACAGTCTGGGACACAGAAAATAATCCAGGAACAACCAGCCCCAACCTCACTGCTGAAGTCTAACCTTTAGATAATAAACTATGTTGTATAAAGTCCTGTTCCATCAGGTGCCATTTCACACGTCCCCACAGCCAGTACACCCAGGCAAGGAAACTAGTGTAAGCAAGCAGTCTGTGGAGCTAAGAAGAAATGCACAAGTTTTATTTTTAACCATCGCTGGACTGAAAAATAGAGTCATATGGCTTATTTATATTTCAGGAGATGGTAATGAATAAGTTAAGGAATATTTCATCCCAAAACATACTTGCTTTCATTTATAGCTAAGTGAAGTACACATATATTTTCTTATTTTCATAAATGTCAAGCACCCACCTTTTTCCCCCAACAAAGATTTACAAGTACATGCATGGCACTTCCTACAAAGCTGTTGTGGGCTAAAGCATAAAAAACAATGTTTTTCTTCGAATAAGAAACATTAATCAGATCAAAATATAATCTTTTAAATCAACTTCTTCCTGAGCAACTTAAAATTTGGAATGTGTTGAGAAGTTTCAATAAATAAGTCAAAGATGAACCAGCTTCACACGTACCTTTTAACGATTATGTAAAATGTGTTTAATGACAGACAAGTAAGCTGTAGGATCAGGAATCTTAGATGCTGTGTGCCAGATAAATTTATGAAGTACCATTCAAGGAGGAGAGGCCAGGTTAATTGTTATGAAAAATACAACAACATTAAAACCTAGCAAGTAAATTGTTTAACAGTTTGTGTATTTAGGTTATAAGTAGTGATGGCTGAAGATGCCATTAAATAAACAGATAAAAATAGACTTAACAGTAAGCGGCAGTGAACTTGCGGGAATGTGTTAAGTGACTGATTACTCCGTTACAGCATTGGCAAAAAGTGTCAAATGGAACTTCTGAGAGGTGAGAATATTAATTTTCTTTCCAAAATATAACAATTCCACAGTGTGTAAACTAATCATTACTCTTTCAATGTAATTTCATAGAAACCACTTAAAATATACAATGCAGCAGATTCATATTTTAGCTAATAGGTTAGTTGTTATCCATGCCACTTTCAGCTTTCTTTAATGTACTCCCTTATGGTAGCTTATTTCTACCACCAACTAGGGATGTTAATGAGAATAGAATTTTCTGTGTAGCATTTTCTGTAAATAAACACCTTTTCTTTACATGATTACACTTCCTTATTTTTGTTCTCTGTATGTAGGTACAGTAAAGACTGACTGGTGATGGAAACAGGTCATAATATTGGCTCTCAGCAGGATTGTGGCAGAGGAAACTCTTGAAAAAACACATCTGAGCTTAGCCTGAATTTATATGCCTCGTCAATCACAAGATAACTTTTGCCTCTTAGTTCACACTGAAGGGTGACCTTGCAGACAGAAGTCACACTGCCATAGAGCAGCTGTATAACAGAAAGCCAAAATTGCCCAGCAGATGTTTGGGAAGACACGAGTGAGTTAGACACAGCAGCCTTACTCCCGAAGTGTGACTGAATGGGACTCATCCTGGCAAGGAGCTGCTTTCCTGTGCTCTGGAACAGGAGCTTATTGCTATTATCTTCTATTAGTTAGCTTTCTCTGAGCAAAAGCATGCATAAAAGGCTAAGGCCTCATTGAGAAACCCTAGCACTACTGGGCTCTGTCCATTGATGCCAATTCCGTGCTACCAGCCCAGTCAGATGTTGAGCAGTCACTGAGCTGCTCATCACCAGGAGCCCCAGGACACCTATCTCGAAGACACTGCATCTGGGAGCTACTCCCATTTCTGATCCCAGCCTCCACTGCTCCACTTCCTACGGTCTGATAGTACTAGTTGCAGTGACCAACAAGGGCAGACTTTCACAGTGCATCTTGCAACAATGCATCACTGAGCTGACAATTTTACAAAGCTGCTTCTTCTCTTTGTTTTATAATTCTGAAGTATTTCAACTAGAGAGGTTGCGTGTATCCTTACTATTAATTTCATTTCTAGCCATACTAAAAGCAGATGCCTGTAGGGGCAGCTGTGCTCTGCTTCATACAAGAACAATTAAATTCTGTGACCACAGAAACAACACTTACTTATACTGAATCAGAGCTCCATGTCTTTTAAGTTTTTTTCACTGAGTGACTTTTTTTTTTTCTATATCTCTTTGGATTTCTGGTCCAAAATAAAAATAAAAATCTACAAATACTCCTCCTGAACATAAACACCATACACTGCATCTTTTCCTTCAGAGTCTAATAGAAACGTACTTAGCTGCAAGAAATAAAACTCCAGTTTACATCACCTGTCCCAACTCTACAAATTCTTCATCCATTCTTGTCATTCACTGACTTGGTAACTTTTTTTTGCTGTATGAATTAGAAGGGCTTACCAAAAATATCTAGCCTCTGTAATCTGCCTCATGTCCACTCATATTGATTTGCCAGAAAAGTACATTCACTCCTCCCACACTGAGAAATTCAGAAGCCATTATCTGACCCGATTTTAAGCCTGTTATCCTCAGATGTGAACACATGGCAAAGGCTCTGACTGCATCACTGGAATGAATACCAGTGCTCCCGGGGCAGAGAGGCACTCTTCCCAAATGGCTCACTGCCTTCTCATTTCCGGTAGTTAATGCCACAGTATTAGGCAATGACGACTTGCTTCTGGAGAAAGAGAGATGAGAATCTGTAAAATCCACTTCACAATACTGCGTGATGTATTTCATGTTTTGCAGATGCCCAGAGGACTGCGGTGTACTCCAAAAGTTATTTTGTGATAGACAACAGATAATTCTCTCTTGAAATACCCTATAGCAAGAAATCTATGGAGCCAACACAGTATAGTAACATCAAACCCACAAAACCAGGTATCTCCCCATTGCCCCAGCACGTGGGAACATTGTGTTTTGTTCTGTTTTAAATGCTGCTGCACATTAACTCAGTTTCTTAAAGAATTACTTTTAATAATAATTAAAAAATCTTAAGAAAGCTTGAGGGGTCACCAGAAGAGAAAGGATAGCTCTTCCATCCATCACCTTTTATAGATATCCTCTAGCCACTTTTCGTCATCTTCCTCCTCATCGTCTATCGGTTCCTCTGTTTCCAGGGGAGAAGGAATGAAGAACTCAGGTCTGGGACGTGGTTTCCTGATACGAGACTTCAGTCCAAACTTGCGCTTTAGGAGGTGGAACTGTTCTTTGACATAGTAATAAAACTCATATTCGTATCTCATACGTTGGTAGAGGATCTGTATTGCTTCTGGAGAGGGGACGGTCTTTTTCACTGTCACAGTCAGATTGCCAAGTTTCCTATGTTCTGTAAAGAAAACAAGCAACATGGCAGGTACTGATTAATGAGACCACACGTAAACTTTTTTCTTTGGTTAACATTAAAGCATGGCCGTACTGCATTACTAGTACAAATGACCTCAATCCGCCTCCTTCGTAGTGTAAATATTTTTATTGATTTGAAGTTAGGCTTAGATGTTTAAATATGGCTAGTTCACACATAGCCTTTGGAACTGCAGACAGAATCAGAGAATCACTGAATATCCTGCATTGGAAGGGACCCGCAAGGATCATGGGCTCCACATAGGACCACCCAAAATCAAACCATGTCTAAGAGCAGTGTCCAAACGCTCCTTCAACTTCAGCACTTGGGATCATGCCCACCGCCCTCTGGTGCAGAACCTTTCCCTAACCCCCACCTAATCCCTCCCCTGACACAGCTCCATGCCGTTCCCTCGGGCCAGCACTGCCCCTCCGCTCCCCTCACAAAGAGCTGCAGGCTGCCATGAAGCCTCCCCTCAGCTCCTCTGCTCTGGGCCAGACAGACCAAGGGACTTCAGCTGCTCCTCACACGTCCTGGTCTCCAGACCCTTCACCATCTTTGAAGCCTTCCTTTGGACACTCTCTAATAGTTTTATGTCCTTCTTAAACTGTGGCACCCAAACCTGCACCCAGAGCTTGCTTTTCTAGTCACTGAGGATCTTAACTGGTGAAGGAATATAGAAATGGAAACATATTTCTTATTGAAAAAGTTCTGAACATTGGAGGAAAAAGTCCTGAACATTGGAGGAATTCAAGAGGATTTGTCTACCAAGCACTGCAAACAAAAAACAAGAAAGCAGACTATAAAGAACACTTCATTTTTCAGACTGGACTCTGCTATGTCGAGTGGTACGGAAAAGAGGAAAGAAAATACATTGGTAGCTGCCACCATTTCAGCAACAACAGCAGCGTCAACAAAACACACCCGTAGGTCAGACTCAGCTTACCATGCCTAACCTCAGGCTGCCATGTGCACCAGGTCCAGCGTGTACTGGTTTTGGCCGGGATAGAGTTTATGTTCTCCAGAGGAGCTGATACGGTGCTATGTTTTTGGATTTGTGATAAAAAAAGCGTTGCTAACGCACCGAGGTTTTAGTTGTTGTTGAGCAGTTCTTGCCTTTAACCAAAGGCAGAACCATTTACCTCAACAGGCAATACAAGATGTCCACCTAGCGTACACAGCACCAACAATCTCCAGACGGAAAGTACAGGTTACACAGGAAAAGTACAATGAAGAGGTAGAGAACAGCTTTGTGAACATGAAATTCTCTCTCTCCATTTTGTAAGACTAATGCTCGTATAGCTTAGGGTATCTACACCTATGAACACGTTCTATTTTTCAGACAATGGGCACACACATTTTCCTACTTCAGAGTAGAGAGAAACTAAAGCAAAACAACGGAAAGCTGTTCATTTAATAATACTACAGAAGACAGCAAGTGCTGCTGGGCTGGACATTCTGCTTTTCATTTGGTTTTATTGTGTGAACACATCTGTTGCAGAAGAAAAATGTTGCATCCGAAAGAGGTATTTTTTCTCTCATTTTCACTTACCAATTACAGCAGGGTAATTTGTAACGCTGGAAGGAGATGATACAAAAAGAGAATAGTTGACTAACTTACCAAACTTAATGCTGTTGTAAGTCACAAAAAAAATGATTTAAACATTATTTTTATTTTGCATTTGTACTTTTAATTTATTCTCTAAAGGAAGAATGGTTTTCATTAGTTTGTAACAATTAAAACATGCTGCTCTGTAATTAAATGGTGCTATTACACCAAACATCCTAATTTTTAACATGGAGATCTCTGTCTCTACTCATATACCTAGATAATTAGATTACCTAGTATATATAATTCTTTGTTCTTTAATTACACTAGTAATGTTGATACATGCTGTATACTTACAGACAGTTCACAGATTATCAATTTGAACAATTTTAGTTAGGAAAGAGTAAAATTATTACAATTTACAAAAATCAAATTTAAGAATGACTTAAGAGGTGATCCTTAATATGCTGTCTAGGTAAAAAAAAAAGAAGTAAAAAGGAAAACTCTTGAAATATTTGCATTTAAGACTGACATTAACATATAAAGCCTTACTTGTTGCTAGTGAATGAGGTGAAATGGTTTTTTTTGTGAAAACACTGGGGTCCCCTCAAGAGCTTATTCTCTTCTACACTGCCTATACCCACAGATTGAAAAAGACTAAAAAATGTCTCATCTTCTAAAATTCTTAATCAGTTGTTCAAGTTGTTGTTGATGGGCATTAGACAAATATGCTCAAGGAAGGACTGCTGTACTCAGCTTGTCCTTAGGTGAGAAGGCCAGAGCCATCTCATGATGATGTAGCACTTCAAGAAATTCCTCATTCTGATGCTTGGTTGGCAGCTTCCACCAGCTTTGCAGTCTGGGTTTCTTTATAAACTCAGCAGCAAATATACACTACTAAATATTTCATTTATTAATTCTGAGTCTTCACACCGCTTGCCAACTGCATTTTTATTTTACATAGGTTATTTCTGTTACAGAAAACTCCTTTTACATCGCTGGAAAAAGCTCTTTATTTATATGGTCCCTCCAGGACTCTAACTGGGAAAAGCCACTTCTGAAGGCCCCAGCTCCCTTTGGTGGCTGCTCCCTCCAGCAGAGAGAGGCACTTGTGTTTGGCTCAGGAGCGCTGCCAACGATGACAAGGTGAAAGGCGCTGGGCTGTTTTCCTGGCGGGTGACTTGCATGGGCAGGACTAGCCATGGGGTGGCTTTCTGGCGCTGTGCCAGGCAGCTGCCAGGTGCTCCATGCCACCCTCAGGGCTGACACTGCCAGGGCAGAACAAGTAAGCAGCTTGGTGCATTCATGCCCTGAATCTGCCTGGGCTTTGCAAATGCAGTAGGCGTGAAATAGAGGATCCCCAGATGTATGCAATTATCCTTTACTATATGCATGTACGCATGTGCATATATCTATATACACAGACAGACAGAAACACACACACTCTGAAAGGCTACAGGAGCAACGTACATTTTTTTGCTTCTTTCTGTTTCCTTCTCAGTGTAACTATCAGCAACTGCAGTGCTGCAAAACACTGCTTGTCAGAAAGGACTGCGCCTGGCCTCAGGCTCAGCATTTTGATCAAACAAGCCAACTTCACTTTTTTTTCTTTTTACACTTTTAGATTGGTTTCTAATCTTAAACGCTCTTGAAACGTTCCCTAATACAAATACGAATGAAATCACACAACTGCCCCTTGAAATCGCCTTAACACCTCTCCTCATCGTGTAAGCACGATGGAAAAATTATGCAGATTTGGCTTAAAGCCAAAATAACAATCTGCATATGCTACATAAACCAAGCTGTCCCACCGAAGGACCCCACTTTATGACCTTTGAGATCGCTAGCCATATGGAGGGCAGCAAATAACACCATTTACTTTTTAGGGTTATTTTTTTTTTTTAACTGCGGGGTTTTTTTGGCATTCTTTTGAATTACTAAAAAGAATTCCCCACACAATAACCGAGCCTCCCAGTTCAGCCTGCTCAAGCCTCGAATTAACACGGTGAAGACTAAACTGATATGCAGATATGGATGAAGAAAATTAAACTCTTCTGGTTCCCAGGTGATGAACATTTACTGCTACTTTCTCAACTCTCACTTTTTTTTCTCTTTGAATTTACAAATCTGTGCTATTCACTGCAGTAACCCAAGCCATAGGAAAAGGAGGATTTTTTTACATTTTGTGGCTTGAAAAACCTTGGATTGCCATATTTAGACAAAACGGTCCTGAAGATGACCTCAAAAGAGAGTTTCTGAGCTATGCCTTCTGCCGTACCATGATACAGAGGTGCTACTGAGCTGCGGGTGAGTGCAGTAGTGCTCGCCCACCCAAAGCCAAGGGCGGAAAGCCCTGCCCCAAGCCCTGCTGCCTGAGGGCCGTGCGAACATGATGGCTGTCAAAGATAGAGTAAGCTCATTTCCTGCAGCCAGGCAGGGAGGCCCCACATCTCAGTCGCGCTCTGTTGAGCTGCGGCGCATACCTATTGCTCCACAGTTGTCAATGGAAATAAAGGTACGTCGCTGCGGTTAGACGTGATGTGCGGACCAGTTAGGGCCTCTGCTTGACATGCCACTCAAGGGATCGGCGAGGCACTAAAATGGGACTCTGATGGCTGTGCTAGAAATTACATCCCCTCAAATTATTTAACTGCAGCTCAGCAAAAAAATTTCAGGCCCAGTTCACTGGTTTCTCAAACCTGAACTTTTCAGCTGGGCTCCCGAAGGAGATCAGGGAAAGGATGTTTTTGGGAGAGCAGGGGAAATGCTGCCTTCTCGCTTGCAGGCTGCCCTTCCAACAGGGCCAGGGATGGGCAGAGCAGCCAGGCTGCACACCATGGCTGGGTTGCACTGCTCAGCACCGGGGTTTCTTGTAGTCACTGGCTGAGATGACATGTATTGAAAAACAAAGCCTATGAAAAAGTAAGTGGTGACTTGACCCACAGCATCTACTAGCTCTGTCTGAAATACTCTGGCTCCCACTTATTAACCTTCTTATTGCTTTTATGCACTGGGGACTGGAAATAGAAGTTAACTTTCTTCTTCTCAGATATTCACATTAACAAAATAAGGTACAAGATTTAACATTTAGATAAAGATTAAATGTTTGCATGTGTATTGAGGACAGTTATGCTAGGCTCACAAGTGATGCTTGCTTTGTTTTAGCATTTATATCTTAAATGACTGTGTTTCCGTCATGACAGAAGACAACTCTTAACTCCAGAGGGTTGGAAGGAAATCTCATGCACATCTCTTAATTGTCAGATATGGATAGGTGCCTCTGAAAAGAGAGATATCTGGTAGCAAGAACACCCAGAACTTCAGAGACCTACAGTTCTAGGCAAAACTGATGTCCTGCTTATCAAACAGGTATCTTGGGAGCAAATACACCAGGCTGTAATTAGTGCAGACACTGCAAAATCATGGCTGTCAATGACAGAGTCTGAACTAGATGAGACAGTTACAGCAATCTGCTTTCTACTTTGTTACCACTTCACTGAATAAGGAAACCAGAGGGAAGAATAACATCACTCTTAACCTAATATAATTTCATTATTAACATTAACATGGACAAACCATAGGGAGCTCACAGCATGATAACCTAGCAGAGAAAATGGAGGGAAGCCAAAAAAGAGATTACTTGGGAACGGCTCACAGAAGGATTCTGAAAGGCGCATAATCAACTACAAATGCTGATGGATGTAAATGGCAAGGAGGTGTGGCAGCAAATGACAACAAGGAAAGGGGATGGGAAAGGGAAAAGGAAAACATTAGCAATAAATGTAAAAAATACTTTGGATCAGTAAGGCCGAAAATAACGGAAGAAATGTTTTCCTGTAGTATGCAAGTAACACGTATTGAGAAGATGCTGCAGAGGTAAACACCGCACTGGCCTGGCTGTGAACTGGACAGTGTAACCATGATACATATCCAACAGTGCTCTGAAATACTACTTAAGCTTTTAAAGGCATTATTTCACTATTACGAAACACTTGCCTTACAGCACATTCAGAAACACAAATATATATCTCTCTCCATACTTTTTAAACAGCTACCACTCTCTGAGGTCTCTTCTCCAGCCAGGAAGTATTTAGCAAGCAGTTTCCAACTTTCCTCTTGGAAACTTCTCACAGTATCATGCTTTTGTCTCCACTAGTTCAAAGCTGTGGATGCAACAATGTGGATCTCCAGCTGCATGGGACACCTCAGCTAACTTGCCAGTATAGCGCACCGCCTCTGGTGCTGCTCAAGCCAGGAAACGTGCTGTATCTCACACATGATCAGATAACAAATCTCAACAGGATCTTCTAAGAGACTCCTTTTATTTGCTGCAATTTATGCGTTGCATTCCCAGTTAAGATAAGCTAACATAGAAAAGAAAAAAAAAGCTGAAAATTAACCCCATTGGTATGAGAATGTGGTCAGGTACTTTTACTGCTGTTTAGCAACTTGTGAGCTGAACGAGACAGAGTTGGAGGTGCCAAAACCAAAGTCATCTGCAGAGGAAATGCCAGGATTCTCTAGTTCAAGTTGCTGAGAGAATTGCTTGGTTCGCAGTTCATATGAAATTTCTAACGCATCTTTTATAGCTGTACAAGTATTACTGAATGGATCCAGTCAACCTGGCCATCTGACAACACCACAATTTAAGAACAGATTCTTACAGATCACTTGTGAACAGAGATACATAGTAAGTTAGGCAGATCCTACGTTATTCCTCTTTTTTCTTTTTTTTTTTTCTCTGAAGGAAGGGAAAGTTGCAGTGACAAACTTGAGCTGCGCTCTTGAGCAGGAAAAGCTACACTACAGATATGCTGTGCAGAAAATCTGCAAACAGGAATATAGCCTGGGATTTAAGAACCTCGAGCAGACATCTCATCTTTGTGCTTCGAGTCACTGCAGAGTGCTACCTGTGATTTGTGTTTGCAAAAGAGAAGCTGTAGAAGAGGCACGCAGTGCAAGTTTACAGTGTCTACATGGGATCGAGTGACGTGGAGGTGTCTTTATTTCCATATATAGTATTGATGAGTGCAACCCTGGCGTATAGCATTCAGCTTTGTAACCACATCCTAAATCAGACAGGATACAAGAAAAGCCTCAGAATGAATATCAGGGTTGGACGGAACACTTTAGAGAAAGAAGATACATTTGGTCAGCTCTGTTCAGCTGTTCACCAAATAGTGGACTGAGAAGTGACTTGTTTACAGCACCCACATACTTTAATGGTAAGAAAACTGCAGATACTGAAGAGATGGTAGCTGAAGCCAGAGTTTTAGTGGAGCAGATGATTAATCACTAGAACAAAATGAAAGAAAAAATGGGTTGATTTGCTGTCACTTGATATTTTACGTCAGATCCAACTGACTTAACCAACTCACGTTTCTGATCTCTGTGCAGAAGTAGGAGAAACTGTGTGGCCAGTAGCAAAGAAGAAGTCAAGCTAAATGATCCAATGGTTCATTTTAGTCTTTCACAGCTGCACGTTACAGTCTTGTATGTCTCAGCTTCCAAGCCACTTGTGAAAACCGTTCTGTCAGGTTCTCTGAGACACCTCAGTGAATGTCATTTTAGGAAGACATTTTAACAACTCAATTTCTACCAATTCCAGTCACTGGCTCTTCAAAGCCCAGTGGTCACCACCCTGCAATATAAAGCCCTGAAGGAATGTGAAACAGCACTAGGTTAAAACAGAAGTTTGAGTACATGATCTTAAAAATTAATTTTAAGCGCTGCCCCTTCCCATCTGCCTTGTTCATAAATATTACTGTTTATTGCTTTGGATGAGAATAACTACTGAAGTGAAAAAAAAAATACACATACTAACCAGAACAAAAGTAATGTGCCCAGTAATAAAATTTAAGCATTACCAAGTTAAAGCCAGTACTTATGTGGTATAATAGGGCAGGAAGAGATACGTTACCAAAATGAAAATGGCTATTAAAATGCAGAAAAAAAGAAGGTATCAGTTCTCTTGTCCCATGTGAGAAAGTTACTGGCTCTAAGATTTTCTCCTATGTCTCCATACAGAAAACTCAAAGCCCTGAAACTGCTTTACATCTTATTATTAAAAGCTAAAGAAGGTCAAGAGAAAATTCTCTCTTTTTCCCCTTAGGTTCTTTTGTGTATAATGAGCAACTGCAGGCAGCCAGGGGCTGAAGCACTAGCAAAAAAAAAGAAGAATGCTACAAGAGCAGAAACAACACACTGTTCCTTTCAAGTTCACCCCCCTCCTGGCTCACAGCCCGCCTGCCTTGGCCAGCTGCCAGGGTATCAGGACAAAAGCTTCCTCCTCCGGCCAAAACCGAGGAAAAGGGTCCGTTGTTTAACACAGGCAGACTGGTTTCAGCAAGAGAAAAAGCTGAAAATAAGGGGAATTATATTAACTGAAGGTCCTGAGAGAGAAGAGTAATCTCCTAGTGTGGCTAATGCAATTCTCACTCCATGCCTTTCCCAAGCAGGGAATGTCTTGACTCCCTACTTCTCAGACTAGAAGGCAAAGTGAAATGTTTCAGCAGGGCTAAAGCTATGAGGCTGCTGAGGTCTTTGCGTCCCCTGAAGTTATTACAAACCAGTAACAACAATGCATCTCTCTTCTTTCCAGGAAGCCCAAAAGCAAACCACTCTCCCTGTGTGCTTGCCCACACTCATGCGAAGGGCGAGCATCCTCATAAAAAGACAGCAGAAATTTCCATGCACCTACCAAATCTTAAAGAGTCTCAGAGATGAACAAATCAAGCATTTAGCTATCTGAGGAATTCACAGACCCAAGTTCTGACTGGATTTCACAGATCGTCTTGAGATTACGAGGCATGTGTGGAGACAACCAAGGGGTATCAAGCCCAGCCAGCATGGGTTCATGAAAGGCAGGTCCTGCTTGACTGACCTGATCTCCTTCCATGATTGAGTGACCTGCCTGATATATAAGGGAAAGGCTGCTGATGTAGCCTACCTAGACTTCAGCAAAGTCTTCGACACTGTATCCCACATTCTCCTGGAGAAGCTGGCAGCCTGTGGCTTGGACAGGTACACTCCTTGCTGGGTAAAGAACCAGCTGGAGGGCTGGGCCCAGAGAGTGGTGGTGGATGGAATTGAAATCAGCTGGTGACACCAGTGCTTTCCCCCAAGGGTTGGTATTGGGGCCCATCCTGTTTAACATCCTCATTGAGTATTTGGATGAGGGAACTGAGTGCACTCTCAGTAAGTTTGCAGATGACACCAAGTTGGGAGGAAATGTTGATCTGCCTGGGGATAGGAAGGCCCTTCAGAAGGATCAGGACAGGCTGGATTGCTGGGCTGAGGCCAATGGGATGAAGCTTAGTAAGACCAAGTGCCAGGTCCTGCACTTTGGCCACAGCAATCCCAGGCAATGCTACAGACTTGGAGTAGAGAGGCTGGAAGACTGTGTGGAAGAAACAGACGTGGGGGTGTTGGTTGAGGCTTGGCTGAATATGAGCCAGCAGCATGCCCAGCTGGCTAAGAAGGCCAATGACATCCTGGTTTGTATCAGAAAGAGTGCTGCCAGCAGGAGAACAGAGGCAATCGTCTCCCTGTACTCAGCACTGGTGAGGCCACGTCTTGAGTACTGTCTTCAGTTTTGAGTCCTTCACTACGAGACAGACATTGAGGCCCTGGAGCATGCCCAGAGAAGCTGGGTGAAGGGTCTGGAGCACAACTCTTATGAGGAGTGACTGAGGGAACTGGGATCATTTGGTCTGCAGAAGAGGAGGCTCAGGGGAGACTTTATAGCTCTCTACAACTACCTGTGGTTGTGGCAACGTGGGGGTTGGCCTCTTCTCCCACATAACCAGTGACAGAACTAGAGAACTAGGCCTCAAGTTGCACCACAGGGGAAGTTCAGGTTGGATATTATGAAAAATTGCTTCTTTAAAGGAGTGGTCAGGAGCTGGAACAGGCTGCCCAGGGAGGCGGTTAAGTCACCAATCTCTGAAGGTGATGCTATTTGTTGGCTAAAAAGAAAACAACCACAATAATTCAACCTCTTGTGTCTATTTAAAATCTTTCAAAATTGATTCTCCGTGAGAAATCATGATCTCCCTGAGAAATTCAGCATACAATCTCTCTGCACAGTTCATTTTCTGTTTCTACATAGCATATCCTCCCTTTGATTGTCTCTTTTCCAAAAATCAGAGGTCCCACTTGATTAAATTTCTGTTCCTGTGAAAGTCATTCATTGCATCTCTGACCATCTCTGGCTACTGCTGTGTACCTTTTCTAGTTCTATTCGATTCTTTTCGAGAGGATGGGACCAGAGCTACAAATAATTAATGAAAATGCAGAAATCTGTGGTAAAAAAAACAAAACCAAAACATTACATAAATATTTTAAGAAGTCTGAAGAAGTTAAGAGTCAGAAGTAAATGATAACCTATGTGCCTATACCATAGATTTGAACCGTTGCTTGTCCCGAAGCGCAGACTGAGGATATTTCCTTTACTTTAAAAACAAAAGCAGTTCAACAAAAGAGATTTCTTCAACTTTATGGGCTAATCCTAAAAGAAAGAGTATTATCTACAAATAAATTTAATTTATCTAGTAAAGTAACACAGAAAAAAATAAAAAAGATTAAATAAAATTAAGATAAAATTTTGAAATCAAATTAAAAAAATTAACACTTCAATGGCCATTTTCAACAGCTAATCCAAAAACACAAAAATAAAAAATGCAGATCTTTTATTTTTTTTCCTAAAAACTAATAAAAATTCCCTTAGAATTCCCTTACTAGATTCTGAATTGATGAAATTCTATTCAATTTGTTAAACTTAATGGAAGAATAAATGCCTACATTTCACTCGTGCCAAACAGACCAAGAAAACCCCGAAACCATAAAGGATCATCTTTTTAAAATCTGCAAACAGAACAGAATGCACCATATTCTTTCTGTTTTAATGAAGTTCTATGGAAAACAAGCTTAAAAAGATATCTGAGATTCATGGTTTCCAAGGCAACCAAAACAATGGAAAAAAAAAAGATGAGAGTCTTGTCACAGCCTGTCCAAACCCCAAAAATTTGTCTCCAGGAGACTTGGAGTAAGTTTATATGGAAGGGGCACCTACCGCATTGGCTGTGCACGTGCACTTACACATGCCAAGAGGGCCATAAGGCCCACACTTTGACATAGGCACAGCACTCATTTGGACATGAATGCGTGTACAATCATTGAGTATGTGGGTCCCAGAACACTTTTAAACTCTCCAGTTCAGCATCTAAATGGAGGCCAAGTTTTCCTATATGTGTTGGGGATATGAAATCGTGACCCTGAGCTCTCTTAAAAATATATCCCTCACTGGTATGGCCAGTGGCTACGGCCATCAGTCTCTGAACAAACATGGCAGCCCAGGTACATCACGTTCAGTTGACATTTCCTCCATCTGCTTGTCACGGTGGTTGACAGCATTTCTGGCATATTCCTAGAGCATTTAATCTTGTTAAGTGCATTTACTGAAGAAACAAAAACCCCTTAAATGAGCAAATATAGAGTCCTCATAAACATAGCTACATTTTTTTTTTTCATTTGCTCTGAGTAACAGCGGGAAATGAAAAACCACGAGGCTGAAGGAAGTGAAAGGACTATTTATGTATCATGGGAAAAATTAAACTGAGTTTCAATGCTTTAAAGTGTCCAACATCTGTTTATCAAAACACTTTTGTTGTACTTCTTTTGTCCTCAATTATGCAGTCTGACTGCTCTGACTTACGAAAACTGCACTAGATTCTTCCTTTGATTTTAATGGCAATCTGTGTAAGTTCTGCAACTACTTTGAAACCAAAATGTTTGGCTGGCATTTCCAGTTGCCAATAAAACATATGAACGTATCAAGTGCCCTTTCTTCATAGAATTGCCCACATGTGCACACACATTCTGTAAAGATGTGTGGGTCTTGGACTTCTTCCCTTTCTGTGCAAGAGATACAAAGTGTCTAGGCTCTAAATTTTCATCTCTGTTAAAATAAAATCTGTTGAACAAGTGGGATGTACACCAAGATGTGGTTTGGAAGGATAACAGAAAAGAGCCTGTGAATTGAATAGTTGAATTAAGCAAGAACTCAAGCCACTGATTTCTACAAGAAGCCTGCAAAAACATGCACCAAGAAAAATAACTTTCATCAGTTCAAAGCAGAACTTTTCACTAACTGTTGAGTCTGTCCTTAAAATAGGCTAAATAATGTATTCTGCAACTGCAAAAAGCACTGGAACCAGGGGACCACAAGCCATATTCCACAAGCAGCAGAAGGCAGTGCCAAGCAAATACTGAAATTCAATATGTAGAAAAATACGCTTTTCAGTTTCATTGCTGTTCTCTTATTAAAAATTCTAGATGAACAGGGCTGACATTTTGGTAAGCTGTTTGCAAATGTTTAAGAAGACAGAGGCTTTCTGCTGTCAGTCACTTGCACTGGCATAGCTGCACCAAACAGGCAAAGTTGTACAAGCTGCAGTTTGTACCTGTTATTTTCAGCATATAAGAGCTTGAAATGATCGACTATAAAGGGGTTTGCAGTCCCACAGAAGCTGTTCTTAGTATAACAGGATGTATATACATGTACTTCACGATCCTATTCAGGAAAATGTCTTTCTATCAAGCGCTTGAACACAAACAGCACTCATTTCACCCTTTTTCACCATGCTGACTGGAAAGATCAATTTGCTATTTTTAAATAAACAAAATAATCTGAACAAGAGAAATCTGTCTCACCGCACTTAAAAAGATTGTATGCTCTCTAGCATTAAGCATCTCACCTGATTTGTAAAGAAAATCAACTGATTTAACACACAGAATTGTGGGCTAAACTAAGTACCTCAAAACAGGGAAGACCGTGATCTCTTCAAAGTGTTCTTTGGCATCCTGGATTTCCATCTTACATTCTGTCCTTAATGGTATTTAACTGGCACCACAGGCACTCAGAACTTACCACTACATCTGACTGGGCTAGATTGAACGCTTAAGGTAAGAATTCAGAGAAAAAAAACAAACGAACAAAATCCACCTGAAAGATCCAGAAATTCTGAAACAATAGCCCTAAGGAAGACACAAATCACTACTGCCTGATACTTTTATGGTGAAACTGGACAAACAACAGTCCCTATGAACTAGGATTCAGTGCAGGAAAACAAACCGATGTCTTCTCAAGCAGTGAAACCTGAGTTGTGAAGAGGGCAAGACCAAAGACACACCTGATGTGTGGCTTTATCCAAAAAAACCACCACGACAAAAACATGGGGCAGGCAGATGGTGAAATTACCTCGCTGCCAAATATCTCAGCAGTTTGTTTGATCATCATCTCCTGCTCCAGTAGGCCTGGCCTGCCATGCCCTCTTCACAATCCCTTCACAGTTTTACTGCCCAAACTCCTTCTTTGGGTTTCCCGTTTTCTGCATTTCATTCTTTCCAGGCACTCTTCTAGCAGCTGCTTTTGTCTCCATGCAGGGAATTCTCAATATTTTACTGGAATAGATGTTCATCCACCTGCTTGGCTCTTGGTAAAGAAATCCTGGGTTTCTACTGCATTTGTTTGCCACAAACAGACCTTGTTGTTGGAAACACTCCAGTAAGAAATACTACCAAAGTGCTGTAAAAAAAACAAAACAGAAATAAAACCAAAACCCACCCAGACAATCCTTCCCCATCCTCCAAAAGCTCAAAATAGCACTCAGTGATGTATGGATCTATTGGACAGGCAAGAAGAAGACTAGTAAGGCATGACATACACTGTTTTTATACGCATACTTCTTCCTTGCTTCCAGAAGCACTACTAAATGCAAGCTCCTTGACAGCTTCCATCTGCACTCAACCTTACACTACTGCACAGCACAAGTGAGAAATATTCCTACCTCTTGCCTACTGAACCCCTGCTACCACTCCACAATGCAATACGTGCTGTGGGAATCCACACAGCTCCGTTGACAGTGACATCAGTGCAAAGCTGGGAAACATCTACACGGTTATTTGCAAGCCCTGAAAGTGAGCTTCATCTGACCAAAGTCAGATGTCTACCTACAGCTGAGCTACCCTCTTAGTATTCTATAGAGGTGGTGAAAGAGCAAGGCCTCTCATCCTAAAATAAAGTCAACATTTCTCCTTATTGATAAAAAAGAAGCTGAAAATAACTGATCAATTTAATACAAAAGGTACAAAAAGAGGCATTAGTTTTATGATGGGTTAGAAAAGCCACTGGGAGGTGACCATACTTACTGGAGGAAGGACAGGAATACCCAACAGTCCGGAAAAATTCACCTGAATGTCTAGTGAAAAACAATAGGAGTTTTATAGAGAAATATCCATCCTGTACTGCAAACGAGTCTAAACGTCTAAGCATGGCTGTATGAATACCACAAAAGTAATGACATATTGTCAATGACCAATACTTTATTCAAGCAGGAATCTTATTTCTAAGATACCTAAACAGCTTCTGACATCAGCTGATACTTACTACGTATTGAAAAGTGATTTGATCTGTAATTGTGAGGAGGATAGAGAAGTTCAGAGGAGAGAGAGAAAAAAGAAAAAAGATCAGAAATAAAAAGTAATAAGTAGGATGCTAAATTAAAGAGCATAATAAAAGTGAAGGAAATAAAAAGAAAGTAGAAGGCAAATATTTAAATAAGTGATTGAAAAAAAGTTTTACCACTGCTTGTGTGAAAACTGAACTCTAGCTTCTAAAGGCCACTGTTTTTGTGGCTTTAAAAATTATTTTTTTTAAATCAATCTCATCTCAGTGACATTTTCCTCATAATGCACTGTGTTCCCAACAGCCTACCATTTCTTCATGGATAGAAACAAACAAATAACCCCCCCCTGTTCTTTTTTGCTATGTTCAGTAGTGCTTGTTATCCCTCTCCTTGTCTCCCTTCTGTGAAAAGCAAGACATTCAGTAATGTAGCGGACTGTTTGTAAATGAGTTAAACCAGTCAAAAAGCAGGAGAGGAAAGGACCAAGTCAAGTATGCATTCTTAGTCCTAAGCCCTGCATTTGCATGTTCTGTAGCACCAACAATGCAACACTCACAATGATTTAGAGGTACTTATGTACTCATAGTACAATGATACACTGCACAGTGACACAACAGATTCACGTACCCTTCAAAACTCAATTAGGAGAAAAGCTATGGAATAGGACAGACCGTTATAATTACCTATTCAACATTCTCACTACACAAAAGGTATTAGATGGAATCATACCACAGAAGGCATAGGATCAGGATATACTGTTTTATCACTGACCTGGCAGGACATGAAGTTTCTTCTCATGGCAGATGCACAGAGCTAAGTTAATCCAATAATAAAAGGGAAGCTAGAGTGGAGGAATCACAAAAAACCATAGGGAAAGCAAACTGATTGTGAATAGGGAATATTTCAGGGCCTGAGAACTGAGCAGGAGCATGCGCATGGACAGACAACAGATACTGCCCCAGACATTCATCAAGCAGCAAAGCTGGGAAGGATGGATAAATGCTTGGGTTTACTTGTTGTAATGGAGCAATTGGAGGAAGACGACAATTTAAGTCACTAACCCCTGGATAGCTCTTCTATTTCTCCTGAGTCTTTGATTATCATTCTTCTCTTTCTCTTCAGTACCCTCATTTCCCCTGAGTATGCACTCAGCAGCAACTTGCATTCCCCAGAAATACTCCCACTAGCTGCCTGGAAAGACGTTCATGCTAGAGGGCAAAACACTCTTCTGACATGAAGATGCCTTCAAAACCACAAGTCATCTTCAGAAACCAAACTGCATGGAGGTGCATGAAGAATTCCTCTAAGACCAACTTTGGAGGCAAGTGAATTCAGCCAACTCACAAACATCAGCAGTAATTTCATTTGAGTAAGCATGTTCGGTATTTTCAAATCCTCCCCCCAAACCACACACCTCTTTGCACGTGCACTTCTTTTAAAAATATTTTCTTATTGGCCTGTTTCTATGCTCACATTTTGCCCTCAGCCTATATGATAAAATTGTTTTCTGGGTGAGCCCTGGAGAACCAAGCAGACCAAACACTAATGCTCATATGGATTTTATTTAGAGGGGGAAAAAAATCCCTTAAGTTGAGTAGCTATGTTATTTTGAACTGGTTTTATATTTTATGTGCACATAGTGGAGCTGGAATTTCAGGGCTGGCTTTTGTTTGCATTCATCGTGAAACATTTGTTATATGAGCTGCTGCTACTGCTACCAAAACAGCTGCTGCTCACTGCTAGAAAACCAGAGCCCATCTCAACAGTTTCTTTCTTTCCCTGGTAAGTCTATCTGGAAAATGATGTTTCTATAGAAAACCGCCTTTCTTAGGCTTCACTGACATCCTGAACATCTTTTGTCTACTCTGAACATGGGCCTGAAAAGGGACTGATAAATCAGAGCAGATGCTCCTGAAATATCTACAATTAAAGGCAGATCAGAACTACAGCTGTGTGAGCTCTCTGCTCTGCTACACCTTAAATGTGAATGTCTTCCCATCAGTAGCTCTTATGACTTAGCCAGAATTCAGCTTATCTGTCCTAAATCACCATTTTCTACCATCTGGAAAAATGAAGCCATAAATTGAGTACATCAAATGGCTTGATTTCCCTTCACATAAAAATTTATTTGCCCTAGAAATGCTGCTGTCTAGTGGCTAGAGCAATCTGTAGGAGAATGCTTACCTATCCAGAAAAAAAAAAAATACAACACCCAGCCATCTGACAATCTGTGCACTTTTCTGAAGATCTGAAGGCAAACCAGGACCTAGCAGATGAGTGGACTGCAGCCCTGAGTGCTGAGGTCAGACTCCCTGAACTGCACAGAAGCTGAATTTTGATACACTACTTACTTTGTTACAATTACTGAAATACTTCAGGGTTGTTCTTGTTGCTTCCCGGCAATTTCAAACTGGCAGTGACCTCTCTCACCTCATTCTCATCTTTTAAATGAAATTTTATCCTAGACTTTAGCACAGTTCCTGCAGGATTCCACTCTTTCTGAAGTAAGGGGAGGCTACCAAACAATTAACGCCTACCAGTTTAACTAATTTTTATCTTTCAGGAAAATTGTTTTTTTCTTTTATAATACCTGAACAACTTACGTTTCTGAACAGGTTTTGGACAGAGATCCTGCTGAAAATCAAACTTGTACCATCTCATATCTATGTACTTGCTGACTCCTTCAAGGAACTAGCTGATCTTCAACTCTCTAAAAAGAGTCACACTGACTTTTCTCAAATGTCTAAGAGTTACATTTCTTACTATAGTTAAATGGGATTCTTTCACCTGTAGCTGTTCAGATCACCACTGCAGCCCTTGTAGTAATGTTAACTGCCTTCTATTCTTCCAATATAGCTGATGACCAAACAACAGGACACACAACAAATATGGCAATTAGTTTCAAAGACACTCCTGGTGAATACTGGCTATGACAGCAGCACTCTTGACACTGCCACACAGGAAACATAATTGAGGAGAAAAAACACCCAGCAAATCTGTTGTCTGTATTATAGATGGAGTTTGCAAATAAGGGAAACCTTATTCAGAGATAGTCCAAACAGATACATACAGCTCACAATATGAGATTTTTAAAGTGCAGTAACCATTGTGCAAATGTTGCAGATAGAAAAAGCAGACTACTGCTCTCTGGTCTCATCTTCCCTCTCTCACTCCTTTCTTCTGAATTGCGATCTTATTGTATTCTTTAATTAGTGTGTTATTTAGATGAGACCAGAGAGCAGTAGTCTCATCTTCCCTCTCTCAAAGATGCCTTTTGCTACTACATTTATAAATTTGTGATTCAGCTCCAAGAGCAGAGAAAAAGAAGAAAAATGGAATCCTTCAAGCCATAGTTAGTAAAAGCCTCTTCTCTTGCTACAGCTTCTTGGAAAGCAAATTTTCAAGAGGGTCAGGTCAAAAAGGCTGGGAAATTCCAGCTGAGAAAGGAAGTTGGGAGCATAAACTCCAAGAAAGCCTTCAGCAATGAGGCTCTGAAGGAACACAGGAATGGTGTGAAGTTATGCTCAAGTGAGCAGATTATCCCCTCAGGAGTGATGGCTGAGAGACAGACCAAAAGAAATGTGTAGCAGCTGAGAGCTACTCTGCTAACACTTTTCATTACTTAGACTTCATATAACTCTGTAACTAAGGACCAGTAACTATTTCTTTTCCTTTTTTTTTTTCCCTAATGGCAATTATAGAAATCTTAAGGGGACTTAGAGGTCTTCAGATGACCGGAGCACTGCCGTTGTGTCCTCTGAGAGCAAATAATCTACTTACAGGTACACAGGACACAACTCAGCAGACACTTGCCACTTTATATCATTTATTGATTTGTTCTAAACCTCTCTATACTAACCCTTCAATCTGCTTTACCCACAGGATAGGCAAGAACGGTGACCTGTTCTACTACAGCCTTTTCCTCCTTGAGTGTGCCTGTCAACTCTCCCAGTACCCACTGTCTCTCCCCCCCAGCTCAAATCTTTTAGTTCAGACATGGCTGAAAATAACTTTTGGTATTAGTATGCAAGAAAGAGCCTCGCTATAATTTCACTGTCAGAACTCATGCTCCTTCATGTTTTCCTCATTTTAATTATTATAGCATTTTAATTGTTATAGCAAATCATTTTTATCACTGTAAAACTTGATTATAAATTGCTATGTTTATGTGAAAACCCAACACAATTCTCTATGAATGGCTACTCATCTTTACTGTAAAAAAAATACAGGTAAAATCTCGCTGATTACATTTCTTTTTCATATTTACTTTACCTCTAATACTTTCCATGACATTTCAGAACCAACAAAGATACTTTCTGATGCTACTCACATTGCTCTTACAAGACATCCTGGGGATGAGAACAATCAATTTAACATATAACCTATTCTATTGCTGTTACAATGGACAGGACTTACGATTAGTTTAAGAGGTAAATGACAGCAGCCTACTTTGAACACTGAATACAAGACTATGCTTCTGAAAGCAGACTGAATAGTCAGCTTGGGTCTATTCCACACTGTCGCCGTTTCTTCCATGTCAGATACGCTCAATTTTCAGTTGAACGTATTTCTCTTCAAACACTGCCCCTGAACACGTATTGTGGCACAGAGTCATAATCATGCCAAATTCTGAGTTGCTATAGAGATACATTACTAACAAGAGTTCTTCATATTCCACCTTAGGCAACTTGGTTGTTGCCATATAGGTGAAATGAAGACCTGTGAAAATGTACTGGAGCTGAAGCAGGCCCATTAACTGAAATTCAGCCATCCGCCCCATCCACTATGCCTTACACTGTCTGAATAGAGGTCAAAGTTGTTAAAGAAGCCATTTGCATAGTGTTACCACTATCATTTTTTATTCAAATGTTACTTTAAGGTATAATAACATAATAACATATCACACAATAATAGAGGTGTAGGTGGAACTTTACTGATTAAAATAGCATTATGATTTTATTTGTAAGTTAGTGAAGAAGGAATGAACCATCACTGCAAGCTTTGTCGGTCATTAATAAAATTCTGTCATTCTGTCATCAGTGACCTTGGGTTATTTACGAGATATTGCTAATGCTCAATGTGAACACACCATTCCCTGTGTACCAGAACTCTAACAATGCTGCTTGCCCATGCATTTTGCATTTCTTTATACTGGGGCAGGAAACATTGTAAAGAAGCATCAGGGAATTAACCTTGGATGAATAGCAGGAGCACTGTTACAAATCCTTAACATCTTTAGTGACTGATATGCTCATTAGATAAACGTTACAGTTTCTTAAAAGATACCAGCATCAACCCTTCAAAATTATCTCCTGACACAAGAGAATGCACATGAATTCTTGGCATATGGGATGCAAGAGTTTGGCTGACTCACCCCTTGTGATTAAGACCACAAATACGTTTTGTTTTTACTTCAAGAAAGTATGAAATTACATCTGTGTTGGTTTAATCCAAAACCAGACAGCCCATCAGTAGATCTGATAAAGGGAAATTGAAACAATGCAAGAGTCATGAAGATGTGGAACGAAATGCAGAATCTGGAGGCTGAAGTCTTTTGGAAATGCACTACACAATGAAGATGAAGCTGGAAGTGGTCTTGCCTTCATAATACTACAAGTACAAATGTATTATACAGAAAATTTAACAGAGAAATTGTTCATGGTGGAGAGATTTGGACAAGAGTATTAAAAAAATAAAGCATTTGACTTCTGACTTTGCCAACTGATAACCATTATGAAAAGCTGGAGTTCCGAACACAAATCAGAGATGTATAGGCTTGGTCTCTGCAAAGGTTCATAAAGGTTCTGCAAAGGTTCAAACAGCAGCAAATAGCATCCAATGAGGACTGTGAATCAAGGGAAGACAATACCAAAGAAACAAAGAGTTTCCAGAGAGAACTAACGATCACAAGCATGCAAAAAAATAAAAATAAAAATAAAAAAAAACATAAAAAAAAATTGGATGCAGCCTCTCAAAGAAATCCTTTTCTACTAGAACTAAACTTAGTGCCCAAGCCAGCAGTATTAATACAAGCTAACATGTATTGTAGCCCACAAAAAAAAAAAAAAAAGGGGGAGAAATTTCCGTAATTCTATGTAACGCTTAGCATATCTCTACAATACCTTGTAGGTTGTCACAGCTTGTCTATGGGTCACATGACCAGAAACCTTAGCAGAAGCTCAACCTTTGAGGTTTTTCAGAAGATGATCCAAGGGAACAGGGACTTCACCTTCCATTACATCTTCACTTCAGGAGAAAGGAGAACCATAGCAATAATTTTGGCAGATGGATCTGTATTTTACTTCCCTGTACCCTAAACTCAGGGAGCAGATTTACTCTGGATGAGAGCCCTAGTCACGTCAGGCTCACAGGTACTTCACTCTTTTTCTCAGAAGGCATCATTCATTTTGGGCGAGATGATGCACTTACAGACAAATAATAGAATCATGGAATGGCCTGGCTTGGAAAGGACCTCAAAGATCATCTAATTTCAACACCCCTGCCACGGGCAGGGTTGCCAACCACTAGACGAGGCTGCCCAGGGCCACATCCAGCCTTGCTAGATGTTCTGCTGCATAACCATGCACATATGGGCCAATCCAATAAGCACATGTTAGCAGGGAATGGTAAATACAGCAGACTTGATCTTGGGATACCTACAAACTCCCTGCGGGTTTGGAAAGCATTACCAAATTCTCTTGCTACAACTTCAGTGTTGCTCGTACCTGAAAAATGAATTTAAAATATCCTGGATAAATCTTTCGGTGCCACAGTTCTGTCTCCCGTGTAATACATGCATGTTCTGTGATAGCCTCACCCTTCTGAGCAGAATTAAAAAAACGCAGCTGTAACGAGCTGCCAACTTTCCTGCAGAACTTGCCACAGAGAAGTCGAGATTCTGAGATGAATCTTCAAAAGATCTAGAGGCTCTCTGGTAAAAGAGAGTCATGAGAAAGCTCAGAAGTACTCAAATCCTTCCAAGAGTTCTTATTCTTAAAACAGCTCGGTTTATTCACAAAGGGATTTGAATCCTCTGAAAGTCAGAAAACAACATATTTTCCTATTATGGAATTGGAAAGAGTATTTCCACTGATTATGCTTATCACTGACTGCTGCATCCACTAACTTCAAGGCATCCCAAGATCAGGCAGCTTGTTTTTATCCCTTCATTCTAAAACTTATTTTCATGACTGAAGAGTTAAATAACATATTTACAGCTTTTGACGCTACCTTCAGCTTTATAAAACAAGCCAAGGAGCACAGTTTTTGTGTAGACTGTCCTAGGTGCCATTGACAAAATGGTGAAGAAAATTCCTCTGGGGACATGTGCTGTTACTTCTTCCCTTCCCCATCTTGCTTGCACACAAAGAAAAGGGAATTGGTTTCATAATACAGTTAATAATAACATAATTAAACACTCTGCATAAACTGCCTGTTCTCACATACTCATTGTTTTAAAGCATTCTTCTGGATAATTTTGAAAGTTCAGAGATTGAAGACATAAATAGCTTGTTCACATTCCTATTTGTATTTTCTCTTTTCAGAACAGGATGTTGGGTGATAAAGAAGAAAACACCACCCAGGCAGAATGTAAACTCACGTGTGCTATTACCATTGGCACAATGTTCAGCTTCCCTCAGAGTATGAAAAAAGCAGGGAGATTACACCACCTTCTGGACAAAACTTTTTAAGTCACACATACAATTATTTTCTTTCACATAACGGATGGGAACACACCACCAAAGCATTATACAATTAGCTATTTCCCAAGGCCAATTTCATATTTTACTGCCACATACAGTTCAGAACTTTTCTTTTCTACAGAAAATTTTCACACAGAGTGTGACATTTAAATTTGATCTCATCCAAGCTGCTTTTCTTCTCACATCAAGAGCAAAGATGTTTGTAGGTGAGAGAAAGATTGTGCATTTATGCACAAGAGATGAGAAAATTTCTACTTTCCACTCAGTGTTCCCAGCTCTGCCCTCTCCACCAAGTACGGCTCATTAGAAGTAGGCAGAATTTAGAAGCTGCAGATTGCTTGTTCTAATTTTTTCTTAATTTCGTTTCACTTTGTACTGAACAAAGGCAGAATATAAGATGATGACTGTTCAGAGACACTGCACAAGAAGCACTGTCTCCTTCCATAAGATTTCTTTCAATCTTTCTTATCCAGAGTTTTTGTTCTTAGAGCAAAGATTTTCCTCCCATTTCTTGGAGGGAAAAAACAGTGGGATCCTTCCCACCTTACCTTTGATTTTCCCATATCATAGCAACTTTCCTAGCAATGACTGAACATTTCCAGATGCACAGCATCTGCATCATTAATGCTGGAGCACTCTAAGAATAGAATGGCAGAAAGGCTGCCTAAAGAATTTAGTACTCAAGTTATCAGGAAGACTATGGGGAGCACTGCTAAAAAAGTGATGGCATGGAATGGGGGATAAGGAAAGAAAGGCTTTCTCTCAGCCTTCTCCACTTGCAAAGAGTTTCTATTTTGACAAGGAGTGCAAAAATGCTCTTTTCAAATTCCAGTACAAGAATCATCTTGAAGGCATGTCCCACCTTCAGTGAAGTTTATCTCACCCTTCTCCTAAGTCCATCAAAGAAAGCTTTACCATCTGTGTCATAGGACCGCAGCCTTGCAATAAAGACAAATGGCAGCAGTGCCCTTCTCAGTGAGTTTAAAGAGAATGAGCAGCTCACAAATACAAAACATCCAGACTGTATCACCAGCATTCATGAATGAAAAAGAATTAAAAAAATCAGCAAGTTTATATGATCTAGTACTACTACTATAGTTAAAAACATTCTCTGTAAATGTGATTCTTCAGGAGAATCATATTTGCATTGCATTTGCAAAAAAAGCATATTATTTTACACTTAAACTGAAGAATATATTTTGTTCCAGCTGACAGCATGAGCAATTTTACTGCAGCCAATTAAAACTAACTGTTTAAAAAGTCTAAGTTGGTCTTCTTGCTGTACAGTAAGATCTATGCAACCTTTGTAGTTAAGTGTAATGTTCAAAAAGCTAAATTCTGGTATCGGGAAGAAGTGTTTATATGGGGCTTCTGGTGTCAAGGAAAATTTATAAAACCTTACAGGAGAAGATAAAGGCTATTCTGAGGTAATGAAAAACATTTAATTGCCTATTCTTTTACATTAGGTGCTGTTAACATTCACTCCTTAACAGAGAAGTTGAAAAAGTAAAGAAAAACTCCATGCTCTACTATGTATTTTGTGCACTGTCTGTCCTTTTAAAACACT
The DNA here is from genome assembly GCA_016647715.1 of Pavo muticus. NCBI lineage: Eukaryota > Metazoa > Chordata > Aves > Galliformes > Phasianidae > Pavo > Pavo muticus. The sequence continues at coordinate 532,604 of JACDJE010000047.1, forward strand.
GAAGATACAAAACTGATACGTGCCCACTTGAAAATAAGCTGCACAAGTGTTCTCCACTTTCCGACCACCAGCTAGGCCATGGAAGTGAGGTATGACCTGCAAAAATGAACAGGTCTGATCAGTTATTTTTCCTTCAGCTGTGTTCCAGAGAGTAAGGAGAGATTTTGCACGTAAAGTTACTCTGTAACTATTTCAGGCCTCTCACATTGCAAAGGAATACTTTCAAATTCTGAAGTAAAATTAATCCAAGGTTCTGCAATTGGACCCTATCTGCTCCAATGCTGGTGAAAAAGAAATGAAAAGCAGAACAGTGAGCAACTTCTGGTGTGATAGCAAAGAAACGAAGTAAACAAAGTTACCTATCTATCTATCTCACTATCCTCCCCCACTTCTGATGTCTTGTCAAAAGCTGTCGTTGCTATCAAGCTAGAAGGTGTTTACTACTTTGGACAAGACAAGCACTTCAAGAAAAGCTTGATTTGACATCAATATTAACAAGATACTTAATATCAAGGAGAGTAGAAAAGGAAAAAGAAACAAGAACCCTGTAGCGCTAAAGAATGCTACAAGATTAAAAGGTTCCATTGAAAGCTTCAGCACAACAAAAGCTTTCAGCTTCATCTTTCACAGTGTTGCACGCTGTTACAAAACACACATCAAAATATTCAGCATATGGATTTCCTCAGGGCAACATTTTAACGCAATGAAAGAAATTATTCTTCTCGTGTCCTCAGACACTAAAATTTCCTACCTTCTTTCTCAAGCTCCTCTTCTCAGTTCATGCAAAACATAATGAAATACATCACTGGTGTCACCAACAAATGTGCTTAAGTCACATTACATTTAACAGTTATCTCTGCCATTATACACAGCCAGACAGCTGCACTTACATCTCTTTGCTGTAACACTCTGCTATCTATCTGATCAATAGAGTCACAGTTTTACCGATCCTTTAGTTCAGAACAATAGCCGTGAAGTATATTTGACAGTAAAAAGGCTCTGGGCTTTGTTTTCTTGCTAGGAGGACAATGAGCAAGACGTTTTTAATAAATGTTCGTAACTGCTGTCTCAGATGAGAAATTCTGCTGCTGAAAAAAGGAGACAGAAGACACTTCAATAAGGTTTGCATAGTTCAAATAAAAAAACAGAGATGAAAAAAAGAAAGCTTCAGTATTTCCTGATCTGTAGTATCACCAGTCTACACTGAAGGCTCCTGACCATAACAAGTTTGCATGGATGGGAGCTGTAGCGAGCTGGTGCCCACCCAAAGCAACTGTAATGAAGAGGAGGGTCCCAACTTTGGAAAGAAGAAGGGTCTTAACCCTAAACTCCCACAGTTGTCTCTTGAATGCTCTCCAAGTGCAACTACAGGAGTGTCCAAAGGTCACCCTGCGCAGCACTCATGGTTTTATGACTTGAGTGCATCCAGTATTTTACTATCTACAGTGGGAAGCAGGTGTTCTTTAGTTTTTTTAGAGTATGATATTGGTGAGACAGCAACCACCAATTTTCTACTTTACTTTACTTTGCATATAATCCACTAAAGCAGTATTGGATGGGAACTGCCTTCCTTCAACTATTTTCTGCTTTGAAGCAGCTCTATAAATCCAATTGTTTAAATGTGTCTCGCCTATAACAAGTGGGCTCTAGTATAGAGATTCACTAGCCTGTGACGGACTGCAAGGACCTTCCATACATGGCCCTCTACTGCATTTTTCTCATCTGAGTATGTTCATCTGATAAAAAAGTAAGTTCTGGAAAAGTACTGCCTTTTTTACATAAAGAGAAGAAAGACTGCCATAACAGTATATCAGATAAAGCAGCAGTTTAGCAAACAAAAGTACATTTTATATAACTAATCTGCAAGTGTTAGCTGCAACAAGAAAGTTAGGTTTAGCCTGACTTATCTGCTGCTTTGTGGGGTCACCATGCAGCTGGGCTGGAGAATAGTATCCCTTCCTCCCAGCACTTCATGATGCAACAGCAGAGGGTGTTGCAGATCAGGTCTAAGGTGCACTGAAAAGAACTATGTAGCATTTCTTACACAGTGCTTGGACTCTTTTCTTTTTTTTTTTTTCTGACTGATTCTGTTAAGTCTTTTGTAAGCATTTGCACCAACTCTAACATAATCTGAAAATAATTATGATTAAAAAAAAAAGATCTTTGCATGTATGAAAAAAGCAGAGCTAACACAAAGATGTGCTTCCATTCTATTCCTCAGTCTTACTCAGTGAATGGTAAAAAAAGAATTCAACTTTAATCCACGTGAGGAACACTGAAGGAAAGGGATGAATCTTCATACAATATTGGTCTTATGCATGAAATCCCAGAGAAGAGGAAATTGCTGCCCTGAAGTGTGGGATCGGATACTGCAGTATGCACAGAGAGAAAAAAGACTGTCCAGCACTTACTCATTCTGGGAGACTGCTTATTTCACATTTCACAATTTCAATGGCACCCTGGTGAAAAATTAAGCCCCAGCGAGCTGTTTTTAGCTTCCCAAATTGGAAGAGAAGTGAAAATCTATGTTGCATAGAACAGCTGAAAAATCCTATATATTCCCAGAGAAAAATCTGCTGACTGCAGAAAGCTTCCTTATGTTGATTCTCTACCTCCTTCTGGCCTAGCATCTGTACAGGAAAAATGCAAGGAAGACTTCCACATGCTAAAAATATAGGTCTTGTTATTTTAAAATTCACAAAGAAAAGAGAATGCCATTCTTTCTCTGTAATATTTGTACATTGCTTAATACAAAACTTTCAAAGATGCATCCCAGAAGGAGGGACTGGGTGACAGTCACGCACTGAAGCCTTTCATTTTTTCAAAACAACTGACTGCTATTACAGCTGCTCTCAATCAAAAGCCAGTGATAAGCTTCATGCATTACCAACAAAATTCAGTGTTTGATTCATGTGTTTTTAATATACAAATTAGTACAAAACATACCTTTCAGTGGCTGTAAGCATTTCAATTGACATGAATGTAACAGTCACCATGCTAGAAGCAACTTTCACCCCTTCTTGGTTCATACCACATTAACAGCCCAACCAAATGTAAGCAACAGACCAGTTCTGCCAAAATGATTTGCACAGCTCCACAGAAGCACCTTATTTCTTGACTTAAGCATAGGACACAAAACTATTCTCTAGAGAGGCAGAACAAAAAATACGCATTGGAAGGAATGGACTGAACACAACAGGAGAACCCCTTCAGATCGATGCTGGGGTACAAGTTAAGATGCCGATTAAGTGCTTCCGTTTTCATTTCTCTACTGAAGTTCACCCAACTCTTTATTTCTGACCGTGCTTTCTACTCAGTGTACTGTAGGCATACATTATTATTTGTACTTCACCTAATCTCTAAGTGAATAATTATTTCACCACAGTTGGTTAAAATCACAGCAACTCAGTCAAGGTTGAGGGCAAATAAATATCCTGCTATTTAAGCATCCCCAGCGTTCAGCTCCCCAACTCATTTCTTCTAGGTTTCCTTATGTAGATATTGCTGACATTTTGAGAGTTGACACTTGTTTGAGAGGTGAACATGTCAGAATTAAAAGAAGAAAAAGCCATTCTAGAGATAATCGTGAGGCTTTGGGGCATGTGGCAAGATTACTGGAGCACTAAGTGATCGCCTGGGAATGAAAACCACGCGATGACATTAAGAATAAATGCAGAACACATACCCTTCCTCATCAATCAAATCTGCTCTCTAAAAGGAATATAAATGTCTTCACTGACTACATAAGGCAGAAATACTTACCTTTCAGTGGTCCTCCAGATTTTGCCAGCATTTGTGTGAACGTAGTGTTTTTAATGGAAAAAGTTACCTGGGTTTTTGTAGATGCTAAGAACATCCTTGAAATAATGAGGTAAGAATCTTTCTAATAAAAGCAGCACATCCTCCAACTCCTCCAGAATCCCCACAAGCAGGAAGTTTTCATTAACGTTCAGCTTTGCTCTTTCAAGGGCCCATTCACCAGGTTCCCTGTATGAAATTAAAGGCAGGAGAGGAATAAAGATTAAAAAAAAAAAAGGGGGGAGGAGAATGGGTGTTTAAATACACGATTACTTCAGAAATTCAAGTTAAATATGCAAATGTAAGCAAAGTGAAAATTCCTAAAGAAAAAAAATGTTTGTAAAGATACTCAAAGACAAAAGAATGAACACATCAGAATTTGTTATAACTGCCAAAAGAAAATACGGCTTCTGTAATAAATTTTTGGGAATATGCACAGTTCTTCCTATTATGGAGAAATTGTAGCAATCAATAAATATAATACCTTGAAGTTGAACAAGGTTAACAGGGAATTTGCTGTGATCAACAATATAAAAGCATTTCAAATCAAGAAGGTATTTAAAATTGTTCATGTATTGCATAAAAGTTTACTATACTACATCAATGACGTAGCAACAAGTGAATAGCATAAACAGACACACCAAACATGAATTAGTTCAATTACAGTGGTAGAAGGCTGCACTTTACATAATTTTCAGCATGATTCCTATTTATTGCATGGAAACCTGGAATTCCTAAGATACAGATCTGGTATCAGCATCTGAGCAGAACTAAAAAGTATGTATTAAGAAGTTAAGGCACAGGTAAAACGAGTACGTAAGGTCACTACCAACTCAGAAGAGAAAAATCCAGATGATTACATCCGGATTTGATACATTATTCAAGAGTGAAATCAAATAAAAAGGACAATACTACGTTTGTACATCACCCTTCTTATCCCAAAATCTATTCACACATGCAGTTATCACATGCATCAGCACATTGTACTTACAATTTTCTACTGTACTTCAAATAACTATTGCCTCCAATCACCAGTTTTTGACAAAATACTGTCAATGGATATTGCTAAGCAGATTGGGATACCTCATATATTTATTACCTGCATCTTGGATGCTGTCCACAGAAATAGGGTATGATATAAAATAACCTGGGATTGGAACATTCAGGGTAGTTTTCAAGGATACACACATTAATGTCCTGTAGGTGAGAAAACAGAAAACGAAGTTGATTGCTGTGTTTTCTCCATCAACAATTTTTTCTGTAGCTCATACCTTACACAGCATCTCAGAATAACAGAGTTTTGCTGAGGCTATACTAAATACCTTAGAAATAATCCACTGTTCATTTTAATACTTTTAAACTTCATTGGAAAGCTGCAGGAGAAAAAAGTGATTTCTTTCTATGATGTCTTGCTGCAAATAACACCTTTTCGTACTGGGATTAACGCGTGATTCAAAGCAGGGCGAACGGATCGACTTTCTCAATGAGGCATATAAAATATTCCGGGTATTATTTTCAGACTTTTCCCTGAGGCATATTCAAAAGAAAGAAAACATGTAGATCAAATTGAGACTATTATTTTATTTTATTCTGCTTCATACGATGACTGGAATGAACAAATATAAGCTGTAATTCACACAGCTTGCTCGTGATATAAAAACATAAATCACCTTTGATTGCAATTAAGGACATTTCTGAGATGTTCAGAAATGAGCCTATTGTATAAACACACAATGAGAAAAAAGCTTATTAGAAATTTCTTGATTCATCATAAGAACTATTCATCACTTCTCAACAGATGAGGCAAAGCTACCGAACCCCAAGGAACTGCATCCCACTTTCCATTTTACTCGGCTCAGTGATAAACACTCCCTAAAGTGGGATTGAATTCCACTATCCTTATCTAGCCTAGTAGAGCCTCATTCTGCAGGCAGACTCCAGTGAGACTTACAGGGAAAAAAAGGGTAAGGCAACAGAGCAAAGACAAAAGAATCACATCTTTGCAAAAGTTGTCTTTCTCACCTTTCTTCAACATGTGCTTCTACAATGCAATGGGCTTGGTAAACCAATGAATAATCAGATGCATACTTTATCAAGTAAATGAAATGGGGCAGAGATCGTTTTAATGTTCAACATACCCTCTGAGAGCCAGAACTGCTCAGCAGCATGGGAGATGCAAGAGCAACCCCTGTGCCAGTGAGTGCCCTGGGCAGTGCCAGGGCAGTGTGTGGTATGGAGCCTGGTGGCAGCATTGGCTCCACCCTCCCTGGAGAAAAGCTCTTCCCAGAACAAAAGCCCTAACTTCATTAGTTTCACATCTGGGTCCAAAAGCCCGTTAAAAGTTCGCTCTCGTTTCCTCTCGTCTTACCCGTACGTAAATCAGATTTTGCGGACGTATCAGGAGATCATGGGCTGCAATTAGATTACACGGTGAAGAACTATCAGAGAAAATAAAACCACCACCTGGGATACAAGCAACCCACCTCCCCTGCTCCCCGCAGTGCATTCAAGCACACTGAGAAGGGTTTGCCTTACAGATGTATTAAAAGATTTACATCCAAGCAATAATTTTTAAATTCAAGGCTCTGAGTTTAAATTAACCCTTTTGAGTCACTGCTACAAATACTATTGAGAAATTTACTGGTAGCACAGTTATTGTGCTCCTTCTGTGATCTCAATAGTTCTTTCATTTTGTTTTTTAAACACAAGAGTCTTTATCATTGCCTTTCAATACTTAAAGGATGTTTATAAGAAAGACAGCAAAAACCTTTTCACCAGAGCCTGCAGAGACAGGACAAGCAGCAATAGTTTTTAACTGGAAGAAGGCAGATTTATATCAGATGTTAGGAAGAAACTCTTCACTCAGAGAAGGGTGAGACAGTTCTCTGGTTGCCCAGAGAAGCTGTGGATGCCCCATCCCTGGAGGCACTCAAGGCCGGGCTGGATGGGGACCTGGGCAGCCTGAGCTGGTGGATGGCAGCCCTGCCCATGGCAGTGGGTTGGAGCTGGGTGGGCTTTGGGGTCCCTTCCAACCTGAGCCATTCTGTGATTCTGTGACAGTTAAAAATGACAGTTTTTTAAGGTTCACTGTATTTTTATTATAGGCACTATCAGAGATGTTTCAGGGATACATACTCTCCAGTTTCCATAATAACACCTACGGAGTTTGGCAATGAATTTATAATTCACAGCGAGGACATTTATTGTTTCTTTGCAAGAATTATGAATACGGTGAGTCAGAAAATAATATTCCTGAGATTAAAAAAAAGATTAATATCCAATACAAGAGTCTAACAGGCTCCTCCTTCTCCTTCTGAAAGTTGCATTTGGTGAATATGGCCAAATAAAACATTCACACAATAAAAACAACGTACATTCACAAGAAAAATGCTGCAGCTTTAACAAGTGAATAGCCTATACTTAATCAAAAATAAATGTTCAGTATTCCCTTGCAGTGTCAACAGCTGAAGCTGTAGGATCACTGAAACAATTGGGACTACACTAATCTAAAATACCTAGTGGCACTTCCCTTCAGGTTTCATTTGTGAAAGAAAGATGCAACAAAGGTTTAAGATAAAGTTCAAGTAGGTTTTCATGTGAATGTCCGATTTTCCACCACATAAAGGCACACCCTTCATGTTCCCAACATCAAAAGCACCGGGCTTGCTCTGTGGTCAAAAGGCTGCCCCATTTCAATACCCTTTTACTATTGCCATTGCAAAAAGCAGCGTTATTTACCCACATCTGATCTGTATTACGGCTGCTGGATGGTTCCAATATATTTGCAGCACCTGCTTTCCTTTCCCGTTTTCATGTATTCTTAATTTGTGAAACAAATCACCAGCATCCATCCATCCCCTCAGAGGAGATTTCACTGGGTGATATGTGGAATTACCATCGATATGTGATGATATGTGGAATTACCATTTTTAACCAAGCGGGCTGGGGCGTGTGTGCAAAACCAAGCCAGGCTGGAGGTGAGTTACTCATCACATTATACAAACCTACACGAAGCTGCTCTTTGGCTGCTGGATGACTTGCACCAGTTCCTGCTTTTTCTGGGCACAAAACACTAAGGTGATATTATGTTATTCTAGGCAATGTTATTCTATTATCCTAAGCCACATTCATGCTACATTTTTTCCATTGAGAGCATGTTTTCCTAGCAGGATATAGATCTTCCAGGGCAGAAAGTTCCGTGAGACAAAAACTTGCAAGCTGACAGATGACAGCTTTTTGCATTTAGATGACTAGAGGAGTATTCAAGAAAAAAATAATTCAAACACAGCTGAGAAAGATATAGAAAGAAAGAAACAGAGCTACTTTGATCACACCCTTCCACAACAAAGAAAGGGATTTTGCTTTCTTCCACAGCTCTCAACCACAATCCAGGCTGCTCATATCCCGCTGGGCTCTGTCTGCAGCAATGCAGAAGGCTCCCCAGGAACCAGCACTGGCCCTGCTGCAGCTCTGAGTTTGTCGGTAACAACAGAAACAATTTCTTTTAGAACAATATTTTTCTATAACTGCTACAATTTGGCTGAAATGGCATTTTGGTAGCATCTACTTCCATCTGTAAAACCGCCCTTCATAAAGAAATTGTCACGTGCCCTAATGCACTGATCTGCAAACAAGACAGACCTATTAGAAATGTATCAAAGAAGTTTTACCATTTTTGTTTAAGCTAATAACAACAGAACTATTTTATTTGCTCTCATATGTGTCATCAGGGAAGTCCGCATGTGCTAAAAAAAAATAATGGATATAAAATTTGTTCTGGAATTTTAGTGCTGTCACCAAAAGGGTAAACTTTCAAGCACCTTCTGTAAAACATAAAGCAATTTACTGAAGTTAATGTTCTTAATTCATTGCAAATACTGTATCATATACTATATCATACAGAATAGGTATGATCTTAGATTTGAGAGTTGGGAGCTCTTTTCCCAATACAAAATTTTAAACTATTGAAAAAAAGATCACTTTTCAGCCAGCAGAAGGAACACGTAAGTTGAAAAAAAAAATTCTTGAGCTTCAAAACATTCTCTGCATTCTCAGTGTCTCAATCAAAAGTTACAGAAAGGCCAGATTCTGCCATGGATGTATGGCAATTCTTAGCATCGCTAACAATTTAAAATAAAGACTAACAACTCAAACAGAATCACAGAATCACTAAGGTTGAAAAAAGACCTCTAAGGTCATCCAGTCCAAGCATCAGCCCATCCTCACCATGCTCACACCACGGCCCGCAGCGCCATATCCACATGGTTCTCGAACACCTCCATAGACAGTGACTCCACCACCTCTCTGGGCAGCCTGTGCCACTGCCTCACCACTCTTTCTGAGAACAATTTTTTCCTAATATCCAACCTAATACATACATGCCCGGCAAGTATTTTTCCATTAATCATCCATTAACCTGGGGGAAGCCAAAAACTGGCCTTTCCTTCTCTCAAAGACTTCAGTGCCTGCCCTGGTGGGGATACTGCAGCTCCTGTGGCAGAGCCAGGAGACCCTGCTACAGCCCAGTCACAGTGCAGGTTCCTTTTTTGGGTCTGAAGGCAGCAGATGTGAAGTGCAGGTGTGTCACGGAGGCTACAGAGGAAGCAGGGAGCTAAATAAATACCTTTCAAGTAGAAACATACTCATGAGAGGAAATGAAAGAACATGATGTGGAAAACCAGTGAGTGTGCCCAGTCGATGGTGACCTCTGCTGCTCACAAGGCTGCTCTTAATACAGCACCACAGTCAACAGCCCAGTCTAGTCCTCAGCATGGGCAGCCAAGGAAAATTTTTCTATGCTGCTGAGAGCCCCCGGAATCCTCTCAAGGCTTTTCAAATGTTTTCTCGCTTGCTCAGTGTTTGTAAGGGGGTCAAGCTGACCATTACATCCCTAGGATAACGTTGCATCATACTAACTTAACACAAACACAGAAATGAAAGATAAAATAACCCGCCTCTTTCTCTGACTCCTGCCTGTGGATCTCCGGGTGCCACAGGACAATGGGAATGAAAATGTAAACAAAACCACTCAGAAAATGGTGCAGAAGTGTAAATATGAGAGGAAAGAAGGAGAAGCTAGGAAAAGTAGGAAAGGCTTTGAAAGATGTACCTTGCTCTGGCTAAATTACAAAATCAAAGTATAGTTAGAATTAAGCTTTTCAAATACTAATGTAATGTATCTTACTGTTATTAATACGTCTTAATATTACTTAGCTATGCAAGTTATCTATTTACATACTTTCACAGAAAATAAATTACAATGCAATACATATTTTTAACCCTCATTAAAAACATTTCTATGTCATCTGTTGATATTCAATGTTTTTGTTCAATCTCAACCAAACACTTGGATAATTAAAGCCACACAGCAGCTAGGTGATCTTCTTGGTTCAAATTCAGGTGCATCTTGGTGCACATAGTCTAATGATGTTGGCAGGAGCTGGCAATGAGGCGCTGGGCATTGCTTCCCAGAGCAGTGCTGCCAGCAGAGCCAAGGCCAAGTGCCTCCCAGCCTGGGTTGTTGTGGTATCAAATCCTCCAGTGGAAGGTTGCCAGTCAGCATGGGTGGAGACAAGCTGTATGGGATCTCTCTGAGCCAGCTGATTGTCCTCTGGAGATCACAGCACACTCGTATGAGCTATTTGGACACTAATAGCAGACTCCAGAGAGAGCAGCCGTACTTCAGGGAGAAGTTCCCAAGAGACAGCAGAGCTGGTCTAGCTAACCAAAATACAGTTTTCTGTCCCCAGTTGTCCCCTTTGCACCAGCTGTGATGGCCCCTTCACACCCCTTTGGCTCAAAAGGCCAAAGAATCCCATCTCGCAGAAAGGCCCCACCAATTCCCACCACAGTACAGCTGTACCATGACCGCATAGGGCACATCCTGCCTTGAGCAATACAGGTCACATTGAGTATCTTCACTCACACTGTTCATTTATTTTGGTTATTTCATTCACGTGGTCATTGCAGTGACAAGGAAACTGCCACCAGAGCGTGTGCTTGTGTCATTCAGGCACCAGCTGTCTGCTGGGCCAAAATACTGCTGACACGGAGACATCCATCCGTGCTCATACACACATCCGGCAGCTGCTGGAGCCAGAGCCACTCCAATTGTTTTCTTCTGTGGCACTGAGAGGTCCACTGGTGCCACCAGGGACTGATCCTCTCTTCATTCCTCAGGAATGATCTGGCTACCATGCCTTTTCCATTTGAAGACCAAGTGGCAATGTTGCTTTACCTCTGGTGAACGCAACAAAGCTGAGTTAAGGTTTGCATTTTTAAACTGGCTTTCAGTCACAGATAATATTCCCTTCAACTCTTACACTTTGCATGTCTGTTTCTGAAGAGATGCAACTCTGAATGCTTTGTACAACTCTGAAAAGGCCACACAGACATTCCACATATTTGCAGGTATTCAGCTTCCCTTCTTCCATGTATTTGTCAGGAGCTGAATTGTGCTTTTAAAAAGAACCCTTGATCTCCTAAACTCCCAGGAAAGTTTAATGATCATTTCTTCCAAAAGTTGCTCTTCACTTAAAGCTAAGTCATGTATTTGATAAAAAGCAGCAGCAAAACCAAATAGAGAATGAGTGAAAAAAGAGAAAAATGGAAAAAACAGTCTTCTCATCACCCATACTCCTGTAAGGCACAGTGTGCTGGTGGTGAAGGAGACAATACAACAACCTACACAAGAGATCAAAGGAATACCTGTTAGAAGGTTTCAGGGACTCTGAGCAGCAGCAAGAGCAAAAGCACTCTGCAGAGCCAGCTCATTTGATCAAGTTGCTGTCTTCCAGCCATCTTAGTGCAAAACAGAAATTGTCATGTAAAACAAAGAGATGCACGCTTACAAATGACTTACTGAATATATAAATACATTTTTTCCTCCAATTAATTTTTCACTTCCTAAATTCAGACAATCCTAACCCTTCCCTTTTTTCCCATTCTTCAAATGCTTCCTACAGCCCCACTTCTGCTTCCAAAGCATCAGCTAACCACTCCCTTTGGCAGGTGAGACTGCTTACCCACCCATCTCTCTCATCCAGATAACCGCCTTTCACTCAGAAGAGCAGAAATCCAGACACCAACAAGCGGTGGTGTAACCCTGTCAGTAGTAAAGACCCACGACTGATGCCAGTCCCGCATCTTGCACAAGGTCCCTGGGGAGCCCATTGGACACAATGAGGACAACTTGGAGGGCTGGACCCTGGTATGTTTTCAGCAGTATTCATAAGGCTATTTTTGAAAGAAACCTTATGAAAAAGATACCACATACACAACTGCTCTGGGGAAACCACAGGTCCCCACAGAGACAACGCTCACAGGCCTGCCTTCTCATTAGCTCTTCTCCATATCTACCTTTCCACTTAGTTGGGCTACTCTATGTCAAAAGGCAGCAGAGACACCTTGTCCCCTCTCTGAGAGCAAGGTCCCTCTCTGGTATTACTGGTCTGGGTAGCAAGTCACAGCAATATGTGCACTTGAGGCAATTGCATGCATACTATAAAAATCATATTGAAAAGATGAAGAGGGGAACATTCTGCCTTTAAGAAAAAGCACTTCAGGAACTTGAAAAATACTTTTCAACATTTAATCCGAATGTTAACCCTTCCGTAGTGGTGGCGAAAGGACAGCTTGAAGACCTACTACTAAGTATGTCTGTTTCACACATTCCAGGGTAGCATACGAATGCTGCATTTGAGAAACAATGTGGGAAGCTCACAGAGCCTTTTGCAACTATGACCAAGTGTCAGCACAGGTAGAGTAATAATACATACAAAGTTTGATATTTTCCACGAGTAACTGCACTGGTGAAATAAATATTAATATTCACAAGTTAATGAAACTACGCTTTGTTTCATAGCATATTTTTTCTTTGTTTAAAAATGCCTGCATTATTACAGTACAACTGTTAAAGAGAAAATTCTATTATGAAAAGCTGGAGAAAAAGGCAAAGATACTTTCAACTACTAGAACACTACTTAAGCCTTCTTTTAATTTTGTTCAAATGAGAAAACTTGACATTTTGAAGCTAGTCTAGGGTAGCTTATGGTTTGCTTAGATTTAAACCATGCTGTCTTTACATCAGCACGGATTTCCTTGATTTTTATTTTTTTATTTTTTTAAGGATAATTCTGTGTTTTCTTTGAACTGACTTTCCACTTTCTTTTTTCTTTTTTTTCTGGCAATATATGTGTTTTTCATTTTTTCCCCCAGACCACATAAGCAAATACGTTGCCAAGTTGAATTCCCACTTTTTTCTTTTTGATGGACTCTTTTGGCTCAGCTTATTTGCCTGCCTTTCCTGCCAACAATATATTCAGCTCTTCTTCCTGGCACCTTACCAAGTCAAGCAGCACCTAACAAAACAGTGTCTTCTGCTAACTGTCTACACGTTCATTTAGCAAGGCATACACTATTTATTCACATACAAATTTCTGCTGGCACTAACTTAGCAGAGGTGATTGACTGCCCACAACACAAACATGTATGTGACAAACATTAAATCCTTTTGCACATCCCTATTTTCTATCTAGCTCCTTTTGTCAGAAACCTTGTTATTGATTTGTAAACATCCAGTTTCAGCAACTAGAACAGAATCACTTCATAGCTCTAAGTGGCACCTTCTTACATCTTCCTTTTCCTTTGCTTTTGTATTTTTCACCTCAAACCATCTTAGTACGGGAAATATATTAGAAAAAAAAATAGAAAGAAATTATGCCAAAAAAAGGAAGAGTGCCTGCCAGCTGGAAGAAGTGTATAAGCATTAAATAACCATCCTGTTATAGAGGGCACAGATCCAAGGAAGACCAAAAATGAAGAGCATTATGCTGCGATCAAGAATGAATCACAGAAGCAACAGCACCGAGACAGTACATTTGTTGAGTCTGCTTACTAACACCTCTTCATAAAAGAACCTGGAAAATTAGTTTGCTCAGATGATGACCCTCAATAAAGTCAATTAAGGATGGCATATATTCAATTCTGCAAACACTGAACAGGAAATACTCTCTATCTCACTAATTTCTCAGCCTCATGAATGCAAAGGGGCTGGATGCTGGCTAACAGATGCTTGTGAGAAAAGCAGTGACTCAAAGACAAACGCAGCAATTTATGCTCACAAAAGGTAGTTCTGGAGCACAGACAAAGTTATTCAGTGACAGATGATGGGCTCAACCTGGAGAGGACTGCGATGTTGAAGCCAGTGAGACTGAAGTGGGCACAGAAGTGGATGGCAGGTGAGGCTCACCCCAGCAGGGCTAGTGGCACATGTAGGGGATGCAGTCTGTGCCCAGACAGTGCCTGTGACAGGAGGAAAGGCTGCTCTCAAAAAAAACAGAGCCTCGAGAAGCCTTTTAGTCCATCCTTTGCTAATGGAGAGCCAGGTTCATCTGAAGCTGTTGTCATTCGTCCAGTCTGTTCATTAAAAAGTTCATAAGCTCTCTCTCGAATTTTATATCACTGCTTTAATACTCCTAAAGTCAAAAAGTCAAAAACTACTATCTGACGTGAATATACCTTCACACAACTTAAAGAAACTTCTTTTCGTCTTGAATTTTGGTGAACACGTGGAATAACTGGAGGACAACTGCATTACAGCATATTTTTACTCATCATAAGATTTACATTTCCCTCCAGTATTTCCTTTTTAAGACTGTCTTCTGGACTTTCTTCAATTTCTTAGAAGCCCTAAAACAGAACACTTTTTGCTTAACTTTTCCAGCTCCAAGTAAAGCAGAAAATACCCTGCTGATGCCTTATGTAAGTTCTCTTCTGAACAAGAGAGTGCTATGGAGAGAATGAAGGAATCATTTCACATCTCTGTCTTGTGGAGCCCAGCATCTCCTGTTTTACTTGAAATGTTGGATCCAAGAGACCATATGTGCTACACGTTTTTTAAAAACCAAATTGGTTAAGATACAGAGGAAACCATTGTACAGCACTGAAGATCATCACCTCTCTACTCTAATAGTGTTAAAAGCCTCGCTGCCCAGCCAAGCACATTATAATACAGGCTCAGCGTGGACACAGTTGATAGCAAGTACTGCTCACAATTGAGCGATAACGTGCATGAAACATTGTTTGGAATGAAAAACTGTATCACAGTAAAAATCTATCTTATCCCATATGAGATCTGGACGCTTTCATATAAAGAAATAAGCCCTTTAGAGATGGAATAAGTCAGAAAAAAAAGTCTCAAAATGAGTCAAGATGCTTTAGGAAAAATGGATAAAATGAACAGAAGATTGCCAGAACCAGCTAGTATTAGAGGGCACTGTACTGAACTAGCAATAGGAAGAATCAGCATAGTTTTTTCAAAGAAGGCTGTGCTTCTCCAACTTCGGAGAGTTCCGCGGTTCAGTCACTAAAGATGTGATAAAGACAGTCCCATGCCTAAGTTCCCAGGAAGAAGAACAGAGCAGGGACTGATAAGGGATAGGAAACTAAAAAGCAGGAAGTAAAATGTCTAGTTATGGTTGTGAAATGAGACAATGATTAGGGCTGCACTGCATCTGTTCTGAGACATCGCTTCTGCATAACAAAGAAAGCTTAACAGTGAAATAGTATGTTTTTCAGAGTATTAATGACAGTGGTAAGAAATCTGACCACAAGGAGTTACAGAAGAACTCAACTGCACTAAATGATGAGGTGATAAAATGCCAGAATAAATTCAGAGCTGGTAAAGGCATATTCTGGATGACAAAATTGTAATAGGATTTTTAAAAATAAAATGAGAGAGAGATGCAAGAAAGAAAAGTCTATCAAGGGATATTAAATAGAGATATGGATACAATGTCTGGCTGAGATCTGCAAGCTGAAGAATGTCAGGAGCACGTGGGAGGACAGCAGAGGAGGGAAGCAGCCCTACAGTCCCTCCTCAGTCTGTACTGGTGCTTCTGTCTCACCCAGGATAACCAACTGTACCTTCAATTCTCCGTGAGAGCTTAATGCAGAAAGTTCTCATATTTGTATACGATGCTAATTGCACAGGTATCATGAGATTTAAAGTTTTCAAAACATAGCTTGGTTGTTGTAACACAGGAAAGCTTATTTTAATAATATGTAGTTATTTCTGTAGTTTCATGTGTTTCTCACACCCTCTTTCCTGGGACAAATGTTATCATTCCTTTAAGCCTTAACCTCAATACTGAGAAATCATGCTCATCAGATCTCACCTATACCAACAGAAACATTGAAATTCTATGACTACCATAATATCTTGACAATAACATCACATTGTTTTAGTACATATTCACAATGCAATAGTTTCAAGACGAAAAAGTTCGAAAAAAAGGCTGACAGAAACAATTATCAGAGTTCTGAACATTAAAGATGTTATCAGAGAGAAGCAATCCATGAGCCAGAAGAAAGTTAATTCCACTGGCAATAAGCATTAAACATGAATGCTATTTTACACACCCTCTCAGACAGAGACAGAATCAAAGACAAAAGAAACCGTTCCATTTGTACATGCTGTAACAGAAGTTCATGTGACAAGAACTGGGCAGAAAAATGTTTACTTTCTTCAATATTTAGATGATAGCTTTGATTAACTTTTAGGAATAAATAACAGGTTTCCTTTACAGCAACAAGGAGTAAATGTCTTCCGTCCTCTCGGCCTACCCTACATGTAGTGGTACTTTACCACAAACCTCTTGAAAGATGTGAGAAAAAAGATACAAGTGTGAATACAACTGTTTTCTTATCAGATTTCTTCCCAATGCCTTCTGACCTTGAATCCTTTCACAGAATCACAGAATCATAGGGGTTGGAAGGGACCTCCAGAGGGACCTCCAGAGAGGTCCAACCCCCCTGCCAAAGCAGGTTCCCTACACCACTTCCTTCATCTCTGAGGTCTGAGATGCAAAAAGATGCATAGAGCAGAGGTTTTCTTAAACCACATTACTTCTGCATGGGCTTCCGTGCTGCTACAGCTGGGGATGGTTTCTGCTCTGCTGACCCTACCTAATTTCTCTACTCATATAATCTCCCTGCTGAACAGCTCTAATGCTTTTCTGGATTATTACTTACTGCAATACTTCTAGCAGTACCATTCTGAATAGCTGAAACAAATGGAACAAATGTACTGATTTCCTTTTTCATTTAGACAGGACTGTCACTGTACGGACAACTCCAACTATTTAACACTCCCAAAACAACAAGATTTAGAGACATAAAAATGTTCCTGTTGAACTTCTTTTTAGTTTTGAGCCTTGAGTCATCTGCTGAAGTTCTTTTCTACAACCTTGAAAAACAGAAAAATGCCTTCCTGCCCACATGAAAACCCAGAATCTCTCTATCACCTCACTCCAGGCGCTTCTGCTTCCAAAAACATAACAAGAAACAAGATCAATCAGAAAATCATGGAAGCTCATAACTCTGCTGGACTGAAGGCTTGCTTTATCAAAGACACCATCTTTTTGGATTATATTCTGATGAAATTTTGATTTGCTTTTCATTTTTCCTTCAACCACTGATGTGTAGTTTTGTTTTATGTTTTTTTTTTCCCTTCTTAAAAAGGTCAGAAAATTAATTTATTTTAAAAAATCTCATTTAGCAACCCATATTCGCAATGGAAAGTTTCCTTTTTGCCACCACTTACTGGATTTTTCCCCAAGAAAAAGGAAATTACTCTTGACAAGGTTAGTTATGAATAGTGGCTGGCTTTGCTTGGACCTGAACTCATAGGAAAAAGTTGTGTTCAAGGTAACCTGGCTAGACTGTGTTTCAATAATTCATCAAGCAGTAGGCAGCTTTGCTGAAACAATGGTAGACCGTTTTCCAGAGTCCCTAATAACAAATAATCAGCTGAACACTCTTTGTTGTTTTTTGGTTCCTCCTTTTCCTTTCTTTGTATAGCAACCACAGTTACAAGGGATATTGGAGCTTTGAAAATACTAGTTAGCAAGAGAAAGCTTATAATAAAAAACAGAAAAAGGGAACGCTGCTCTGACTTGAAAGGAAAACTTCCCTACCTCGAAACAATTCACAGACCACATATTTTCTCTGCTGATACGGAAAGCCTACTGCTTCTTCTGAATGATGGGTTTACCTTTTCATTCCAGACAGTCGCCCACTGCCACCTGTGATAGTTTGTAACCATATAGCATCATCAGCCAAGAGGTCTGTGAGTGATGTGTGTTTTTTGAGTCATTCCATTTGATTTTAGTAATCAAAAAATACAGCATTTAAAAAAGTTGACATCTGTCGAGTAGCCCTTCTTAAAAAGGGAAGAATTATAAAGAAAGACAGGAAAAAGAGTTCCTGGCAGCAATCCTCATCCTCACTTGACTGGCTATAAAGAAACAATGGCAAAATGCTTCAAATCCTACTCAATTACAACAAGTAAAGGCTTGCAGCTAATCAATCTATTCCTCGAAGTTTCCTGCTGGTAACACCAACCTTTAGTTATATTTTAGTTATTTTGCTATTTAATTCTAAGTAAAACTCACCAAAAAAGGCTGAAGGAATCAGAGCATACATACATAGTTTTGTGAAGGACTCTCAGTGACCACCAGTATCCCTCAGATGCCTCGGTTTGTTTCCATTGGGTTTCCATTTCACTTAGGTGCCAAGATGCCTTACAGTATGTGGTTTGCATCAGTCCTCATCTAAGGGCACAGAAACCATTATTCTTCCCAAAGCAACTGCAGTAAGCGCTTGCCAGCTGCTCTTTTGATTGCAATTGCTTATCAGTCTGGCAAAAAAAGGCAATCCATTTACCCACTGCCTGAAGTTCCTGATCCTTTCATATCCCTTGGGAAAAAAATGAGTAGGGAGGACACTTAATACCAGCCCAGAGCCTCCGTACTAAAAAGTTTTTAACTGAAGCTATTAGTATGCTGATAACCTCATAATACAACTCCTACTCTTAGAAAAAACACTCAAAAATAAAATAAAACCATCTGCAGTAATACCCTTTATGCCAAGATGGAAAATCTGAACATCTGGAATATCTGACACCTGAAGGATGCTCCGGGGGTAAAGTACAACAGCTACTTGTCAGGCAGGACCAAACACTAGAGAGAACATCCAAATTCAGTTGCCAACAAAAACCTACGGTGTTTGGTATCTAATTAGAAGTTGCAGAAACACAAATGCATGTTTCTACCTCACAGGAGCACGAAGCAAACAAAGCAAGATGAAACAATGAACAACTGTTTGTTGGGAAAACTATTCCCCAGTTCAGATCTGTTCACTCTGTAATGAAACAAAGAAAATCTAAATTTGTGTCTTTGTGCTTCATTTTCACTGTCAAACAAAGGGTTCTTTCCTTTATTTGTGTGTGCTAAGTCAGTCAATGATTACAGTCTACTTTTTCTTTTAATAAAATACGCTACTCTCTTGGCATTCACTACTTTGTGCTCACGATATTGTGAATTTAAGACCCCTAAAATTTAAATATGATTCATTAAAATTAGTTACTACGAACACTATATAGACTTAATTTAACAAAAGAGGATGTCAATATTTGACACTGCAGAGAAACCAATTCATGTCCTTCTCTAGTCAGGAGAGAAACGGGGTTGATTACCAGCAGTGCACAGGGAAATGCATCTTGCATGGGGAAGTCATAGAACTGCAGGGTTTGGAAGGGGCCTCTAGAGATCATCAAGTCCAACCCCCCTGCTACAGCAGGTGCCCTACAATAGGTGGCACAGGTAGGCGTCTAGATGGGTCTAGAATATCTCCATAGAAGGAGACTCCACAACCTTTCTGGGCAAACTGTTCCAGCGCTCCGTCACCCTTACTGTAAAGAAGTTCTTCTGCACATTAATATGGAACAGCAGTTTCCAGGGTTACCTACACTTGGGGCAAAGATCACATGCTCTCAAAATAGGAAGTGTTGCCCTAGAAAATAATCATGTATAGACATTGGCCACAGATGCCCCTCTGATCCCATATGATAATTATTGTTATTATATTCCTGCTATTTATATTACCTTTTTTTCTTTTTTTTTTTTTTTTGTTGTTCTCCTTCCTACTAAACTAGTGATAGCTAGACAAATAGCAACAATACCAGGAGATGATCTCTGCACTGAGGACTTGGATTTGAGACTGCTCCTTACATTCCCTCCCAGCAACTCCCTCTTCCTTCTTCCATCCAGTCTTCCACCTCGTTCTTCTTGTTCTTGATCCAAAGTTCACATAACATCCTAATGTGAAAAATTACATTGTCCAACTAAGCAGGGCAGGCATCTTTTCTGTGTTGCTCTTGCAGAGAAGCCAAAAGCCATGGTCTACATTCTCCAAACAGGTAGTATTGGTGTAGGAGTTGCCACAACAGAAGAGTTGTGAGTCACAGGTAGGAGTAGCTTTATTTAGCCGGGGCAGAAAACCACATACTGGCTTTAAAATCCGAAATAAACCTCTGAAATGCCTCCCAGCTCCCCAGCATGGATACGCCCCTCAGCTCTGTCCCCAGGGACATTCAGGGATCCCACGCATCCTGGCTCCAGCAATGTGAGCCCAGGTACTGACCAGAACAGCATGCCCCTGGCTCCATGTGGAAGACACAAAGATGTGGGCAGCTGGCTGGGTGGCAACCACTGCTTGGGGGTTTCTGGGCATGGGCTGGTGGGGGGTGAGACACTGCACTGCTGCCAGGCCATTGGTTAGTGAGCAGTTGTACTGTTAGCTGGGCTCAGCTGTCAAGTAGTTGCATTGCTGATAACTATATATATAAGTAAGTATATACATACACACACACACACACTCTTATCAGTGCATTTTTGTTTCCATTTTCCTCTTCCATCCTAGTAAAAAGTTTTTTTTTTTTTATCTCAACCCACGAGTTCTATCTTGTTTCCAATTCTCTCCCCCATTCCACTTGGGGGAGAGTGAGCAAACAGCTGTGTGGAGCTGTGCTCCTGTCAAGTTAAACCACAACACTTAAAAATATAAAATTTATCCACTTATTCTACAGTTGACAGAAGAGTTCGCACCACAACCAAAAAATACACAATTGGAAAATATTTTGCTGATGACACTCAGTTTAAACTAATGATAACACGAGATACCTTAGAATATATTCAGGGCATCACTGAAACTACTTTTAACACTACAGAGTACCTTAATTATCTTAGCCAGACATCTAAAGCACAGCACAGTCCTGAATACCTTTATGAGAACACTGCTATCTTTCATCACACTATCAGCATGCCACAGGCAGGTGACTCCACCAGCCTCAGCATCCTGAACTCTCATTGCGATTCCAGCTTCTGGAAGCTTTACAAGGAAGTTTTAGAGATCAGGATTTCAGTTTATTTCACTTTGCTGGCAGTGCTGACAGCCAGAAAACTTATGTGCAAACCGTGAACAGCAAAGAGGAAGGAGAATGACAGACAAGAAATAAAGCAGGCTAATAAATTCTTTTTTTCTTTACAGGTTGTCAGTTCCTGCAATTTTTGATTCCTGCAAAATGAATATCTGACTGCTTGAAATAGCATTATCACACCACAATCTGAACAAGTTCAATATATTGACTGTTAGGAGTGGGGTGCCTATCTCTCTATCATCCATAAAGAGCACTAAAAGGTTCTGCAGTTTCTCTCCGCACCATAACGTCAATCAGCCAGTTTTCATTTAAGTGGTGAGAGCATAAGGCAACCAGGAGAAACAAACAGATCTACTCCTAGCTCGGAGTGTACTTAAGAAGGTATTTAATAGGGTTTTCTAGAGAACGCTACTATGATTTCATTAGACAAGACTTCAAATCTTTTTAATTAAACAAATAAACAAAATAAGAAACACTTCAAAAAGTCAGACTTCCACTGATAAATATATATGATACCTTAAAAAAAGAAGATTATTTGGTGGTCAATGGCTAAATACAGTGGGTAAGACAAGAAAGTATGCCCGTGTTATCACAGAATCACAGAATCAGTAAGGTTGGAAGGGACCTATAAGATCATCTAGTCCAACCATCCACCTATCACCAATGGTTCTCGCTAAACCATATCCCTCATCACAGCATCCAAACGTTCCTTGAACACCTCCAGGGTCGGTGACTCCACCACCTCCCTGGGCAGCCCATTCCAGTGCCTGACCACTCTTTCAGAGAAGTAGTATTTCCTAATATCCAGCCTGAATCTTCCCTGGCACAGCTTGAAACCATTCCCTCTAGTCCTATCACCAGTTACACGAGAGAAGAGGCCGACCCCCAGCTCACTACAACCTCCCTTCAGGTAGTTATAGAGAGCAATAAGGTCTCCCCTGAGCCTCCTCTTCTCCAGACTGAACAATCCCAGCTCCCTCAGCCGCTCCTCATAAGGCCTGTGCTCCAGACCCCTCACCAGCTTTGTTGCCCTTCTTTGAACACGTTCCAGGGCCTCAATGTCTTTCTTGCAGTGAGGGGCCCAGAACTGGACACAGTACTCAAGGTGCGGCCTCACCAGAGCTGAGTACAGGGGGACAATTACTTCCCTGCTCCTGCTGGTCACACTACTTCTGATACAAGCCAGGATGCCATTGGCCTTCTTGGCCACCTAGGCACACTGCTGGCTCATGTTCAGCCGAGCGTCAACCAACACCCCCAGGTCCATTTCCTCTACACAGTCTTCTAGCCACTCCGCCCCAAGCCTGTAGCGTTGCTTGGGGTTGCTGTGGCCAAAGTGTAGGACCCGACATTTGGTCTTATTAAACCTCATCCCATTGGCTTCAGCCCAGCTATCCAGCCTGTCCAGATCCCTCTGTAGGGCCTCGCTACCCCCAGGCAGATCGACACTTCCAGCCAACTTGGTGTCATCTGCAAACTTACTGAGGGTGCACTCAATGCCCTCATCCAGGTCATCAATAAAGATATTGAAGAGGACAGGCCCCAGCACCGACCCCTGGGGAACACCACTCGTGACCGGTCGCCAGCTGGATTTAGCTCCATTGACCACCACTCTCTGGGCCCGGCCCTCCAGCCAGTTCCTTACCCAGCCAAGAGTGTACCTGTCCAAGCCACGGACTGCCAGCTTCTGCAGGAGAATAGTGTGGGAGACAGTGTCAAAGGCTTTGCTGAAGTCTAGGTAGACTACATCAACAGCCTTTCCCTCATCCACCAGGCGGGTCACTAGATCATAGAAGGAGATCAGGTTGGTCAAGCAGGACCTGCCCTTCGTGAACCCATGCTGGCTAGGCCTGATCCCCCGGTTGTCCCGCACTTGCCGCGTGATCTCCCTCAAGACAATCTGTTCCATAACCTTCCCTGGCACCGAGGTCAGGCTAACAGGCCTGTAGTTCCCCGGGTCCTCCTTACAGCCCTTCTTGTAGATGGGAGTCACATTGGCAAGCCTCCAGTCTTCCGGTACTTCACCAGTCAACAAGGAGCGCTGATAGATGATGGAAAGCGGCTCGGCTATCACCTCCGCCAGTTCCCTCAGCACTCTCGGGTGAATCTCATCCGGCCCCATGGACTTGTGACAGTCCAGTTGGAGTAGCAGGTCTCTGACTGTTTCCTCCTGAATCGTGGGTGGTTTAGTCTGCTCCCCAGCCGAGACTACCAGGTCAAAAAGTGGAGTACCCTGAGGATAACTGGTCTGACCTTTAAAGACAGACGTAAAGAAGGCATTCAGGACCTCTGCCTTTTCCTTATCCCCAGTAGTCATATTCCCAGCCTCATCCAGTAAAGAATGGAGATTCTCCTTAGTCCTCCTCTTACTGTTGATATATTTGTAAAAGGGTTTCTTGTTTCTTTTTATCCCAGCGGCCAGGTTGAGTTCGAGCTGGGCTTTCGCCTTTCTGATTTTCTCCCTGCACATCTTAACAACTTCTCTGTACTCTTTCTGAGTTGCCCGTCCCTTCTTCCACAGGATGTAGATTCTCTTTTTCTCCCGGAGCCTCAAGAATAGTTCCCTATTCATCCACGCCGGTCTCCTTCCCCGCCGGCTCATTTTGCAGCTCAGGGGGACAGCCTGCTCCTGCGCCTGTAAGACTACCTTCTTGAAGAGCAACCAGTTGTCTTGGACCCCTTTACCCTCTAAGACTGAATCCCAGGGGACTCCCCCTACTAGTCTTCTAAACAATTCAAAGTCCGCCCTCCGGAAGTCCAAGGTAGCAGTTTTGCTGTTCTTCCTCCTGGCTCCACCAAGAATCGAGAACTCTACCATCTCATGGTCACTCTGTCCAAGACAGCCCCCGACCTCCACATCTTCCACCAGACCTTCTCTGTTTGTGAACAGCAGGTCTAGCGGGGCAGCTCCTCTCGTAGGCTCTCTCACCAGCTGCATCAGAAAGTTATCCTCCATACACTCCAGAAACCTCCTAGACTGCTTCTTCTGCGCTGCGTTGTATTCCCAGCATATGTCAGGGAAGTTGAAGTCCCCCATGAGGACAAGGGCCGGCGATCTCGCAGCTTCTGCCAGCTGCTCATAGAATACCTCATCTGTCTCTTCATCCTGGTTCGGCGGTCTATAGCAGACGCCCACCAATATGTCTGCCTTATATTTTCAGAATGTTTTGGAGATTAAAACCAGGGCAGAAAGGATCATTCTTGTGCTTGATATAGTAGACTCTGTTTCGCATGTGGGATTTTCCACTCCACAAACATTAGATTCCTACAGAGTAGTTGGAGAAAATGAGCTCCCCAAGCTACCACAATGCATTTAGTCAAAACAAACAAAAGAACACATCAAGAGATACCTTGTATTATTTAGACTCATAAAGGTACAATTAACTAACTTAGCAAAATCTCCATAAAAATGAAGGTTCGTATTTCTCAACTGGGATTAATGCAGCTCGGTCTTTAAATATAAGAACATAAAACACTGTACTTACTTACAAAAGCTTTAATGCCGTGTACTGTTAATTAGTGGTGTTAAGACTCTGTAGTAACGTTATATTTAAATGTGATCGGGGGTACTCAGAGCGTGAGGCTCTTCTGCTCTTTGACTTCTGCCATCTCGTGCACTTCCTAAACATTTGCAGCAGCCAGCAATTTTCAGTCACATGTAATTAACCCACAGAATATTGCATGAAAATATATCCCACGTTTTTAAATTCTGAAACAAAATATCGTGGATATTACTGGCGGTTGGAGCTAGATGATCTCTGAGGTCCCTTCCAACCCAAGTCATTCTATGATTCTATGACTTCATGCTGCATCTTGTCTGCACGAAAAAGGACGCAATACAGAATGATATAATCAAAAGCACAGTATTAATAAAATCCGTATCTTTGTATATTTGCTATTAATATAAGTATGCATTATGAATTACATCAAAGATCTTAGCGCTGCAATCTTAAACAATATTATGTTGCCTATTCACTGTATGCAATTGACTCCAATTAGTAAATGAAAACAGATTAGTAAGACATTTTCTCACACTCATAACTGCATAATACCATACTGTTAGGAATGCAAATCCGTAAAGGATCATTAAAAAAATATTGCTTTGTAAGTTACAGTCACTGAAAAGAAAACGTAAGACATGAAAACATTTCCTTTAATATCACTAAGTTGTTTAACTAGTCCCTCCTCCAAGTGAAGACTGAATTATCTTTCACTTCATAGTCCAGTAAATTATTAATATAAAATGGGAAAACCTGGGGGAAGGATAGTTTGTTTAGAGCTTTAGAGCATACACAGTAGATGAAGAGTTACAAAAACATGACAAAAATTTTGCTGTGAGGAGTTAATACAGCAAAAGGGAACAGCTGGAGACTATTAAAAGCACTCATTAGAGAGAAGAAGCAGCAAACTGTTCTAATTGGGTCAGCTGACAGGTGGCTGTGCTTCGGCAGCACCCTCCTGGCAACCACAGAGATTGATGCTGCTGTGCAATCCTCAGATGAGGGGTGCAGCTGCAAACTGCCCTGCAGCTCAGGATACCCTGAAGGACCTCAAATGACCATTTCAAGTCATCTCAACACTCAACAATGCACAGGGAGCAAAATGACTACTGTATGTTCAGGAAGGAAAGGAAAACACTGAGGGTGAATAAAACATTGGTCTCTTGGCTAAAGCTATGAACCCAGTAACTGGTATCTCGTATGCACTGCATGGATATAGGCAAATCATTTTAACCTCTGCACACCTATATTTCTCAACTGAAACAATTCTCACTTCATCAGACCCTCCAAAAAGTTTATGGTTCAGCCAACTAACACATAACCTCTGCAGAAAAATACCATACAGAAATGCCCCCACCCACAACCTGCAGGCAACTCTCCCACTCTCACCCTACTTACTTATAACGAATACCAGAAAAATCCTATATGCAGGTGACCACTTGTTAACTTATTGAGCTCTCTCTTTCTCTAGATATTAAAAAAAAATACATATATATATAACCTTTACATATATATATGTGTGTGTATATATGTGTGTGTATATATATATATAACCTCTCCTAGCAAATTAGCAGAACAATATTTAGATACGGTACTTGAATGAGTTAGGAGCCATGCTTCTAGTGACCCCAGAACTGACAGAGATTAAAGCACATAAAACCAGGTTTCCTGCAACTCAGTCAACAATGCACAGCTCATACTGCTTCCCACCTTCAATCAGCCTTAGCAGTTTTACATCAAAGTAACAGCACACATTAAAGAAAGATGGAAAAACCCATACATATATTCTGTATTTGATGTTTCACACTGCAGCTGTAGTAAGTGCTAGATAATCACTAATAGACCTTCTGGGAAAGGCAGCTTCAATACAAAGCCCTCAAATATTTATGGTTGTCATGCTTATCAGGAGTGTTTCTTACTTTCTGCACTTTCAGGCCCTAAGCTGTATTATCTGGTGCATAGTCTTACTTAGCACAAGCAGTATCACAGCTGTACTAACAAGAGATTGCTTGCTTTATTTACAGTAGTTCAATCTGAAACACATTTACTACAATGAATTTGAATTCACTATAATGAATTTGTCTCCTCCTGAAGGAATGTAGGATATGGCAACTCTTGCATGGGAATGCTTGAGGCTCTACCTGAAGCACTTGCCCCCATTTCAAATCAGCACCCTCTCTGCAATGCTCCACGCTACAGCGTTGCCACTATTATATTTGGGGGAAGCTCGGAAGTGAACTATTTAAGTGATTGACAGTAACTCACTCCGGCACAAAAAGTGCCAGGTCAGGGCAAGGAGCTCGCTGAGCTGAGTGGGAAGTCTCACATTGCAGCAGCTGCCTCCATCGAATCTGACTTGTGAATAAAGGACTTGTTTTCTGCCTTGGCTTTGAATTAAAATTTTGAAAACACAGACATTTGCCGAAACATTTAAAACAATTTATCTGACTCTTGAATGAATGGCTGTTTTCTCTGGAGCAGAGTCAAAGCCTGAATCTCTATTCAGAGAAAATTTCAAATGATCGGTGAATAGTGGAAATTCCTGTCTCTGTTTCTGACCTTTGCAATATCAGCAATTCTGATTTTCACAGTTCAAAANTTTTTGTTGTTCTCCTTCCTACTAAACTAGTGATAGCTAGACAAATAGCAACAATACCAGGAGATGATCTCTGCACTGAGGACTTGGATTTGAGACTGCTCCTTACATTCCCTCCCAGCAACTCCCTCTTCCTTCTTCCATCCAGTCTTCCACCTCGTTCTTCTTGTTCTTGATCCAAAGTTCACATAACATCCTAATGTGAAAAATTACATTGTCCAACTAAGCAGGGCAGGCATCTTTTCTGTGTTGCTCTTGCAGAGAAGCCAAAAGCCATGGTCTACATTCTCCAAACAGGTAGTATTGGTGTAGGAGTTGCCACAACAGAAGAGTTGTGAGTCACAGGTAGGAGTAGCTTTATTTAGCCGGGGCAGAAAACCACATACTGGCTTTAAAATCCGAAATAAACCTCTGAAATGCCTCCCAGCTCCCCAGCATGGATACGCCCCTCAGCTCTGTCCCCAGGGACATTCAGGGATCCCACGCATCCTGGCTCCAGCAATGTGAGCCCAGGTACTGACCAGAACAGCATGCCCCTGGCTCCATGTGGAAGACACAAAGATGTGGGCAGCTGGCTGGGTGGCAACCACTGCTTGGGGGTTTCTGGGCATGGGCTGGTGGGGGGTGAGACACTGCACTGCTGCCAGGCCATTGGTTAGTGAGCAGTTGTACTGTTAGCTGGGCTCAGCTGTCAAGTAGTTGCATTGCTGATAACTATATATATAAGTAAGTATATACATACACACACACACACACTCTTATCAGTGCATTTTTGTTTCCATTTTCCTCTTCCATCCTAGTAAAAAGTTTTTTTTTTTTTATCTCAACCCACGAGTTCTATCTTGTTTCCAATTCTCTCCCCCATTCCACTTGGGGGAGAGTGAGCAAACAGCTGTGTGGAGCTGTGCTCCTGTCAAGTTAAACCACAACACTTAAAAATATAAAATTTATCCACTTATTCTACAGTTGACAGAAGAGTTCGCACCACAACCAAAAAATACACAATTGGAAAATATTTTGCTGATGACACTCAGTTTAAACTAATGATAACACGAGATACCTTAGAATATATTCAGGGCATCACTGAAACTACTTTTAACACTACAGAGTACCTTAATTATCTTAGCCAGACATCTAAAGCACAGCACAGTCCTGAATACCTTTATGAGAACACTGCTATCTTTCATCACACTATCAGCATGCCACAGGCAGGTGACTCCACCAGCCTCAGCATCCTGAACTCTCATTGCGATTCCAGCTTCTGGAAGCTTTACAAGGAAGTTTTAGAGATCAGGATTTCAGTTTATTTCACTTTGCTGGCAGTGCTGACAGCCAGAAAACTTATGTGCAAACCGTGAACAGCAAAGAGGAAGGAGAATGACAGACAAGAAATAAAGCAGGCTAATAAATTCTTTTTTTCTTTACAGGTTGTCAGTTCCTGCAATTTTTGATTCCTGCAAAATGAATATCTGACTGCTTGAAATAGCATTATCACACCACAATCTGAACAAGTTCAATATATTGACTGTTAGGAGTGGGGTGCCTATCTCTCTATCATCCATAAAGAGCACTAAAAGGTTCTGCAGTTTCTCTCCGCACCATAACGTCAATCAGCCAGTTTTCATTTAAGTGGTGAGAGCATAAGGCAACCAGGAGAAACAAACAGATCTACTCCTAGCTCGGAGTGTACTTAAGAAGGTATTTAATAGGGTTTTCTAGAGAACGCTACTATGATTTCATTAGACAAGACTTCAAATCTTTTTAATTAAACAAATAAACAAAATAAGAAACACTTCAAAAAGTCAGACTTCCACTGATAAATATATATGATACCTTAAAAAAAGAAGATTATTTGGTGGTCAATGGCTAAATACAGTGGGTAAGACAAGAAAGTATGCCCGTGTTATCACAGAATCACAGAATCAGTAAGGTTGGAAGGGACCTATAAGATCATCTAGTCCAACCATCCACCTATCACCAATGGTTCTCGCTAAACCATATCCCTCATCACAGCATCCAAACGTTCCTTGAACACCTCCAGGGTCGGTGACTCCACCACCTCCCTGGGCAGCCCATTCCAGTGCCTGACCACTCTTTCAGAGAAGTAGTATTTCCTAATATCCAGCCTGAATCTTCCCTGGCACAGCTTGAAACCATTCCCTCTAGTCCTATCACCAGTTACACGAGAGAAGAGGCCGACCCCCAGCTCACTACAACCTCCCTTCAGGTAGTTATAGAGAGCAATAAGGTCTCCCCTGAGCCTCCTCTTCTCCAGACTGAACAATCCCA